>JAHFWF010000053.1:0-500000 GCA_022545495.1 Chrysanthemum lavandulifolium
TCACATATTGATCATATGGGACAATATCGATATTACCCATATTTTCAATATTTGATTCAATAGTTTCGATTGATTGTACTTTGTCATGCATCATTGCACATCGACATCATTGTATAGTTTTAATACCTCGAGATGAGCTTGTCATGGGATGGGCCGACTAGTGGTGAAGAAGAGACCTTGGGAGAGACCATTGGAGAAATCCTAGCCATAAAAATTGTGTGTCGTGAGGTCCATCATCCACATCAGTCGTATGCATCACGATCGGCGACTTGAAAGGTATTCGATGATTGTGACCTATCTCACGAATAGGCTGCTCATCCACATCGCATCATAGGTCTTGGCATTGCCCTCAAGAAGAAGCAAAGAATTCCTCTTCATCCAGCGGCACCATTGTCACGAGCTTGTGCCGCAAACATCTTATCTCAAGAAATGTCGGCATTACGTGGGCGCTTTGGAGATGTGCGGTTCCTTGCAATGTGTCCTTCACCACCACGGTTATAACATTTGATTGGCTTAGCTTGACCTTGGTTACCATTTCTTCCTCGATTACGGTTGCCAACATAACCTCTCCCGCTCCACCTCTTCCCCGATCATCTGTCTTTCATCATCTTTCTGAGCTGGTTGCACCACGATCCTTCCATCTTTAACGATGGCTTGATTGTGTGGGTTAGATCTCATTCGAGGTTGTTGTTGGTTTGTGGGAGAGAATTCATGTTTTGACTAATGAGAAGAGCTAGTTGATTAATGAAGTTACCAGCGTGAGCATCAACATCGACTTGTTTGAACATAGGATCGGGAATGAGTTTGTGATTACCATTACCCAAGGGTATGACTTGTGATGCTTTGGTTGTGATTCCGATGTTTGAGTAGAAAATTTGTTGAGTCATTAGACGAGCTTGTCTCTCCACAGTTGGTTTTGAACCGATTGAGAATCAATTTTCAAACATAGCATGTCTCTCATTTCGAAGAAGGAAGGCATAGAGTTGCTCATAGTTTGTATTCTTCAATCCTTTAGTGAGCTTCACGGTGACAAACTTGTGCCATTCGGGATTCATGTTGTTCACAAATTTTGAGTTCAATTTGAATGTCGGGCATAGTCATTCGATGTTCCTCATGTCATTCACTAACTTATGAAATCTCACATAGTACTCATAGACATTCTCATCCGGTTTCATCTTGAAGTGCTCAAATTAGTCATAGAGTTGGGATTCTCTGTCTTCCATAGTTAATTTCGAACACGAGAGAAGCATCTTAACATTATCCCAAGCGCCATTGCATCGGTGTTATGATTGATCGACTTGTAGATGTCTTTAGGAAGACCTTGAAGAACAATGTTTGAAGCCACGATATACGCATCGAATCTCTTTTATCCTTATCATCAAGCTCATCATACATCTTAGGTACGTCCATTCCGTAAAGCGAGTACCATCTTCATTAGTATCAAGTATGTCTCTAGTCGTCTCAACTCGATATGGTCCTTCATCAATGGATTTGAGAATGTTGACACCATTTTCCTTTCAAGGCAATACAATCGATTCGTTGAGCCCAAGAATCGTAGTCGATTCTGTCGAGCATGGGTGGGCGAGTATATGAGCCGTTGCTTGAACATCCTCGGCAATGATGGAGATGATAGTAGGAGCGTTGGTAGACATGTTAACAGATTATACGGGATTTTATAACTCTATGATTAAACCGGAAATAGATTCTTTCACGGGATTTTACTAAATCAAGAGAAAACCGTAAACAATCACTCAAGTCGCTAGAAGATAATGCACTAAGTCTCTAGAAGATAATGCACTAAGTCGCTAACACTTAATTCGCTACACCACTAAGTCGCTAGACAAAAGCAAGTCGCTAGTAGTAACTCGCTAAGCCTCAAGTCGCTAGCAAAATTTTGGCGACAATTTGCTACTCAAGTCGCTAAAGATACAAGTCGCTAAAGAGCAACTCGCTCTGAGACCAAGTCGCTATCACCAAGTCGCTACCCGTGGTGGAGAGTCCACTACTTGTCTTGTAACTCGCTAGATCTAAGTCGCTAGGTTTAGGCGTAACTCGCTACAAATTTGTAAAGCAAGTCGCTACGAAGAAACTAATCCGTGAGTTAAGTCGCTAGCATGAAAAAAACCACATAAACATCACTTTTCAATCCAAAACAACCCAACCAAGATGATTTAAGCTTACCAAATGATAACCTACACACTTGTGATGATTCTAAACATAAAAGTACTAACAAAATCCAAACTTTAACTTTGAGAAATCAACCAAATGATGCAAAACCACTAAACTTTTCAAACTCAAAACCACCTAAAACCACTAGAAATCCAAAGATGTGCAAGATATGATCTAACCATGGCTCTTGATACCAATTGTAAGATATTAGTTTTCACATACACATCAAACCATAACAACAAGGTGGCGTATAAGTGGAATTCTAGAGAGAAAGTTAGAGGTTTAGGGAACTTAGTGAGAGAAAGTGAAAGATATTATTATTAGCTCCAACTCTCTACCTTGGGAGGTAGAGAGTATTTATAGTCTTACATAAATCGCCACACATCGGGCTGTGGATCATGCATACAGGTGGGTAAGACCGTCCATCCTCCACGGTGTTACTTAACTAAATACTACTTAACTTAAAGAACTACGACTACGAGCTTTCTAACGATTACATATACTTGAGGTGACCGACTCTTTAATACACGGAATTTCTAATTCCTAACGGTATCACCAATATGCTACTTGAAAACTAGTTATATAAAAATATTGTTACTTGAATGTGTGACGGTTCCATGTAAAAATAATTACTTTTGAGCTAATAGTGAAAATATTGTTAAAACTATGTAACGGTTTTAGTAATTGAAATATCGGTTTACATCGGTCTTGGCGTAATATATACATAGGAAAACTAACTCGTTTTTAAGGTCCGTTTCCCCAAACGTCCGTTTGAGCCCTCAAAACCTTGATTAAAATCCCGACAGCATACTAATGTAAATAGTGTTTTCAAGACGTTTTGACTCAAAGTTCGGTTAACCATAACTCACTCGTTTTAAGTCCGTTTTTCAAGTTCTTTATATCCATGCGAAGGTAATTAAGTGTAATAACATATTCTTAAACTTTGGAGACTTCACAGAAAGTTTAAGGTCACTGTTTGGTCAGATGAAAATCGGGACAGTGTGTACATTTTCCGGAAAATGGTAGTTTTTATATCGTAACTTGAAAACCACGTATCTTTTTCGTTATGACTCCGTTTTAGTCCGTTCAAAAGGCCACGTTCATGGATAAAAATCTATTTTCTAAAAATTTAATAAAGCTTATAAAAATGACTAACTTTTCAGAAAAATTATAAATTTCGACAGCGCTTCCGCGCTCATTTTAAGCTTTACCATTTTTATTTACTTGTTTAACCACAAATTACACCACAAAAATCCCTTGAACTACACTTCGCCAATCCTACTAAAAATGAAATACTAGTCGAACCATATAAGATAAAAAGACCATTTTTGGGGTTAAAACTAGTGTTTACAACTTACTAATTAACATACACTACATTAAGCCTTCAATATCAAAAGATGTAAACTCACTTTGTTGGTTCATTTTTCATTCCTCAAATTTTTATAAACTTCTAACTAGTACATACTTGTTATAAAAATTAACAGGACACATATGGGTGATAACATTTGATAAACATGAATAAAAACTACAACTTAGGCAAATATGATCATATGGACTTCATAAAATGTATGAAAAATATATATGAAAAGGTAAAAGATGAAGTTTTATGCTTACAATTTACTTGATGAGGTTTTGAGAACAAAGGATTTATCCTAATCACCCAAGGTTTTTATTTCACAACCTTAATCAAGAGTGTAACTAGAGTGTATATAACTTGTATAGAAAATATTTTGTGGACTCCTTCTTGATCCTTTGTGATGGCCGGTTTTGGTGCTTAAGAGGAGAGGAGAGTGTTTGATCTTTTCACTTAATAATATTGAGTATCTATGTGTAGTTTATGTGTAAAATACATTTAAGTATGAGATATTTTGCAATTTGTGTGAGTCATCCCCCTTGTGTCGACAAAGGGGTAATTTGTTTAATGTTTATATATATATTTTTTTAAAATATAAGTATAAGTAAAGGTAGATTAAGATGTATACTTGTAAGTTTAGTTAAGTAATTAAGTGTACATTTAAGCTTGTAAAGTAGCGTTAATTAAAAATAAATTTTAACGGGTCAAAATAAAATATATTGTGGTCATAAAAATTATAAAAATACATTTCTTGCAAAATTCGAGTGAAATAATAATTATCGTGTAGTTTTTACGAAAACCATCATAACTATATAAATATAACAATTTATATACAAAATAAATTTAAAACAAGGGTAAACTAATAATATTATTTTTATAATTTTATTATGAGTACAAAAATATATCGAATAATTTTTGGAAGTGTCGGATCAAATGTTCAAATAATGTTTACGCGATAGCGTTTATTTAATAAGAAAATAAGCGTTTAATGTAAAATGCAAACCCATGCAAAATTGATATGAAATGATGAATTTGGTGTTTGAGAAATGACCGAAATTGAGAATTGTGACAAAACCCTGTCTATTTTGTAAGCAAGGCGCTCAAGAAGGCGGAGATGAACTATAGTGCCATGAAAAATTAGTTCGGCATTGGTGTTTCTTCGCAAACCGCCACGCATGTACTTCAGCGCGCAATAGCGGTAATCACGATCAACCGATCAAGCAAATCATCTCCAAGCACGATGCATCGGGGACCGCAAAAATGAGTGTGTTGCTCGGTGAGCATAACATCACCTCTGAGACCACTGACTGCGGTAAAAGGCGAGATACTCGCAGACTTCATCATTGAAAACCGAGACCGATGGCGACCGCACCAGTACAAAGGAACTACCACTCCATGGATCTTGTTCACAGATGGATCTCTTGCGTAGATGGGTCGGGGCGGGCCTCATCCTCACAAACCCGGAAGAAATGGAATTCACTTAAGCCTTTGCGTTTTGAATTCCAAACAACAAATAACGAGGCAACAGATGAAGCCCTAATATTGGACTACGATTGCATCTTGAATGGGTGTCTGTGACACAGGCTTAACGTAGATTCGGTGGTAGCCAACCACGTGTTGGGTGAGTACGTAGCCAAGGAGGAAAACATGATTCAGTACCTCGACAAAACCAAGGCATTAATTCAAAGCTTTGACAAGTTTACCATCAAACAGGTTCCAAGAGGGGAAAACCGCAAGGCGGATGCACTAAGCAAAATCGCATCCACAAGCTTTGCACACTTATCCAAACAGGTGTTGGTGGAGACATTGAAAAGCAAATCCATCTCAGAAATGGAAGTATCCACGGTAATAGAGGAAGACGGACCTACGTGGATGACACCGATAGTAGACTTCATAAGAGGGTATTACCCCCAAGCGAAAGAAGCCGAAGGATACGGCGACGCGCAGCAAAGGTTTGAACGGGACAACACATCATGTCGGCGCTCTTTCTTGCAACCATGGCTCCTGTGTTGGTCCCCACAAGCAACCTATGTCTGCGAGAAATCCACGAAGGTTCATGCAAGATGCATTCGGGACCACGGTCGATGGTGGCGCGCGCTTTACGGTCGGGATATTATTGGCCCACCATGCACCGCGACGCGCGGATTTAATAAGAAAGTGCAGCGATCGCCAAGTTCAGCACTCCATTCCCCACCAACCACAACAAGAGCTAACACCAATTCTGACACCATGGCCATTCTATAAGTGGGGTATCGACATCGCAGTCCACTTTCCGTCATGACTAGAGGATTAAAGTTCCTCATTGTCGCTATAGATTACTTCACCCGTGGATCGAAGCAAAGCGGTGGTAACAATCATCGCAACCGTGTGAAACGCTTTGTATGGGAAAACATTGTATGCCGTTTCGGTCTACCCGGGAAATCATCTCGGACAACGGAAACAATTTTGCGATAACCCTTCGAGGACTAGTGCGAAGCTAAACATCACATGCTTGGCGTCGCTTAAACACCCACAAACCAACGGCTTAGTTGAACGTGCGAATCGAAGCCTGGGTGAAGGAATCAAGGCACGCTTGGACAAGCACAAAGGAAGATGGGTAGAAGAACTATCGCATGTTCTGTGGGCGCACCGCACTTCAATAAAAACCAACACAGGGGACACCCCCTTCTCTCTAGTCTACGGGACAGAAGCTGTCATACCAGCCGAGATCGGAATGCCAACCATCCGCACTGCCGAAATCAATGTGGCAACCAATGATGACGAGGCGATGTCGACTTAGACTGTTAGAAGAAAGCGCGACAGCGCACTATCTGGGAGGCAAAATCAAAGTCAAGGATGAAGGGATACTATGACGCTAAAGTGCGGCGTGTTTCATTTAGATCGGCGACTTCGTTTACGCGCCAATGATGCGAGCCACCAGAAGACACGGGTAGCTTGGACCAAAGTGGGAAGGACCCTATGAGGTTACCTAAGCATTGGGAGCAGTAGCGCACAAGCTACGAGGCTTGGATGGTCGTGAACCGCCACGACATGGGCGTTTGCAACCTTAAGAGGTGCTACCTATAGGAATAGCTACTACCGACACAGGCGCCCGGCACTTTATTGAAGTGCCCAATAAGACTCTATGTATTTACTTTTGTTTTCCTTAGTATACGGTCTCATTTATTTCTCATTAAAACTTGCAAGTATCGATAAAGCGTCGCGGTTTCTAGCTAACTCCACGACATATTTTAATTTGTTAATTCCATATACTTTATGTCTTAACATTTTTATCTCTTGCCTACATGGCGTGCATGCACTAACATAAACCCACGATGGTAAAGGATAAGTTAACCTACTAAACAACTTGTTGAGTAAGAGGTTGCAAACCCATCAACATTGGATCACGTATCCTTGTTAAACACCTTGTTCTCGAGATGTTGGAATAAGTTTTGTGTGCATCCCACGACGGGTGCGCAACATCGCATATGGTGCACGTTTAACAACTTAGGAACCAAGACACTTGATTCCTTGATATGATATTCTGATCTGTTGTATATCACAACATACACGATTATGCTAAAAACAAAATACTTAGAAATTATCTCTTAAGTATATCACGATTTTCATACATGACTATGGATTTTCATCTAACTTTTAGACAACACATATGCCTTTTAGGCAAAGACAAACAGACAAGTACATACATTACAAGTTGCAACAATATCCATACGAACTTAACAAAAGAAGATTTTATTCATAACTACGGCGTTATTACAAAAGGATTGTTACTTTACAACGACAAACCTACCAACTATTACAACGTTCAGCGATGAGCTACCTCAGCGGTTTGTTTGCATCTTTAACCTCGCTTAAACTCCTCAACAAATCAAGCATCTTTACGAGCTACGGTGGCGACACTATGAGGCACCCCGTCGTAGCGGGAGGTGAGTCACGTAACGCCACACAAAACGGCTTTACCTTAATGCCTTCCTTCTTGGCAAGCTCGGCAACATGAGCTTCAAGACTGTTTCAATGGAACTTCCTTCTCCAAAGCGAAGGGATTGAGGATATCTTTGGGACAAGCAAAAGCAGGCACTTGAAGTCGCGAGACATCGGGCTTCAAAAATAGTCTGGCCGCACGCATTCTCAATACGATGGCGCTAATGTCAACCCTTCCATAATAATGAGTTATGGGATAATCTTGGTTCGTTCCATTTCAACAATCATTGGAAGCTCCAAAGAATTCATCTTCTCCATGGCGGACACTAGCTCATCGTGAAGATCACAAGCATTATAGTAGGGTGCACTGTCCGGTAGGTACCTTCAACAAATCTGCCTCATGAAGCTTCTCCACAGCTTCTGCTTTACCACGCTCCAGAGCGCACTGGACTACCTCCCCGAAGGCATTAACCACTTCTGGCGACTCTAGGGTAGTAAGGGCGGCGAGACGAAGACCATAGGCTATAAGCCACCTGCGCTCAGCTATAGTCGACAAGAGTTGGGGGTACAACTCCTCGTCGTACTCAATACTGAGCTTGCGCAATTTGGCCTCTTGCGCCTCTAGAGTACCTTTCACAGTGGCACCAAAGTTTTCAAGCTGTGAAGTCAGGTCCTCTTTGCCCATCTCCAAATACTTGGTGCCCGGTATGCGGCCTTGTATCCTGAGGCCTCTGCACGCTCTTGGTTTAGTTGGCCCATCAGCGCCATCTTTTCCTCAGCCTGCTTCTGGGCGTAAACACTCAGACTCTCTGCCTCAGCCTTGGCACTAGCCAACTGCGCCTCCAGCAAAGCAATGGTCTGATCCTTTTGAGCACCTTGGCTGCTTTCACCAGACATTTGCGCTTTTAGCTTCTCAACAAGCGAAGCTTGATGCGCAGACACCTGCACCAACTCTTCAACCAGTTGTTCCATGGGAGCATCCACAGCAGACACATCTTCACCCTTCTGGCTGTGTGGCTCAGAACACACAGACGGCGCAGGACTATTATGGGGAGGCGACTCCGCACCCTGTTCAAACCTGCACTCACAGAAAAAGACGGGTCAGTTCCTCATGCAGTCAGCTGGCGCGAAAAAAAAACAACAAACTATTAACTACATTACTTACTGCGGGCCAACGATATTAGCAGAGGGGTGCGATGACGCAACATTACTGGAGGATGACTCCACAGTGAAGACCACCGGGCACTTTTTCCTTGATGAGCTCGCGCCATCCTCTCCAAGCGATCTTTTGCGCTTTAGCCCGGATTCTTGCTCTTCTTCTTCCTCTTCTTCCATTGGCTTCGCCACTGCTACGGGTGGTGGCTGCGCCACTGGGGATGGCACCCTAGTTTGCACGCTTTGCGCATGTCGCTTCCAATGCAACCGAAGAGCTGGTCCCTGCCTCTCCTACGTTCATCTCGAGTGCGCCTGCGGTGGCAACCAATGTCGGCTCTTCTCCTTCTTTCAATGGCCGTGTCCTGTCTTCACACGAATGGGCCGCTAGTTGAACAACCGTGAACAAATCCATCTTTGCGCAACAAAGAAACAAGCGGTACCACAGGTTACATAATGCGAAAAAGGAAGAAAGTTCTTACATTAATTAAACTAGGACAAAGTGGAGGAGCGAGCACCCACCCCGCCATCGGCGCCTAAGAAGATTGGCATCTCATCGGCATACCAAAGTAATTCGGCTAATGCCCATATGCACCAAAATTCCTCCGGATAGGAACAAATGGGGATGCGGTTGGCGTTTATCAATTCGCATCTTCCTCGACATATGATCCGGTGGGGCGCTCATCCTCTGCAAAGTTCCCTCGGTATAAAATTCAAAGCGTGGAGGAAGCACACGTCGTCTACCGTAAGAACGTCTCTCCGGTTCTGAGTGCGTCCAATTTGTGCATATAACATTGGGCGCCAGGCGTGCCGTGAATGAGACCCACCCGTGCACCCATGTTGTGTGGTAGAGCATACGGAATAGATGGATAGTCGGGTTAATCGCCGATGTCGGCAATTAACCTCGAAGTTGGTAATCTTGTTGTCGGCGTCTGAGCGGTGAGATATGTGCAACTCGTAATAGTTTAATCGTCGTACGAAATAGGGATATGGGCACACGTTGATTCGCGAACTCGAAAAAATGTGTATACTCCTATTTTCCTTCGGAAATCCGCATAGATGCTCGCGCATCCGGGACAACGGATGCACGTCAAGCAGTATAAAATAATGCGGGTGAACTCTAGAAGTTCCCCTCGCTATGTCGGAGGTAAAATCGGATAGTTGTTTGACCATGGTATTTTTTTCTTTTCAAGTAGCGCGCGATTACCTTGGGAATAGGCGGTTTCATCTTTGCAAATGAAGCGGTTTCTTAACAATGGAGGATTGAAGTTTTTCACCGTGAGGAACAAAGTGGAAATGCGAGGCGCTTTATATAATTTTACTCATCCACGCGATGAGTGACACGTGAACTCCACTATCATTACAATATGTGGTGAGATCACTTGATGGGACGTCTTGCGATTACTTTCCCCGACTTACGAGGCGCCCATTTTTAATATTAAGTCTAGATACAATGTACCGGTGGGTATATTTTTGACTTCTTCGCTAAGCTTCGCAGCTTTTCATGGGCTGCGATTTATTAGTCTAGCATCCATGATTAGTCACTGCGCATACTAGACTGGGGGACATGATGACGTATAGTCTATATTCGGTCACGAACCCGACTAAAGTCAAACACTAACTTAGTCGATGACAGTGGGCTAAGCCGATAAATGTTTGGGCTCACGAAGGCCCAAACCCAAATCTATTTACGGGATAGATATTGGATATCTCCTATGTTTGGAGATAATTGCTCTCCAACCGACTTAGGCGGGATACGCCGAAGGTTGGGGAGCACGGAACCAACAAGGATTCCGTGCGTATATAAAGGGAATCCAATCCCACGTTAAAGGTACGATCTAAAACCCTAATTCTCCTTTAACCTAAATCGATTACTTACTCTCACGCCGGAGGATAATCGTGGGAGACAATCCCAGCGGTAAGCCTAACGGTGTTTTCATCTCTTAGTGTGCGGGTCTCAAGCAACAATCATTAATTGGTACGAGAGCCGAGCCCAAACGAGCACGCCCAACTTTGTATCATGATTCCATTAAAACAGATTTGAGATTTAAATCACGACCTCTCCCCCGATCAAAAATTTCAAACCAATTGAGATTTGTGATCCCAATTGATTTAAATCATTTAGAAAATTTTATGGGAAAGGCGTGGCAAGATTTAATTTTGAAAAATGACGGATAAGGACCAACTATAGACATTAAAGATTGTTAGTGTCGGTATGATAATTTTAAGAGATCTTTAAGTAAAATAAAACATTTTCACAATCAAACAAGAACATAAAAATTTTCATTTGAAAGACCTTTGGGTTTAAAGAAAATTATACCATGACATAACATTAAATCTTTAGATCACCACATATTTTGTACAAAGCGGACTTTTATGAAGAAATATCGTTTGAAAATATTCTATTATAAATCACTCTCCCCCTCAATCGATGACCGTAGTCGATGATTGAGTGATTTAAGTTTTGATAAAATGAAGTCCGGTGATATCCAAAAATAAGTCCAATTTATTTTCAAAAACAATATTTTCCATTTTCAAAACAATATTATTTAAAATTGTTTTAAAAATGGTATTATTCACTACTTGTCCTGCACAAAGATCGTTAGGTGGTTGAGAAGCTTATGTTGTTCTTTGTAAGGCTTGGAAGAAAACCGTCTGGCGATGCAATGAGACTTCTTAAGTTGCATTTTAATGCCAAGCGAGGTTAAATTAAGCTCCGTTTCTTCATTTGTCGATGAAGAAAACCATCTGTGATGCGGTGAGACCTCTTCGTTGCATTTTCCATGCCAACTCTCCATAGAAGTCCAATTAAGCTCCGTTTCTTCATTTGTCAACCCAAGATATAGTTACCCTTTCCTTCGGCATCCAATCATCTTCATTTGTGGGATCCGGATCGGGAACATTCTTATATACCAATATACCTGCATATGTTAGTGAACACACATACAAATATATGGTGGTCGACATCACCCAAACAGCAATCGACTAATAAAAGTCAATCCAACATATCAATCAATTCATATATGGCATGGGAATAATGTGTTTATCTGTAACACCCCAACCCGACAAGGGTAGAAGTGTCACATTCTGGTGTCATATCAGAACATACCAATAAAATTTTACAAGCGGAAGTCCTAAGGACTAACGTACCAAGTCATATAAACAAATGACTTATAAGGAAAATTACAAAATCCAAAACGTCTAAAATAAAATGAAATCTCAAAACAATAGCCCGACAAAATAAATTCAAATAATAAGGTAACTAGGGTTGGTCCACTCAGATAATCCAACTCTCACCCATCAAAGCCCATCTTCAAACTTAAAACCACAGAAGAAAAGAAATGCGGTGAGCTTAAAAAGCCCAGTGAGCAGATATAACAAAGCGAAAGCTAAATAAAATCATATATGCGAAATGAAATAAGGAAACTAATAACAATGTCGCAAGCGAAGGGAAACAATGAGTCAAGGAGGATCTGCAGAACAAAATTATCTGAGATATCCAAAAGAGCAGATAACAAGGAGAACTAAGCAAAGCAAAGCATCAATGGCATATATACAAGCACATACAAACCAAGCTTACAAGTACTGAAACATAAGCAAGCATAGGAGACGTCGTATCCACACAACATATATATGGCATACAGTCAATTCAGGAAATCAGAAGACATACAAGTCAAACAGAAATCTAAAGGCAAGCGGAAGCAATAAATTAGTAAGTGAGCATGGCAATCACACAGGTCAAAAACCCTTGTTGAAAACATAACCAGTATCATAACAGCGGAAGTACTAACGGCAGTCAAAACATGGTAGTCACACGTAACAAGTAGGAAATACAGCATGAACATTATAATTGAATGAATTAGAGACATAGCGGGGCAATTAAACAAGTTAACAAGCAAGGCGTCATAAGTTGAACCGAGTTATCCAATCAAGCAGTAGCATAGGTAAATGTAAACATGGCGGTCAACAACAAACATATAAGGATACCACGGATAGCCATAGTCCACAAGATTAATTGAGCGAAGTACACATGATAAAAAGACAAAACTATCGATTACACACTAGAATGGTCACGAGACAAATCAGAGGATCACATAACAAGAAGATCACATATCATCGGATGACAAAAGGTAAATCGAGATAACCATATATTAATCATATCGTAGTGGTAAGCAGTAGCTACATAAAATGAACATAATCAAATTCAATAATCATATAATAACCCTAAGACGTGAATGGAATGATAGTCCAAGTAACGGAATAAGAGTAAGAGGTCAAAGTCATAATAGAATCGAGATAATCATAAGGAGTCAAAATGAATCATTAGGAATATTGCCACGGCGCATAACCTAACGTCCAAACATGACACATGAAGGACACTACATACATACATAACAATCAATTCATAAGTGTACAAGGAGGAGACCTCACGAGTACCATAAATGCGAGAGGGTGCAAGGCACGCATACCAAACGCCATAAACATATCATAATATCATAAGCCTAGGATGCATCCATCGCCCCCCCATACATAAACATATCATATCCTACCACTCACACGGCGGTATACACATACATCATAATGGCCAAGTGATCACATAACATACATACATAATTGGGGACGCCGTGGACTAATCACACCGCCACAGATGGTGTCATGCCATTGGTGCCATCAATGACATGGTCATGGTACCTCCATAACTAGTTAGCTCGGGCAACATAAGAAACAAAACATACGAAGCATCATCATAACGTATCATATCATATCATATCAAACTGAAGGGAATCATAATCATAGTAAACGAATGTCATAGCGAATACAATCATATCAAAGGATCATATCGGAATCATATCAAAAAGATCATAGCATAAGGAATCATAGTAATATCATAAACGAGGCAAAGTCAAGGATCGAAAAGTCATGAGAAACCTTTACTGAGAAAAGGTAGAATATCTGTACCTTAGCAATGGAAGCAAATGGAAATGTGAGCACGAAGAAATAACGTCACGTCTTCTTCAACGAATCTACACGGATTACGGTTCGTATAATACTTATTAGCTCATTTAAGTCATAACGGATTTATTGGTTATATGAAGCGTATATGTAATAATAACGAACACCAATGGATATGCTTAAACTCGAAAGGCGTGAACACTTTCGATCGAATCAATTCGGCGGTTCTACCAAATTATTCAATCGGATACAATTCGAGTTGAGAATTTTCTCGTATGTGTGTGTCGAGATATAATGAACCGTTATATGATAATGACCAAACAAACCGTATATAATAAAGTTACGGATAATCGCCAATGGCGCTTTAGGGTTTCAAGTTGTCAAGTTTTGTCCCTCAATTCCAAACTTAATTTCGATGAACAACACTTCAACAGAATCAATGGCTTCAAGAGAATCCATTGTATTTCAAATAGAACACAACGAAGAAACCATTGTATTTCAACAAATACAACTTCATAGCAGAAGTTTTACATAGCTCAACTCGGCTGTGGGCTCGCCTGACCCTCAGCAGGCCGCCGCCCTGACCTCGCGTGGGCGCCGCCCCGACTGTCCTCAGGGGCTTCACCTAAGATCATAATAAATTCAAGTAGGTGTGCACCGCACCTCCAAACCTAAATGATGTATTATTATGATGAAATTGGTCAAAACAAGTTAATCCAATTACACTAAAATATCCAACATTCCTCCCTATTTTAGTGCAATCCTTGATTAACTAAAACAAGTAATCTCAAACAATCAAACTTTTGCATAAATGAAATGTCGTGACGATTGAATTTCACATTAGTACATTACACATTCCAAATATTCAATACTGTGGTGTCGCTAGGATTGAACCTCGAATTCAATATGAATACACGAAGATAATGTACACAAAAGTTTACATACATAGTAGTTCTATCTTGACACATGTTTTACTAGCCTATGTCCTTATCCTTCATAAGCATGTCAAAGCCAAGTCCCAGCTTCTTGAAGCGGCTAAACTTCATGCTCATATAGGTAGCTCTTTAGTCTTGCACCTACAATGCAATTTGTCAAAAAAGCTATTAAGAATATATTCATTCAACCTCCCTAACTTGTAGGTCTGAACACATACCTTGGGATGAATCTTCTAATGTGTTCCAATCTCTAAATATTAAGCCTTCCACATTGAATTCAAAGACCTAGCCATACTAGATGGAATTGGGTATCTTGATATCGAGATTTCGATGGACTTTAATCCCATCCCTATAGCCGAATTTTTCACGAGATCTCTATTCAACCCTTTGGTTAAATGATCGGCTAAATTGTGTTGTGTTTTCACAAACACCACAGATATCACACCATTCGTGATAAGATCACGTAATATGCTATGTCTAACACCCATGTGTCTAGACTTCCCATTATATACTGACCGTATGCCTTAGCCAAAGTAGCTTGACTATCACATCCGATAGAAATGGATGATATCGGTTTAGGCCACAATGGAATTTCATAAATTAAGTTCCTTAGCCATTCGCCTTCTTTACCACCGCTAATGCCACAAACTCGATTCCATTGTTGAATCGCTTATGCAAGTTTGCTTTTTAGATGCCCAAAGAATGGCACCACCTCCAAGTAGGTATACCCAACCGCCATGGAAGAATGATCTTCCCGATTGAAATCCAACTTGCATCCGAATAACCTTCAAGAATGTAAGGAATCCACTATAAGTCAAACCATAATCCATTGTTCCTTTCAAGTACATAAATACTCGATTAATTGCTCGCCAATGGATTAAACTCGATTGTGAGTATATCTACTCAACTTTCCAACAAAGAAAGGCTATATCGTGTCTAGTACTAATCATGGCATACATTAAAGATCCAATAGCCCTTGAATATTCAAGTTGATTCACAAAGAACACCTTTATTAGGCACAAGTTTTGTTGTGGGATCCATAGAGTACCTATTGGAGAACAATCTTCGATTAAATTTATCCAACATCTTCTCAATATAATGTGATTGAGAGATAGTAATGCCATGTTCTCCACGTATGATCTTAATGCCAAGAATCACATCGCCTCCCCATGTCCTTCATCTCAAATTTAGAGGACAAGAACTCCTTAGTTGTATCAACTTGATCTTGGTCACACTAAAGATCAACATGTCATCAACATACAAGCAAATGATTACTCCTTTACCGTAAGCATCAAACTTGTCAGATACACACTTGTCTCGCTTGGTTTAATGCAAAACCATTAGACAAGATAACATCATCAAATTTCGATGCCACCGCTGGGAGCTTGCTTCAAGCCATAAAGAGACTTAACCAATTTACAAACCTTATTTTCGTTACTGTGCATGACAAAACCTTCGTGTTGTCTTATGTAAATCTCTTCATCCAATTCACCATTCGTAAAGGTCGTTTTAACATCCATTTGGTGAATTACAAGATTATGTATAGCCGCAAGTGCTAACAATAATCTAATGGTGGTAATCCTAGCAACAGAGCATAAGTATCAAAGAAATCAATACCTTCCTTTTGTCTAAAGCCTCGATAACCAACGGCTTTATACTTGTCTATGCTTCCATCCACCTTCATCTTCCTTTTGAAGATCCATTTACTATTCAATGGTTTAAAACCGTGGTAAATCGACGGTTTCCAAGTATTATTTGTGCATAATAGAGTCAATCTCATCTTGGATTGCCTCTTTCCAAAATGCAAGATCCCTGAAGCCATAGCTTCACCGTAGGTCCTAGGATCTTCATCAACATTGAAACAATATTGATATTGAAATTGAATTTCATTCCTTGATCCTTCGACCAAATATAGTTGGAAATCGCCACCAAAAGATTTGGTTTTTCTTGCTCTTACACCTCCTAGGCTCAAGGCTCGGGAGGAGAAACAATACTGGTCGATGCACCAAAGTTACTAGAACTTGCAATCATGTCTCGCAGTTTAGGTAAAGATGTAAACCTATCCTCATTGCCAAAATCAAGATCTCGTGACTCAATAACAGAGTGCACGGATACATAATCATTAGGTTCTATGACATAGAATCTATAGCACTTAGAATTCTCGTGATAGCCAGTGAATACACAATCTATACCTCTTTGACCTATATTATTTATTTTAGGATCACCAATCTTACCATTACTTTACAAACCCCAAACTCGAGATAACTCGCTTTGGTGCCTTTTATACCAAAGTTCATAAGGGTTATCTTGTTCCTTTTATTAGAACTCTATTTAATAAATAACAGTCGTCAACATAGCCTCACCCCAAAATCCATCACTTAGGCCGTAATAGCATATCATGGAATTAACCATTTCTTTTAATGTCCTATTCTTTCTTTCGATATACCATTTTGTTGTGGTGTATATGGAGCAGTTGGTCTCGATGTATTATACCAAGAGATTGAAAATATATCGGATCATAATATTCACCTCCCTATCGCTAAGTGTTTTAATCTTCACACCATGATAAAGCTCTACTTCCTCTTTATAAATTTTAAACTTATCAAGAGCTTCATCTTTGTATGACACAAGTAAACATAGCAATATCTAGTAGCATCATCAATAAAAGTAACTACATACTTTTTATTACCAAGTGAAGGTGTTGAATGAAAATCACACAAATCATCGTGGTACAAGTTCTAATACCTTAGTATCTCTAATGACATTTTTGGCTAAAGGTTGTCTAGTTATCTTAGTCAACACACAAGTTTTACACTTTTCACCATTCAATTCAAAAGGTGTATTAGACTCATTTTTGACATGTCTTTCATTCTCTTGTAATGTACGTGTCCTAGTCTAGCATGCCATAATTCGATTTACCACAATTATTGCTAGAACTAGTAGAAGCCATGCAAATGTAATTATTAATAAACGAAACATCCAAATTTAATTTAAACATGCCATTCAAATATCCAAAGCCAATAAAGGTACCATGTCTAGACAATATGTACTTGTCGCTTTCCAAGACTTGCTTGTAGCCACAATTATTTAATACAATACCAGATACTAAGTTCTTACGAATTCCAGGTACATACACAACATTGTTTAAAAGTAAAGAGTTTCCAGAAGTAAAGACTAGATTAACAGATCCTAGTCCTTTAATCGGTTCGCTTGCAACATTGCCCATCTTTAATAAAGATCCATCTTCAATTGGCTTAAAGTCCTTGAACCATTGAAGATTTTTGCATACATGACATGTTGCTCCCGAATCCACCCACCATGATAAATCATCATCCCGTACATAGAATGTTTCGTAAATTATTGATACATAATAATTTTCAATGAATGATCAAGAGGTACCAAAACAAACCCGATTGCTTTCCGTGATCCTTGGATCCACTAGCACCACCTCGCTTTTTCCTTTACCTCCACCCTTAGACCGCAATCTTTCTTAAAGTGTCCGGTTTCCCACACTTCCAACAGTCACTTTTGGTTTCTTATCGAACCTTTGTTGTTATTGCTTTGCCACTTTCGCTTCCTTTACCAAATTTTAGAGGATTCACCTCCTCCACCATGTTCACGTAAGAACCACCATGGTTTTAGTACCACCAATGTAACCCCTTTCCATATCACGATGGATTGTTCAATTTGGAAATGACTTCCAAGTTCAACCGATTCAATTCCTCTTCTTATGTTTCGATTGTTTTAAAATCCTTCCAAGAGGGGGCGCTTTATCTATGATACTAGAGATGTAAATTGATTCATCCATTTTCATATCATATTGTGCAAACCGTCCTAATATCCTTTGCAATTGTGGTAATGCTCCATGACAGCCTAGTGTCTACCATTTTATAGTTATTAAAATTACCAACTAGGAATTTCTTACTAGACGATCTTCCGCCATGTATTTGGCTTCTGGGTATCCCATAATTCTTTTGCAGACTCTACGCTTTGATAAATATCAAATAAGGAATCGACATACCGTTAAGAATATGACCACGACATATGTAGTCCAAGGCTTTCCCACTTAGAACGATTACGAGTCCGTTCCAAATGTTTCATTCTCAACAAACCTCGTGGCACGGGTACTCGTAACATATACCACTTTCAAATTCGCCGATAAAATGCATCTTCTTTGCCATCTACGAAAATCCCGCCTTAAAACTTCTCCAACTTTGCAAACGCCTTGTTCGGATCTTTCACGTAATCGTGGTTCGCCATCTTAATTGATTCGATCTTTGTAGGGATATGTAGTAATAACGAACACCAATGGATATGCTTAATCTCGAAAGGCGCGTGAACACTTTCGATCGAATCAATTCGGCGGTTCTACCAAATTATTCAATCGGATACAATTCGAGTTGAGAATTTTCTCGATGTTTGTGTCTCGAGATATATGAACCGTTATATGATAATGACCAAACAAACCATATATAACATGTTACGGATAATCGCCAATGGCGCTTTAGGGTTTCAAGTTGTCAAGTTTTGTCCTCAATTTCCAAACTTAATTTCGATGAACAACACTTCAACAGAATCAATGGCTTCAAGAGAATCCATTGTATTTCAACAGTAAATACAACTTCAGAAACCATTGTATTTTCAGTAAATACAACTTCAGAAGGAATTTTACATAGTCGACCCTGCTGGGCTCGCCCTGATCTCAGTGGGCCGCCGCCTGACTCATGACAGGGCGCCGCCCGACCCGTCTCAGGGGCTTCGCCCTAAGATCATAATAAATTCAAGTAGTGTGCACCGCACCTCCAAACCTAAATGATGTATTATTATGATGAAATTGGTCAAAACAAGTTAATCCAATTACACTAAAATATCCAACACCATGCTCGCTTCATTTTACTACTGTTTGATTGAGGGTATTTTAGTCATTTAACGCTGTTCACGATTTTAGGATTTTACATTATCAAACTCTAATCATCTAATCCTAACAATCATATCCTAGGCACCTAGTCTTTCAACATAGGTTAACATCATTTTCAATTAAGCATATAGGATAATTAGAAAAGCTCGTTAGATGATGTAAATTTGAAAAACATTATCCCCCTCAATCAATGACTCATTTTACGAAAAGAATAAAAGCGCGGAAGTCATTGTTAGGTCACCATATTCATAACACAAGCATCAATATAAGAAATAGATAAGAAGAGATCGGATGAACAACACACACACACACGTATGAAACTATGGAAGAGTTATGCGTAAGGTGAGTGTGAATTGAACAACCAACCATCAAGTGAGGGTATTACAAAGGTATTTATAGGAGAGGGAGCTAGGCAACACTCCTAGTCCCTTCCTTTCCTTATTGGACTTGGGCCAAGGCTTATGGGCCTTCTACATAAGCCTTAGCTTAATAACAAACATAAAGGCCTAATTAAGCTAACTATTACATATTAATTACTAACACTTGAATTCTAGTTTAGGAGTGATTCCAACAATCTCCCCAAGTGTTAGTGATTGATGATGTGAACAGTGAAGGTGTTGATGTAATAGTAGCTTTGGCGCTTACGACATTCTTCTTTCTTGTGAGAAGAATTGCCTTGATTCGAACAATCTCCCGGTGTAGAAATTGTTTCCTTTGAAAAGTTATGCTTTGACGTCATCATTTTCTTTGTTCTTTGATCTTTGTTCTTTGTGATGGTAGTGATAGTATGTTGTTGTTGTTCCGCATCAGTGCGCTTCGTTGCTCAAAGGTGTCTCACGTCTTTCTTCAACATGCTCACACGCTCTTTGACGTTGGATTTCAGTGCTGATGAAGTTCTCTTAGTCTTTAATCTTTGTAGATTCTTTGACTTGACAAAGAATCATTCTGACTTTTGTGTTGCCTTTTGAGAGAACTTCCATTAGTGATGTTGTTGGTATGAGCATGTGAAGAATCTGCACGATCAGTCCGCTCCAGAGCTTCCATAAGAGGAAAACATAAGAAAGGTGTTGGGATATGAAAGTGCTGAACAGTTAAAGTGCTGAAGATTAATCAAAGTACTGCTAAATGATAAAGTCAAAGTATCGTATCGAAGTCAAAATCTTGCAAGAACAAAGAACCGTTTTATTCGTTTATAGAAAGTATTGTAATTCTAGAATATTCTATATTAGATTACTTGATGTACAAGGATATAATTTGTAAACCGACTAGGGTATCCTTGAGCCTATAAAGGACCCTAGATTGGCATAATCGACGTGATTTTATTAGATTTTTAGAGAAGTTCGATATTATTAGAGTTGTTAAAGATCGCATAATAAGCGAGTTAGTGTTATTAATAAAATCGTTCAAAGTTTAAGTTATTCTTCTTAGCTTTGTTAAGTAAATTCCGTGATACTTAATAGAGTTTGCTCGGTGTTTCTCTGTTAATAACTTAGGATTTATCCGAGGTTATTAAACCTTAACAAGCTATTTAAGTTAGTTTGGTTAGAGTACATCGATCCAACAAAGGTTAGTAATAAGTGGTTTAGGCACTTACAAGTTTGAACCGAGGGTGTTAACAACATAGTGTGAAAACACAACTCTAATTCTCACAAAGGCCGTTCTGAACCGGAGTCCCACAAGTGAGATAACGCGTTGTGCAGTACACCTACGGTTCGGATAGTCGTTGAGGTACACGAAGCATCACCTCCTGACGTAGACCGTTTGAGATACACTAAGCGTAATCCACGGGAGTTACCAGTGACTGCTTTGTCGAGGCTGTTTGATGTTGACCACGCGGAGTTTCCATTCAATCACCGAGGATCACAATTGTGAACCTCTCGAAATGTTCTCGACAGTTGCTAGGATACATGTGGGACTCGATAACGTACCTTTGTTGTTCTTATTGTTGAGCGACAAGTGATGAAATGTCAAGTGTACCTATGAGATATTTTGATGAATCTCGTGGCTCTAGACTCAATAGTGCGTTTGGTTTTCCTAAGCGGAGACTAGGGAGAGGGTCTCCTTCTTCAATACCGGCTATCTCTAAGAAAGCCGATAGTTTACGTAGGGTTCCTATGAGAATGAAACAAGCTACATTGAGAGAAACTTGAGTGGCTAAGAAGGTTTAGTGCATAAATCCTTTGGGTCCATGGCGACTTTTAATCTTCAATACGGCGTCATCCGGTGACAACCAAGAGCATGTGAATTGAACCCGTTGTACATCTAAGTTGAATAATGCGGAGGATATTTCTTTCACCCTTTTCTTTGCTTTTCTTTTAATTCTTCAACTCCTTCTTTCTCGATTCTCATTTTCTCCTTTTTATAATCATACCTAAGGACTTCTAATTCTAACTATTGGTAGTGTCCTTGGGTAGATCCTCCGACTCTGGCGGATCATAGGACAGTTATTCCTAACCTTAATCACCTTATAACTCCATTGCCATAAAACCATTTTCATGAAAATCTCTCGAAGTGCTTGTGAATGAGAAAACATGTTTGAACACTTCAAGAGTTTTATATTTTCAGAAATACTCCCCCTCCACATGTGCTTAAGGGTTTTAACGGAAATCTGCACAGTGAGAGAAGAGCGCACACTTTTTTTGAATTGATCGACTCAAGATAGACAATTCCTTGCGAGACACGATTAGGTTGCATAGTTAAAGAGATACATTGTCAGCTTTTAAGTGATAACTAGCTCTAATAACTACCTTGAAGATGTGGACAACCCCGAAAGGTTGTCAAACCCGTCAAAGTTCATGTCTATCAAGAGCTTTCGAATAGGTACAATTTACTTGGATAAGTCTTGGAAGACAAATCTTTTCAATGTATATTTATTCGGTTCTCGTCAATTCATGGGTTGAAGTCTTTTCACACGAGTTCAATAGCAAAACACAACATATTTCTTATCACATAATTTTTCTCCCCTCAAAATGGCATATAAATATGTTATTTTGAAGAAATGTTGAGAATAAATATGACCATTTTGAGTTTTGTGGGAAGATTACACGAAGAACAATTTGTGAACAAATTTTTGATCAAATACTCCCCCTTAACAAGTGATATTAACAGTTGAGGTTTTGAAAAACATTTGGGGAAGTACTTGTTCTTTTGAGCAAAACCTTTGAAAAATGAAAGGTTTGATAAGTTTTACTCAAAAGTAAAGCTTTCGCTCCTTTTATGAGGATTGTGGCCAGAAGCGTACGACGTGGTCCTTTCATTACAAGAATGGGTTGTACAACTGTTATGTGCACAAACCATTGTTATTATAAAATCACACATCCAAATATGAAATAGAAACAATTTAAGGGGTGCCGAAGTCCATCAATCTTTCCGGGAATGCGAGCAGGGCATTGATAGCACGAGAGTAATATTGGGACGACCACCCACGAAGCTCTCGAGTTACGAGCCGGTCCCTTATGTACAACCTTTCATCGATCGAGTGATGATCCTTTTAACATCCGTTTTCACGAGAATTCCATCGCTTTGAGACCCAATGCCTTCATGTATAGCCTTCAACCTATAAGCGAGCCATCACGACCTTCTTTAATGTGTGATCCCCAAACTTGTGAAGATCTCTACACGCCATCAAGCGATTGCGTTGTAGTTCACTACGGTAAACTACTCCGAATGGTTTCTTGATGAGGTGTATTATGGAAGCCGGTTGATGTCGGGAAGTTCTAGGCGAGGTGCGGTGAAGTTGACACGAGTACGATCACGATTCAACGACAAGTTGTAAATCTTCTACGTTCTGGATCACTATGCTTCGATGAAGATGAGCAAGGACTTGATGTATTTACGTTGAATTTCGATCAGAAATGTCTCATTCTTCCTCAGTATTTTGGCAAGATCTGATCTTCAATATCGTTGAGAGACAAGTTCGAAAGTCCGCTTCACGAATTCATAGTCCTTTCGTCTTGTCTTTTGACCACGATAGTCTTGAGGAAGGTGTAATCCCATTTAGACGAAAGAGTGACATGCTTATGACAACGATCCCTTTATCCTTGTACACTTCATGTTGAGACTTTCGAACACAGCGACTTTTGTAGTAGATTAGTGGCGTTCCGGCCAATGGTGAATCCCGTACATTGCATCAATGTCATACCTTTCCTGTTGTTGGAAAACATGTGGGTAGCTTTTTCTTCGATGGCTATGCGGTTGGAGTATATGGTGCAGGAGCGGAAGTGTAAGTGATGTAGCGTATTTCTTTGAATCATCGCTACCATGTAGAAAGAATTCCAAATCATTGTTGAAGAAGTAGCGGAATGGAATCTTAGGTTGATCGGTTGACCAATCATTGGTAGAGGTTTAGACCAATCGGTGTAGTATGGAGCCTTGTCTCTTACGGTGAAGTCGATGTTTGCTTAAGGGTTGAGCCAATCAATGTTGTTAGACATGGCTCGTGCTATGTTTTCAAGGTGATATTCAAGTTCAATAGCACTTTCGGTATGTCTTTGAGTAGTTGAAAGGCTTCATTCTTGATTCGTTTCAACTCGATTTAGTCATCTTCTTCACTCGAACTTTTCTTGCGGTAACTTAGCATGCTCCAACGTCGACCTTCTACCATATCTGGATCATCGGTTAGGCGGGAGTAGCATCAACAAGTGTGGAGAACCAATCATACTCGGTGTCGTCTTCATCTAGCCATGAGATGACATCGACCTTAAGCGTCTTCTTCTTTTCTTTGGCCTTGATGAGGATGATGATTTCTTTGTTGAGCGGGAGAGGTGGGTTGTTGTTGGGACTCGGGATTTCCTCATCGTCACCACCAAGTATACTCAAAGTGATCACGGTTTTCTCATGCGGGGTGGTAACTCGAGTCTTGAGGTTTGTCGTGGAAGAGCGTGGAGGAGATCGTCTTGTTGTTGGAGTCCTTAGGGGTGGTGGTGGCACAAAGGAGGGTTCTCCAGACTTCTTTGGATGTTTAGGTGCATAGTCCTTGTCCGTATCATCATCATCTCTTGGTCGTTTAGGTTGATCTGCTGATTCCTTGCATGATGATCTGAGTTGATAATCTAGTAGACCTTCAAAAAATTTAGCTTCATCCGAAGTAAAAGTTGCAGATCGTTTTGACATTTGCATCACCAATTTAGCAATTAACTCAGTTTCAGAAAGATCAGATTCTTTGGCCATTATATGTTTAACCAATGCAACGATGTTTGGAGTAAGTTGTTTGGAGAATACTTCTCTAGTCACACCAGGGACAGTGTCGAGAAGAAACTTGTGACTATATTCTCTTGCTGTCTTCTCAAATTCCTTTTGGAAATCTCCTTTGATAAACTTCTGGATTTGTTCCCTTTCTGTCAACAACTCGTTTATCCCGTCTTGAAGAAAGTTGATTACGTCGTGAGTTGATTGACTTTTTGTTGGTTACATCCTTCTTCCGTGCTTGCTTGACAACTTTAACAATCCTTGTCTTTGCCGAGATATCCAAGAGTCAGTTGGCTTCTTCACGATTTAGATGTGGATCTGGTTGATCTTACGGATGGTGGTGGTGAAGAGTGAGAGGGACGAATCGATGATGAAGAGTCGTGAGGTGATTCGGGTCCTTAAGAGGTTGAAGTTTCCTCCTTAGAGCGGTAGGGTTGTGAAGAAGATAATCATCATAATTCACCGTCATCTTGTCCGGTTATCTTTACTTTCGGCTGAATCCAGGGCCTCTTCCTACTGCTTTGGCTTGAGTGCGACCTCTTCATCGACCTTTTCTTTCTCGGACTTTTCCTTTTACGGTTCCTCAAAGTCATAATCAATAGAATCCTCCGGCGCTTTTGTTGTTGCTCAAGTGGTGGCACCGGCTCCCTTATCGGGTTGATTAACCGCATCGGGAGTTGGTGTAGATTGAACATCACCACTTGACCCTCAGGGGCTACGCATTTGTTCTTTGTTCAAACTCTTTTCCACGTGTTGGAGTCTAATGATTTTGAACTTCTTCACAGTAGTCGATGTCCGTTGGCTCTTCATACGAGATTTCTTCTTCTTGCTCAATCTTGGAGTCTTCCCTTTGCCTTGGTCGGCTTTTGGTGGGAGGTTTAGCTACTATTAGAGTGATATCGGTTGCGGTTTGAGTAGATGACCTCTTCGATCGATTCGGTTTCGTTAGAGCTTTCATCCACTAGCTTTCTTTGCGGTTCGAGACTTGAATGGGAATAAACGACTTCCTTAGAGAACTGTCCTTTGAGTGGAGGTTTCCTCTTGGGAACTTTCTTTGAATCTCGGTGCTTGCAACACTTCACCTTGCCTCTCTGGTTTTCCTAGTAGGTGTGCGAAGACTTGTCATCGAGAAAACCAACTTTGCCTTCATCAAGCGCTACGAGATACCTTTTGTATGAGTAAAGTTGTTCGATTGCATCGTAGAGAAGGTGATCGGTAACACATCACCTTGTTTCTTTGTTGTTGATTCCTTAATCGGATTTGTTAGAGTAGGTTCATACAACATGTCGTGATTGTTCGGGTCATTGATTCTCTTGGGGATATCAAGGTTATACCCAAGTGCTCTTTGGATCAACAGTTTTGTATATATGATATATGGGATCTTTGAGCCAAGCTTT
This sequence comes from Chrysanthemum lavandulifolium, assembly GCA_022545495.1. Lineage (NCBI taxonomy): Eukaryota > Viridiplantae > Streptophyta > Magnoliopsida > Asterales > Asteraceae > Chrysanthemum > Chrysanthemum lavandulifolium. The sequence continues at coordinate 25,987 of JAHFWF010000053.1, forward strand.
TTGAGGAATGTCATCATGTCGTCCCATATCAGAGCTTCAACTTCGATGTGCTTCATGTTGACCAAAGCCCAAAAGATTTGCAGTTCCATGAGCTTGGGATGCTCATAGCCACTGTCAAGTCCAGAAACAAATTTGGTGATGATGATGTAGAGAGTTCTCCATGGCTGAGGAATATTCTTAAGATCCATGGATGAATGCTTTGTGATTACTCCTGAAGCTTCGTCATAACCAATGTCGATCATGAATTGCAGAACAGTCTCTTCAGTTGGTGCGACATTGTATTCGAGTTGGTTCGATGCGGGGATGAGAAGAATAGCTCTTAAGTCGTGCCAGTGTGATGGTGACTTGTTTGTCATTGAGAGTTGTCGCGGCATTTTGTCCTTTGATCTTTTGCAATGTATTCCAGAGGCGGTGAATGTAGATCTCAAACCTTTATGGCGAATTGGTGAGCATGTTCGAGATAAGGATGATTCTTGAATATCCATAGCAATTAAACAAGAAGACTACGAGCATGTGAGTATCAAAATCAACACGATGGTTGTTCTTTCCAATCTTCATCGGATAACCATTCGGGAAGATATCAACAGCAGTAAGAACATTTGGTGCATCCATATTACGCATTTGGCGTCCATGTCGTGATCGAAGATATTTAGCCAAAAGAACCAACATATCGAAATACATTATGTTAATCAGCGGATGGTTTTATTGTCTAATTATTGAATGTGATATGTCGATGATTGTTACAAGTCCAATGTCACTTGTTTGTCCAATAGTCCAATGATGTCGTGATAAGTTTACGTGAGATGATTAACTTTAAGTTTTAAATTCCATGTTTTCACTTATTATTCACAACTTGTTAAATATTTAAGCTTATAGTGACATTATTGGTTTTGTGGCATTATGATTTATTTATTTACAAATTTGCACTTAGCAATTCATAATTAAGGTTAAACTAGGCTTAGGCGTAGAAATGGCAAGCTTATGCGTAAGCGGGGAGTGATTATACGGCGTGGCGTAAGCTTATGCGTGGGTTCTAGTCTTCTGCGAAGAAATATTACGCATAGGGAAAGAGTGCCTTATCGTAAAGCTTACAGCGTGGCGTATATGGAACCTACGCGTAAGGCTTACTCGTAAGAGTCAACCTTATGCGTGAGGTCACTTTGTTTACGCATATCCTTCACAGGATACGGCGTAGTCCCTTATGTAGAACCTTACGCGCAAGATTTCTCTTACGCGTAACATCTCTGGCGTAAGGTGATCCTTGTGCGTAGATGGCAAATACCCTTGATTGTGAATTTTCACTTGTAATAAACACGAAATAAGTTCATCATAGCACCAATATTAACACATACATTCGGTTATTTTCGGATCAAATCATGAATACTCATAGACGATTCACGCGTAAGAAGACTTGTCGTAAACCTAAACCCTAGGAATTACAACTAAAATTCTAGCCATAGGAAATGCACAAAACTTGTTCTAGTAATACTAAGAAGTCAAGTGAGTTGTTACGTCCAAGTTTTAACATCAAATTCTCAACGAATCAAAATACCGAAATATCAAGAACATAAACCCTAATTTCTAATTAACTATCAATTAGTGTTTCTGGGTTGATTCTAAACATGGATATGATCAATTCATCTTGTAAACAACATCACACAACAATCTTTTTAACCAAAAACGTTCACACTTGTAAACCCCCAAATATATGCATAAACCCTAAATTCAAGAATCAATCAATTCGTATTTCTGGGTGAGTTTTAAAGATTGAGATGGTTTCAATATGATTAGATAAGCGTTTTAACACATCCATTCTAACCAATAACACTCAAATGAAGAATTTGTGTTCTTATTTCTGCGTAGAACACAAATCTCATTAAAACACAATTTAAGCTGTTGGATGTTTATGATATTAAAACCTTTGTTTGTAATCATGTCGAAATGTGAAAACACTTACAGTTTGATGATCTAAAACATGGATTTGAGGATGAGTTTTCTGGCGTAGGATTTGGGTGGTTGGGATATTAAATGTTGTAATAAATGAGAAGTAATGGTTTGGTGAGGTGTTTTGTTAAAAAAACTTTGGCTTTTGACACACTTAGTCCCTCCATCTTTACCATTAACATCCAATACCCATAACTTCCATTTGGTTACCAAGCGAATGATATTTTGGAAAGTAATTTGTGACACTCCCCCTTGACTTAAGAAATAATGAAAGTTTATAAATTTTAGTCCGGTGTCACTAAACCGAAATGTGACCACCATTATTAAAGAAACAAGCAGGGATAAGGTAACATGCAAGTACAAGGTTTTTTATGAAACCGAAAATATTTGTTTTCTCCCCTCGACACTTGATCGAGAAAATAATGAATTTTGAAAGATTTGAGTGTTGACGGAAGAATTGTACTTGCCATGTTAAAAGAAATATAGATAGAAGAATATTTTTGTTGTTTTATCGATTTTATATTTTTGTATTTTGTTTTGAAAGATTATTTACAAAAAAGTTTTGGTGTTTGTTGGTTTTAAGAGTTCATCCGGTTCGCTTGAGTCAAACACGCATACCAATCCGGTGGACCAACTCATTAAACATAGCGGGAGCTAAGGCTTTGGTGAGAAGATGCGCCAATTGGTATTCTATACCAACAAAGTATAATTCAACGATTACTGCTCCACGTGGTCCTTGATGAAATGATATCGAAGATCGATGTGTTTTGAGTTTGAATGTTGAGCGAGTTGCGAGATCGCAATAGCACTCGATTGTCGCGATACATGAGATTTTGTCAAATCGTAACCATAGTCTTTGAGTTGTGTTCTCATCCAAATGACTTGAGCACAACACGTCGACATGGCTACATATTACGCTTTTGTTGAGGGCGGCGATGTACAATCCTGCTTCTTCGATGACACCGGTTTATCACCAAGAAATTGTAATGCTCTGAAGTACTTTTCCGTGAATCTAAGCATCCTGCGTGGTCGCCGTACGAAAAAGCTATTAGTTCAAAACCGAATCCTTCGGATACGGATCCCCAAATTAATGGTTCCCTTGATGTATCGGAGGATTCTTTTAGCCTCGAGAGGTGGGTTTCGATTGGTCGCGACCGATAGCGGGAGCGATGATATCGGCAAAAACATTATCGTGTCGCTAGTTGTTAGATACATGAGAGACCCAATGATACTATGGTATTTGGTAGGGTCCACCAATTTCCATGTAAATCGCGTCTAGCTTCTTGGTAGGAGCCATTGGTGTGGCATAGGTGTCACGGTTTGCATTCAAATTTGTTTAACAATTCAAGGGCCTATTTGGACCGACTCAAGAAAATACCGCGGGGTGATTGATGAACTTGCGGTCCTAGAAAGAGCGTAAGTTCACCCATCATTGACATTTCAAAATGTTTCTTCATTAGTTTTGCAAAAGCGATTGAGTACTTTTATGTGTTGACCCAAAATGATGTCATCACGTAAATTTGAACAATTAAGATATGTGCGCCGTGATATTGAATGAAAAGAGTTGGGTCGACCGAACCTTTGGTGAAATTATTGGCAATGAGGAAAGATGATAACTTATCGTACCACGCGAGGAGCTTGTTTGAGTCCGTCTGAGCTTTGTTCGGTTTGTAGAGATGGTTCGGGAACTCGGGATCAACGAATCCTTACGGTTGGTGACATAAACCGTTTCTTTCGATTGCCCATTCGAGCGGTTTTGGCGTCCATCCGAAGACCGTTATATTCATATGAGCATGACGCGAAATATCGAACAACCTCAAGGCGATCAGCGGAGCAAATGATTCTTCAAAGTCAATACCTCTTCCATCTATAACCCTTAGCCACCGGGCGTGACTTGTTTACGATTCGTTCCTTGACATCAATTTGTTCTTCCAATCCATTTGAGACCAATGGCGTAGACCCATGTTGGTCTTTCAGCAGTTCCCATACTTCAAGCGTTTGAATTGGTTGAGTTCTTCTTGCATGGATTCAATCCGGTTGTCTTTTGTCATTCGTCGTAATGTTTTTAGGTTCGGGATTAGCGAGCGGTGAGTGCATAAATGCAATGTTCACCATTTGTGTGAAGACGTTGTCTCGTGATGTTGGTTGATTTGGGTTGCCAATAATATTCTCAAGAGGATGGTCTTTTGTCCGGTGATGTGTAGAGGTTGATGTTGGTATACATTGTGCGATTCGAGGATTAAAATGGCTTGTAGATGATTCCGCGACATCGGTGTAGCAGATTTCATTGGAAAACGGGTTAAAAAGCATTTGGATCAAAATCGTGGGTGGGGGTACTTCATTAAGAACATCATCGGTGGTTCGGCGTCGTTGGATGCGGTTTGTTCAACTGTTGTTGTAGAGTCAATGGTGGTGGTGCTTCAATAGTAGTTGTTGTAGCGGTGTGTCGGTATATGAATATGATCGGGTTGACGGTGAAACATCGGATACACACGAATCGTTCATCAATATAAATCCTTTGAATAGCAGACAAATAGCTTTTCCATTTGTTGTGAGTAAGTGGGGGCTTGGTTCGGTGATGATAGGGTTTGAGGAAGTTTAAGCGGTTGTGACCGGGTTCTAAGCTGTTATGCTCGAAGCCATTTCGTAAGCTCATCAAAATTAGCATGAATCGTTTCCATAACACGCTTTGTACTGACGATTCGGATCCAGTAACCTTTAGAATTCTCATAGTATCGATAAAGACTCAAATGTCGACTTTGGCTTTGAGCTTTCCAAAGTCATCACGATCATTATTTGGGTAGCAAAGGGATCCAAATACATGAAAGTGTTTGAGATCGGTTTTGTTGTGGATAAGCTCAAAAGGTGTTTTGTTGTGGCGTTTTGTAATCATGGATCGGTTTGAGTATAACATGCGGTTGATACGACTTACGCCCACGTGTCTGAAGTTTAGCATTGATTAACATTGTTCTTGCGACTTCCACTAGCGTATGGTTTCGTCTTTCAACAACTCTGTTTTGTTACGGTGTGCGTGCAATAGATGTCGATGCTCGATTCCCGCTTTCTCATAAAATTCTCGAAGAGTTTGGTTCTAAATTCGGTTCCTTTATGCATTACGATTTGGCGGACGGTGTTTGAATGAACTTGAATTTTTGTGAAAGGTTATGATCATCGTGGAGCTTGATCTTTGCTTCTAAGAAAGTAGATCCAAGTACATCGTGAGTAGTCATCGACAATTACCAAGATGTGGCGTTTGCCGTTAATCGTTTGCACGCAGCATCGGGCCACACAAATCCATGTGAAGAAGATGAAGCACATCTTTGAGTCGTGGTCCACCTTTGAAGGAAAATGAGCACGCGTGCTTTTCCTTGTTCTGGCGAGCAAAGGTGATCTTTAGAATCTAGGAATCTCGGGAGACCTTCAACAAGTTTGTGTCGAGCAAGGTTGGTGATGGTTTGAAAGTTTAGATGTGAGAGGCAGCGGTGCCATAGCCAAGATTTTGTAGATGTAGCCTTTGAGAGTAGCGAGATGGGATATGAAGCAACCATGTCTTGCATTGAGATTGTGTACATACTAGAATTGCGAGAGCGGACATAAGATCGTTTCCTTGTAGATCACGAATGAAACAAGTTTTCTCCCGAAAAGCAACTTCAGTCGCCATCACAAAATTGACCGATTGAAAAGAGATTGTGATGAGGCCTTCCACATAATAAACCCTTCTAATTTCGATATTGACATTGATATAATCTCCGTAGCCGTGATAGGCTTGAAGTGATCATTCGAATCCGGCGGTGCCAATGAACTTTGGTACAAAGTTTGATAACGACTTAAGGTTGCACTGTCATGTGTCGGGAACATCCTATCAACAATCAAGGATGATCTGTATCACTTTGCATTACACTGAGACGACACGGATGGAATAGAAGTAGATGTGGAACTGGAGTGAGTTAGAGGTTCGAGCGATTATAGTGGAAATACACATCAATGATTTTAGGCATCCATTTATATCCTAGTGTATTATATATCCATTTCTACCATCTCCAACTAGTCTTAGCTTTAGTCTTAGTGAATGCACTAGGTGGTACTACATTCCTTGGAGGTGATCTTTGGAGCTATAGGGACATCAATGCATTTCTTAGAATCTAAAGAGGCGGTTTACCAAGTCACGGACTTAGAAGCATTAGTGGGCTTAGAGGTATTTGGTCTTAGGATTCCGTAAGCGAGACAAGATAGCTCTAGCAACACATTTGTTATGACAATCGAGAAAGCATACTTTTACGACAAATAACACAAGAAGCATCGGTGAATATCAAAAGTACTTAAGGTTTAGCATTCGTTACAACACTTTTTCCATTATATTTGTCGACCTTAATATCTAAAGTGGGTGCAACTTGAGTCTTATTCAAAGTCCTAGGGTGTTCTTCTACTTGACATTCTTTATTATTCTTTTCTTAGGTGCAACTTCCTATTCTTCCTTGTATTGCTCTAGGGTGTGAAGTGCGGACGTTTGGAAAAGAAGCAACTAGTCTGTTTAGTAGAGGAAGCACATTAGTATCTTGTGATTTGTCGGTGAGGCATTCAGGTTCACGTTGCTAAGTGTTACGGTGCAATTCTCTTAATGATGCTAAATTTGAACTTGTTCATACTTTCCTAGCATTTCCTTAACTTAATAATAGTGTGCACCAAATCTTGATTTTCGAGCGAAGATTTCCGGCCAAAATTCATGACTTCTTTAGTGTGTGCAAGATAATGATCAAGTTCGTTTGATGCTTCATCACGAGTACATTTGAGTAAATCAAATATGACACCATATTCCTTTTAACTTTTGCAAGTTCTTGTTCATATTTTGAGATTTGACATTTCAAAGACACGTTTGATCATCCAGTTGCTCAAATTTTGGATTAAATGTGTTGGATTACAGCGGTTGATTTTGTTTTGCAAAGCAAGTTCACGATTTTGACAATCTTTTGACACCATTGAAGGCGCGTTTTGAATTTGAAAGCTCGTTTAACGATCGTTCATTTTCAACTTTTAAAGACTCGATCGATGCACGATGTCGGTGTTACAACAATTTCAACGAGAATCAGCAGAATCGGCGAGATATGATCGGATGCATATGCAGCAGTTGTAATAACACAAGATTATTGATATCGGCACATATAACACCTTCAAGAGTCGATCAACATCTTTTCTCAACAATTTCTTTTACGTTTAGTATTTGAAATCGATGTTTACATTTTCTAAAGCTGTTTTCATGAGACCAAGTTCCTTGTGAAAATCCCTTTCCCAATATAGTGCACAAGTTTTCAAATTTTTTACATGGGGTAAAATTCTTTTCTAAAGAATATCTATTTGTTCTCGTGCGGCGATTGAAAATGTTCAACTTTTATTTGAGAATGAAATTCCATCTCACGTTCCAAAATTTTGAGGTCGAGATAAGAAGGTGTCAAAATATTTAATAACGTGACAACTTCGACTTTTGTTTTAACTTCACTAAGTGAAGGTAAAGGACCATTAATTTGTGCACCATTGTGTTGGGGACTAACTTGACTGGTGTGATAACCAAGGTTTGTTAGAAGTATCTTGTTGTGTGACAAAAGTTACGACTTTTGAATAGTTAAGTGGTTTGTTATAAACGACATTTTCCATTTTGACCGACTCTCGTCATACGCATCTAATTCCTCCATGAGATTATATTCAACAATGGTCATGATTGAATCATCAATTCTATGTTACTTTGTAAACTTCGAGGATTTGGTTTGAATGCTCGTTTGAAAACTTGGGTTGGTGTCGGCAAGAATTGGTCCATATCCATTTGGATTTGGTTTAAAGTAAACTTTTGATAGTTATGATTGACTCACTTTGTTTATAAACAACATTTGAAACTCTTTGATTTTGTTTTGTAACTCAACAATTTCTTCTAGATAGTTATCTATTCGTTTCGTGGAATGCTTTTGTACTCGAGAGCTGTTTTTGACAAGTTAACAACTCAGCCTTGGCTTTTTGAGTTTCAAAGTAAGGCGTTAAGTTGTTGTTCATATTCATGTTTGATTGTTCTATTTGAGACAACAAAGCATTCTTGGATGCGGCTAGATCACGTATCTGTCGTTCAATGATTTTTCGTTTTGATAAGATTTAGCAAGCGACTTCAAAACCTTTTCACGTTTTCTTGAGTTTTAAAAAAGTTGATTTGTCGAATTAAGCATTCATTATCCCAAATTAACAGTGCATTTTTATCTTTTAATTTCGTGCAAATTTCCAAACGAGATTGTTGGTCTTTAATTAAGGTCAGGAGCTCAATTTCTCTATTAGACAGAAGGTCATCTTGTTCAACGTGAGTCTCATCATGATCATTATTTAGATCCTCAAATATAACCACGGAGTCAACTTGATTATCAATATTAACCATAAGGTTATCTTGATCGTCAAATGTAACTACGGGATCTATTTGATAATGAATGAGATGTGGATGGCTCATTTTAAACACTCTGATCCTTTTTGGATGGAGAAATTGGCGGAGATATCGAATAGGGAATGAGTGTATTTTGTTCCGATTACACGAGACAAGCCGTCGGTGTCATCTACTTTGGGTCTATGTCACTCATGTGTAGAGCTTGCATTGGTGCCATCAACATGGCTTTGCATTAGCACCAAGTCCTCCATATCATCATCGAGAATCTAAATCTGTAGTAAAGCTACATTCCTTGTTGGTAAGAGTTCCTGACTTCATCCTTGAGCCAGAGCAAAGCCTCTTTGTGATAAGCTGCCTCTTGTCCTCGGCTTAGGGCATGCATTAGCGAGATGACCCTTCTCATTACGATTATAACGACAAAGACCATTAACCCCATTACGAGCATTCCCTGTTCAACCACTTGAGCCCTTTGTTGTTGAGGAGCATCCATGTTATTCCTTCCATAGCATTAAACCCTTGACCACCTCCCATCGGCGACCATAACCACGATTGAACTTCAACTTGTCTATTGTTCACAGACTGATTCCTTGTGTTTGATGAGGAGCGAATGCGATTGTTGGATTTGTTTGTATCTGGCCAAGGCTATAGCAATCATGACAAATCCTTGTTGCAATTCATCAAAAGCATCGGAGTCCTCATCGACTTCCTTTGTAAAGTGATTGAGCATTATTGTTGTTGTATGGAACCATTTGAGTTTGTTGAGGTTGTTCTTGTGACAGATCATATGGTATGATGGTAGCGATTGGTTGAGGAGGCGAGTTGAGGAGGCTGTTTGAGGAGGAAAACTAGTTTGAGCCCACAAAGCAAGTTGTTGATTGTCGGGGTATTTGTGAAGCGGGAGTCCACGGATAACCCTTACTTTGTCAACTTCTTTTGGTGAGGCTTCGGATAGTCGTACAACAATCCGTATGTAGCATGATGAAGATTCTTAGCTTGACGGAGAAAATGACATACTTCTCCCATTCCGGACCAAGACTACTTAGGAACTTTGTGTTGTGACAATTATTGGCATGATGATGTTGTATTTGTCCAAATCATTAATGATGTCTAAAAGCGATGATGATATGACTTTAATGTCTCTCTGGTTCAATCATGAAGTGTTCATAAGCCAAGTAGATTTTGGATTCCATGTCTTCTTGATTGAGTGTTGTGCCTTCCATTAGAAGATGAATATGTTCCGCATTGCTTTAGCTTTCTTTTGAGCATCAACACTTGAAGGATCGGATTAGGTAGTCCCAAAAGGATGTATTGCATTGCTAGTTCACCGACTTCAAAATGTAGAAGTTCATCACCGGTGAGGTGCGAGATAGTTGCAATGTTGGTGACATCATCTCTTGGTGGATTAGCGGTGGATCGGGTGTGACAACGATGAGCATCACGAAATGGACCTTCCATAATGACCTTCTTTAAGAACTTTCCATGTGGCTTCTTTAGATCACAAAATCTAAAGAACCTTATCACCATTGATCATAATTTCGGGAGTGATCATTGGAGGTCTATCAAGTGAGCCAACTTCATGAATTGATTGTTGGCTACTTAATGCTTCACACATCTTGCCAAACCATGTCGGTTCCTTCATAGTACTCCTGGATGGATGTTGATTGTAGAAGTTTGTGTAAGGTTGTACTTGAAGACTAGGTGGTGGTTGAACCATTTGTGGTTGTGGAATTGCTCCAAGTTGTGGAGTATGTTGTTGATTAAATTGTTGTTGATAAATTTGTTGTTGATGATTAAATTGTTGATGTTGTGGACTTAGTTGTTGTTGTTGTTGTTGATTATAAGTGTAAGGAAAATAGCTAGAGAATGGTGGTTGTGACATGTTGAAAACTTGTGTTGTTAAATGGATCTTTGTAGTCGAATGAAACGTTGTTGATGAAGTATCCTTAGGCGTAGAAACCACGTAAAGGCAAAGTAATACTTATGCGTAAAAACACCAAAGTTACGCGTAATAGCAAAAGTTACGCGTAGGATTAGCTTACGCGTAAGTAATGAGAAAACACTAAAGTTATGCGTAAACAGAAAGTTAGGCATAGAAAACTTAGGCGTAGGATTAATTTATGCGTAAGACAAAGCTTAGGCGTAAGAATAATCTTATGCGTAATGAGTTCTATGCATAAGTTTGAGCTTATGCGTAAGATTAGGGTTTTGCCCAAAAGATCTTTTACACTATCACAGTGTAAAGGATATCCAAAGTCGAAGTGTTTTTAGGCTTATCAAGCAAGAAAACCGAGTAAACCACTGGCGAAGATCGAACCAAGGATGAGTTCTGGCGTAAGATTAGGGTTTTCTTAAGCGTAAAAATAAAAGCGATTTACATGGCGATGTTTCCAAACCGATTTTGTGATGAAATAACTTCAATATCACCAAAATAACACAAAAGTGTGAAACTTGATGATCCAAAACTTCTAAACACCTTATGCGTGAATACACCCACATATAAAACCAAGCTTAAAAACAATGATCTCGCGTAAAGTTTGAAACTTTTTGTCAAAAGCAGATATTTTAACACCTTAAAGCGTTGAAAGTACAAGAATATTGGATTGAAAAGTGTAAAAATGAGTTTTAAGCGTGACCAAGTTTGGAACCGTATGTTACATAAGACCAAAACTTACTTCAAAAACAATCTTGATTCACCCAACTATTTGGCGATTGATACCACGCTCTTCGGTGACAAACCTCGGGACTCTAAGTTACCACCATGACGAGAAAACCGGTGATCACTTTGAGTATAGTGGTGGTGACGATGAGGAATCTCGATACCACTATTAGGTCACCATATTCATAACACAAGCATCAATATAAGAAATAGAAGAAGAGATCGGATGAAAAACACACACACACACGTGTGAAACTACGGAAGAGTTATGCGTAAAGTGAAGTGTGAATTGAACAACCAACCCTCAGTGAGGTATTACAAAAGTATTTATAGGAGAGGGAGCTAGGCAACACTCCTGGTCCCTTCCTTTCCTTATTGGACTTGGGCCGAGGCTTATGGGCCTTCACATAAGCCTTAGCTTAATAACAAACATAAAGGCCTAATTAAGCTAACTATTACATATTAATTACTAACACTTGAATTTCTAGTTTAGGAGTGATTTCAGCAGTCATTGATTGAGTTTGCAAATTTATGAAAACTACGTCTTGATTGATTTTCAAGCAACTCATTAACCACCATTAAATTAAAACAAATATTTTATTGAAGAATTTTAGGCGGAAAAATATTTGGTAGGAGCAACGATCCTTGACATACTTTCCTCATTTTGTTTTAGGATAAGTGCGAAATATTAGAAAATTGGTTTAGCATGACACTTTCCTTCCTTGAAGAAGCGGGTTGCTATCGAAATAATAGCAAGCCATTGTTTAAGCGCGGGTTCTGATCAAGTAGCTGCAAGCCATTTTTGCCGCCGGGTTCTGATGCGAAATAAGCGTAAGCCATAATTTTAGACATGTTTTGGAAAATAATATTTACACCTCTAGCTCGAACTTCATCTATGGTCCCGTGCCATTATTGAATGACATTTCTAAGGCTGCGGATGTTATCGATACGAAGACATGTCTTTGAAAAACAATTTTTGGTATTTTCAAATTTTCTAATTTTTATGGGTTTTGTTGATTTTATATTTTTCTATTTTGTTTTCTTTGGTTTTATATTTTTGTATTTTGCTTATTAATAAATATTTACAAAGATAGAATAGATGATATAATAAGAAGATGATGATCAGTGTAGAGATAAGGATATCGAGCTGACCCGTTGTAGAAGATAGAAATCATCATCTCTAGCGTCCACCACCAAGCTTAGGGCTCTTGAAAAGAAGAAATAGAGCCTTTAAGAATGTGAGACTTTGGCGACTTCCCCAAACTAAAATCCTTTAGGTGGCGGATTCAAAGCTTTCTTTCAAGCTTCCTAAGCGGTGTCTGAAGAAGCACACCATTATCATCGATCTTCTTGCTCCTTTTAAGAATAATCATTGTGATTCTTCATTCGAGGTTATATCATCCAAATGAACAACAGCAACGTATCATCCCACATTTAAATAGTCTTCTCAAATTTCCTTTCAACTGAAGTCTGAATCGATCCATTCCAAAAGGTGTCAGAAACAACTTCCCCAGTAGTTGAATTGATGCGGTCAATCTCTTAGACTAGAGCTCACGAACCCGAATACACATATGCGAAGACAAAAGCATACCATCAGTAGCGGATTAAGTCCAATAGCGAAGAATAACCCCGATGTATACTTTTCTCTCCCACAAAGAAAGTGTATGAAGCTCAAGAACCCAAAGTACCCGAATGCCCAAGAGAGAATAACCGATAACATTGAAGAAGCATGCGAATCACGATTATCTCTGCGGATGACTATCTATCTGACGTCAACTCCGGAATAAGTGATTATATCTACGAATCAGCGATTAAGCTCTCAAGTGAGACAAACGAGTGCCCTCGATGTACACAATTCTCTCTCCCACGATGATTGCGATAACATCGAAATCATCACACACTAATATACCTCTTTTATCTTGAAACTTTCTCTTACATCACTTCCCCCGTCGTTGGAATAATAACACTAAAAGCCTTGATGAGTAAAACCACGAGTTTCTCTGCGGTCATGACATTTGTCTTCCGGGATATCTTGATCACTTAGAAGAATTAAGTTCATCAAGTTTACTCACTTTGTGTTTAGATGTGAGTCTCCTTCCCCCTTTGGTTTTGACACTTGAATCGACAACATATTATAAGCCCATGTATTAGAAATCTTTTGAGAAGAACCTTGTTAATCTTTGTGAGAATCAACTTCTTTGAAGTAAGTCACATAAGTCTAGCGGGGATTAAATCGACTTTTCACTCTCCCCAATTAGTGCTCTCCCTAAACCGACAATACTTTGATAAATGCCGGATTAAGAAGAAGTCTTTAGATTGTTAAGTGCAACTCGTCTTTAGTCTTCTAACATACAACGGAAAATGTAGAACAAGCTGTAGACTCGACCTTCTTCAAGATTATCAATTGGGGAATAGATAGTTAACATCTTCATCTCACCAAATCGTTCCCATTAACTTTGAAATAGCAAATCCCTTAACTAAAATCCTCCCAATCAAACAAGACGAGAGATGTTCATCAAAGAAATCAGCCGACAACTAGAAGCACTTTGTCATTAAACTCATCGGTCCAGTATGAAGATGTCAACCAGCGTCTCTTAAAAGAAACTCCATGTAAAGATGACCCGATAAGAAGAAGCTCGGTTCTTACATGAGTTTGGAGCCGTTTGACCATTAATTCTCGAAATCAATCAACCATGCGGGGTTATCATACTTCTTCTCCCCTCGAAAATTGCATACGGAGTTGTCATTCTTGATTAAGTAAGTGAAAATCATCCAAATGCATTCTATTCACTTCCCCCCCCGAATTAGCACATGATGTCACCATCGTCATTATAGTTGAGCAAGTGGAATAAGAAAAACAATCAACGGTAGTCCGGTTCACTTAATGTTTGAAATGCATGGAAAAATATGAAGCATGTTGATGAGAATGGTCATAATAAGAAGATTTTCTTCTTACGAAGATAATCTTTGAAGCGTACACATTTCTTTTCTTTAGAGAACGAGGCTTGAAATGTTGTGTTCAAGCGTCATAATCTCTCTCTTTTCATCATCTCTTGGCCAACATGTAATCAACCCCATTATCATTGATGGGCTCTTTGTCGTGACGGTGATGGAGAAAACCCAATATGATGAATTTGAACACGAAGTAAACTAACCCAAACTCGTGACTTAAACTTGCACATATGTAACAAGAAGCGGTGCCAAAACTTCATCCTCCATTGAATCTATAAGTACTCTATACTCTTCATCCAACCAACCATCAAGTATAAGGCGTACATTACCTCTTGAAAATCCACAATTGAATGTGACCTTTGAGCACTACAACGTAACTCCTTAAAGTGATAGTTATTTTGTGGTGGTAAGGCCCGATTCCCCAAGTGGTATAAGAAAGGTAAAGCCACCCAACAATAACTAGATTTCCAAGTATTTGTTTTGATAATAAGCTCGAACAAGGATCTTGAAGAATCTTCATCCAACCATCCCGATACTTTCAAATACTATGTACACTGCGTGATATTTCACTTCAACCTCAAATAAATAATAGTGAATTAACCCGTTGTCACATCTTACGGTTAAGAACTTAAATCTAGCCTCCTTTGATGTTTTAAGTGAACTTTGAGAATGGTTTCATCCGACCATGGTAAAAGCACATAACCTCGTAAAACCATGTAATAACCAAACTACCATAGCGAATATCCAAACACATCCAATTCATGAAATACACCCTTTTATCCCTTCTTGTAGAAAGCGTAGCACCAACATCGGATAAGATTTGAAGTACACTTTCCTTTCTCCAAGATGGTTCCATCAATACGGATTTTACAATTCTATGGTTTAAAGCAGAAATAGTTTCTTCATGGGTTTTAAAAACTAAGAATAAACCGTAAGATAGATCCGGAAATGCACTTTACTATTACCGGGATGTTTCCATTGTCACGGGATTTTACAAGTCTATGATTTAAACAGAAATAGTTTCTTTCGGCGGGATTTTACAAAATCAAGACAAAGCGTAAACAATGTCAGCTTGAATGTGTTATGACAACTTTGGTTTTGGTGAATATCTATTTTAGGGGAACATTCAGCGGTTCATCAGCGGTTCATTCTCCATCATCAACACTATCATCAACCATTAAACACTTTGGTAAACATATCTTCCACATATTCTAACGGCTATTGCTGTGACCACTTGGTGAAGTAAACCCGATATACCAAACTTGATTATGAAGTAGAATTCCCAGTTTTCTACTTAAGCTTGTACTAATCCTAGTGAAAAAGCGGTGTGTGATGTACAAAACCTCTTGACATTCTCAATGAGTGAGACACGAAGTGATAGCTACGTTGTGGGTTAAGCGAGAAGAATCACAAAGCGTAACTAAATAGCCAAGTCTTTATCACACTCTATAAATGCCCAAACAAGTCATCTTGGCGGAAGGGTAGAAAGAAGGAAGGCGAAATAAGTAAGCGTGCCGGAAAATCATCACATCAAATCCAAATAAAATACCATATAAACAACCCCGTAGTCAACTTTCTTCAAAAATAATTCAAGCGAGACATACAATTCTTCGTGATCATGTATAAACCAAAATATCAATCATCGATGAATCTCAACATCAAATCTCATCACACGAATCTCTTTATCAAAAACTCATGTAAATATCTGAATAATATGCCCATTTCACAACATTAATTTTCGTTAAGAGTATGAGTCGCAAATATCCGGTTTAAATGATTAAAACCGAGGTCCAAAGTTACCACATAACCCGTTCCATAAATAATACAAATTATCACATGGTCCATGAAATCATTTATCCCATCCAATCACTCAAATAACTCATATACTCAAATAACTCATATACTCTTAAGAGTTCGAAGTGTTCACAAATAACTCAAATCACAAAAGGACTAACGGTTTGGTTTCAAGAAGTGATTTTAATTCTTGAGTTTAATCCCAGCGCATGAGTGTTATCATCATTCTCAAACCCAAATATTGCGTGATTACATAATTAGCGAGACACCATCCATGGCCCGACCAACCAATCGGGGTCCAATCCCACAAGTAATATCGACCCATGTGATCAATTAACCCGGTTTTATAACACCAATTAAGTTTTGGCCCATTCACGGTAAAGATAGTACCCGATCCACATCAAACCATACCTAATTTTCGGGGGTATAAAGGCTCCTTAACACTCCCTTTACCTAATTTCACTCACACAAAAACACGCCCCATCATCGGTACTCACACCTAGAACTTCAAAACCCTAATATTACTCATCACAACTCAACAGCTACTTATTCTTTCTCACAACAAACCCTAGCATCAACAAAAACAAATCCGCCCTCCTCATCATACTCCAAATCCGCCAATCTCAACCACTTTTCCAAATCTCATAAAATAACACAGACTCCATCCACAACCAAACACATACAAAACTAATCGAAACACCTTTAAACAATCTAAGCACCTCGCCACAGGGTTGGCTTGAGGTTGTCTTCTTAGCCACAGGGATGGCTTTTAGACGCCGTTAGAACCACAGGGATGGTTAGAGAGTTCATTAGAGACGGATTCGAGGTAGGTTTTAACCCTTTTTTTTGTTTACTTGTTAAGGTGTAAATGAAACAAAGAATAAGAGTAACATAAATGTTATTTTTTATTCTTTATATTCAGATATTTTCGGATATTAGTCCCAAAAAAATGATCTATGATGCAAACTCCTTTTGGTTTCGATTCATTGGACGAGTTAATATGAGAAAACCAAAAGAGATAGACTGAGATCTCACACACCCTTTATATTATTTTGAAAATAGTTGATTCTTGTTAAAGCGATCGAAAAGAAAGTAAGAAAGAGACACTTCATGTTTGATCTTACTAAAGTATTTCGAATAATAAAGGAAGTTGAGCTTTGTATAGATCAATGATGGATATGGTTTTTCGTGATTAATGACCTTCAAGTCATGTAATTACTTAGAGTAACACGAAAAATGTAGGTGAGATCTTGTTTTTATTTGAGTCGAGTCTTGGTCTAGGTTTGTGTTTGAGTTAGATATTTCGACTTGAGTCTTTTTCGTTTCGATAAAATGACCTTGTGGGTGATGATGGTATGAAGTGCGAGGTCGCTATGTTGATATATGGTTTTGTGGTCAAGTCGCTATCTTTGCATTTTTCATCATGAAGTCGCTACATCGATTTTGACACAAGTCATGAAACATTTTATTTGACTCGATAGTCAAACAACCATAAATCGCTATTAAATTTTGATTGACTCGTAAAATGCACTAGATCTGCTGGTTACGGTAACCTTATTAGTGGTTACCGTAGTCTTGATAAACTCGGTTCGTCGTAAGTGATCACGATGATTCTGGCGTAAGTATCGGCGTGGAACCTCATTTGACCTAATGTAGTTACGTCGTAACCTTTGGGAAGAGTTACGTAACCTAACCCGATAAGTTGGCATTACGAGTCACGCAATAGTTACGGCATAATGTGAGAGATGAGTACGCCGTAACTTCTTCAAAATAACATCTTGTGATAAATCTTTAGATATGTTTCGGTTCAGCGTCTCTTTAGCTCCAATGCTCGTAATTTACGAAAGTGGAAAACAATGGAAAACAAGCGTAAATCCATATAAATGATATAAATAACGAGCATTATCGGGGGAAATTGACACTTAATATTCAGAACTATTTGATGTTATCAGATGTTTAGGATTACTTACTTTTTATTCCCGGTATGCGTAATCTCCTTTAACCTTTTTTTTGCTTTCTTCTTGATCTTGATGCTTCACGAACTATTCTTAGGGTTTCTTGGAATATCACTACTCGGAAAACGTCAGGTATTCACTGGTACTATACAGGTAGAACTAGGGCTCTGAACGTATGCAAGTTAGGTGAGCACAGAATCGGGTAAACCTTGGATCGACTAGAAATCGACTTAGGGTCAACTTTGGATTGGTTCACAAGGGTTTCAAACCCTTGTGGGTTTGGTCGATCGATCATACAAAGAGATAGGATATGGGAGAGCTTATGGGGTTACTAGGAGAGTTATGAGTATCTCTATAATTCCTTTGGTATATATAGGGTGCCAAGGACAATTTTAGAATAACTATACTTGCTTTCCAAGCAATAGGAGTTTGACTAGATGTCAAAGCAAACCCCTTTAGGGTTGGCGACCTTCCACGCCCCCTATGGGGTTTGCGACTTTATCGTTTTCTACCCAAGATTTTCCGGATAAATATTATACTTTGAGTAATTACCATTTTAACCTCTAAATGAAAATACCATAATATTTTCATTTCCTCGTTACTCTCAGTTTATTTCATAACTCGTTTCTTATTTCCGCTTACATATTCTATTTAGTGTACATCAATGTGACCCTTCAACATTTATGTGAAGGCAAGTGTGAAAGTTATTGTGTTGTTTGCACATTATCCTTTCATCGTGACCATCTGGCCTATCCTACAGTAGACTTACCAACAGAAGTAACATTAGATCATTGCACTTGTAAATCAGGATGACATGATAGGACGAACTTGGCTAGTACTTTCTTCTCCCATCGGCCACAACTTAGCATTTTAATTATTTTATTTATTTATTTGTTGGTTTATGTACTCATATTGAACCCTCTTTAAGTGTTTAGATTAGTTTAGTAATTGCCACTAGAATTAGCTTAAGTCAATTCTCTCATTGTGAGCGACCCATGCTTACCATACTAGATGTAGCGATCGGGTACATAGCAGTTAGTGTTAGTCTGTAGGTTAGTTCGAGATTATAAATTTAAGATTAGATAATAACACATCAATACCATCACGTATCACTATCATACAACACATGTATCACCTAGTATATTTCAAAGTAAATGTTTTTTGGTTTATGTGTATAGGCCTTAAAACACAAAGGTTATAGCTTGAGTGTGTTTAGGACTTAAAATACAAGGGTAATAGGTTGGTTATTTTTGGCCATAAAATATAACGGGTTTGGTTGCACCCGAAGAAGAACTCGATATCTAGCTTAGTATCTGTAAAGATTGTAAGCAACATTGTAAGGTTTTCTTCACGAGAATGGAGCTTTTCGACTTAGTAAAGTAACTCTCGAGTCGAAATTTCTGAGTGGAGTAGAGGCGAAGAAGTAGCTTTGTGACGAACCACTATAAATTATTATGTCGATTTGATCTATCTTTACTTATCGTTGTGTTTTATATATGCATTATGTTTATATTTGCTTTGTGGTGATGTGTTTTCTTTTATTCTTCCAACTATTATTGTTGTTATAGATTCATTATCGTCACTTATCATATTACATCACACTTGATCGGTTATTTGCTATAATAAATTTAAGTTTTAAAATGAGAATGTATGCACCTCTATGTGTTCCATGTATGCGGTAGGAAGTAATCGAAATGAGGGAATAGATTTAAAACCAAATGAAAATGTTTGGTTAGTGGGTGCGCTAATTAGAAGAGACTATTAAACCTCGAATTATAGTATGCGGACCAAGTAACATAGCTTCGATGTGTTGTATCTGTTTTAAATTTATAAATTGAGAATACTAAGGACTAACACATTCTAACGAAATTGTACACGGTCATATGTGGTATAGACTAGGTAGATCCAGTGTCGTTCCAAGAGCTATTAGTGCAGTGAATAAGGTCTTGATTTGTTTTATCATTTACAAAGTTGATTCTTGAAACTTAATAGTGAACTAAAAGAATTAAAAGCGAAGATGAAGTTTAGAAGGAAGTGATATGACTAAGCGATGGTCATGGTGGCCAAGTATCTAGTTTTTGTCATTAAGCACTATCTATCATCTAGTCCTATCTAGTGGTTTTAACGATGAAACCTTCGTTTGGTCCATGTAAGGTTTTTCCGTACTTCTTTAGTATTTCTTCTAGTGTAGGTGTTGTTCTGTTTCACAAGTAGCTTAAAACAAAGAAAACTACTAATTGTAAATCATGGTGAAGTAATGCAAGTAAAGATAAGTTTAACAAGATAAACACTTGAGTAATTTTCAACATTTATATTCATTATTAAAGCGAATAAAAAGAATACATTACCCAAGTACTTGCGGAATAGTACTTGGGATTGAAATAACAAGTATTGTATTACTCCTCACAAAGCTTAGGCTAAGTCTAAGTACAACTATTCAGGTATCACTGAGCTATCTCAGGGACATAGTCGTATTTGGAGGAGTGAAAGATTTCTTGTGTGTGTTTTTCACAATTGATTGCACAAGCTTAAAAACTTTCACTCCAACTCTTATGCCATTTATACAAGTGTGGTTTTTAACTCTATCCAAGAGAACAAACTGACAGGTTACAGAAGACAAAATACTGATGTATTTTGTCTCTATTTACAAAGGCTATATGTGGTAAGGGACAAAGCAACTTTCTTCTTGTTAGCACTGACACTGAGCCTTTTAGGGAAAGTTGACTTCTTGAGAATAAGCACTCCGTTTTATTCGCTTCAAGATTAACCGTTTTGTCCCGCCCATTCTTCAGTTTTCTCAGCCTTAAGTCTTGTTCTTCAGTCTTGTCTTTAGTGATAATAGTTGGTGAAGAGTTGTGGGATTCAGTGAGTTACAGTGAGTTATTGTCATCACTCACTGAATCCACTATCTTCTTCTTGACTCAGCCTTCACCCTTTAAGTTCTGCCTTACTGAGTGGAGAGACTTCTTCTTCATCTCTTATTGAGTTTGTAGGATCGATATATTTATTGTGTTGATGATTGGTGGTCTTGGATGATCAAAATACATGTTTGCCATATTTAGAGAGAAAGATAGAGAGGGTGTTCTTGCTAGAGACTTGGTTCTCAAATGTGAAAGGTTAGATTGAATGAGCACCACCCTTCCATGGATGGAAGGGTATTTATACTACAACTTATAACGTCCTCTGACGGTTGTGGATCGGGCATCGATGGGTAAGACCCGTCCTTCCTCCACGGTGTTACACTAAACTATACTACGCTACAAACTAACTAATAAAGCGCTAAATAACGTAAATAACTACAAGTCTACGAGCTAACTTATGCTAGATAATATTTGGGGTGACCGACTCTTCACTATGGAATTTTCTAATTCCTAACAATCTCCCTAAGGAGGTGCACCCATGTTTACATTTGAATCCTAGCATTCTATTCTTGACTTTCTTCTTGAGCTCGTAGACTTCAATTCTTCAATTCCGCAATCTTTGTGCATTAGTAGCGATTCTTTAAGGTCGCATCGATTTGTACTTTTGTGGAGGCCTTTAGCGATCCACATCTTTGATGATCTTTGAGCTTTCTTTGAGATCATCGACCACGATAAATCTGGATCACCCTTTGTTGTGTTGCCATCATGTGAAGTTGTGACTTACGGACCGACATGCTCACACTTTAGAATCATGACATCTTTCCATCGAGTAGCGGAAGCTTTCTTGGTTCATGATATTTGCGGCGTAGCGATAGCATAGTATAGAAATATCGAACCGGGTTATGCATATATGCACCGGTCATGATTTCTTGATTAAGTGTGGATCTTTGTGAGCATGCGGCTTTGGATTGACTCCTCAATTACGATCGGTTGCAACCGTCAAATGTACTGCAAACAACGAGTTAGCAATAAAGCGCGGAGGTGTCTTTGATCACTTCGTTGAATTGAGGTACACGCCCACGGTTCCCCATTTATCGATTACAAATCTGCTGTGATCGGTAGGATTCTAAGAATCTCCTTGACGGGGTTTCTGTTGTTGTTGTTCTCAAAGCGAAACGTCTCAAAGAAGACAACACGGAGTGAGTGAACCGGTAATTGAGATTCAGCGATTGATGAAAAATGATTTGAAAACAATCGCGTATTGCTTGAAGAAAGAGTTTTGCAATCGACGAAGGTTTTATGAGAAAGATCAATTTTCAAACAAAATACTTTTGTATTAGAGAATGAGTACACATTCGACGTGCTAGCGAAAAGAAGAGATTCGCACATCGAGCGGTTTTCTAAAAGTATTTTCAATCGGAGATACTTTTGAATTTGAAAACATAAGTACACATTCGACGTGCTAGAAAAGAAGGTTTGCACATTGAGCGGTTTTCCAAAAGTATTCGTCAATTCCATTCTGGACCAAGGTTGATTCACGGTGAATCGCCCATCGTTTCTATCCGGTTGTCACAAGTTTGATCTTTTAAAGATCTCACATGTCACCACCAAGAGCTTGTTTGATGTTGGCTCTAGAAGGATTTCCATCTTCAACGTGAATACTTTTACATACCACTCGGATGTTACGGCAAAACCACAAGGATAATCGTGGGACTCTTAATATATACTTACTTTCCACATTGTGTGAAACAGCAAGTCTTCATGAATTTAGTGTCCTAACGAGATATTGTGGATGATCTCTTGGCTCTAGACTCAATTGTGCATATTTGGTTCTGTGTCGGAGACTAGGAGAGGGTCTCCTTACGCAATATCAACAATCTCAAAGAAAGTCGATAGATTATGTCGGTTCCCGTGAGAATGAAACAAGCCCTTTTAAGAGGAACTTGAGTAGCTTGGGAAGTTTAGTGCGATGCATCCTTTGGGTCCATGATGTCTTGTCTTCAATACGGTGTTACCTTAGTAAACACCGGTAGCATATGTATTGAACTCGGTTCTTTGCCTAAGGTTGAATTATTGGAGGGCTATTTCTTTTCACCCTTTTCATATTCATTTCTTATTCATTCTTCAACCCCTTGATTGCTTACGAGACTTCATAACTAGAACCTTGTTGGGTTTATTCGATTACTAGCTCATCTCGATCCGCACTCTTCCCATTTCTCATTTTTCTCCTTTTTTCATCATACCTAAGGACTCTACACTATCTAGTGGATTGTCACAGGTAGATCCGTCCGATTACGGCGGATCATGGGAACGAATACCTAACCTAACCATCCTTATAACACCATGCATAAAGTAAATTGGTGGGTCTTTTGGTATTGTTCTTTCCTTCATGAAACCAACCGAAAAATCATTTTGAAAAACAATCAAGGTACTTGTGATACGAGATCAAAGCATTTTGTACCTTAATAGTTTTGATCATTTAGAAATGCTCCCCTCAACATGTGCATATGATTTAAAATTGTTTGGCACATGGAGACAAAGTTCTTTGAAATAATTTCTTTGAAATAATTTCTTGATCACAATTCCTTAGAAAAAGCCATTTGAATTTCTTTGGTAAAATTCTCCCCTCGATATGTGCATAGGATATTTGAAATCATTTTATCACATAGAGGCAAGAGTTCTTTTGAAGCACATCCACAATCACACAAGTCATTAAGAAACCATTTAAAACTCAATCAAGGTACTTTATGTTAAAACATAAAAGCATTTGCACCTCGATAGTTTCTTTTCTTTTAAAATGCTCCCCTCAATATATGCTTGAGATTCGGCGTTTAGCATATATGAGAGAAGCGACTGCACAATTAAATCAAAGCGATCACCTTTTATCAAATTTCATTATTAAATCACAAATTCTCCCCGATCAAAATATCAAACCCTTTGAGATTTTGGATCCCAAGTAATTAATTAGGTTTAGAAAACATGGGAGAAAATGTGGCCTTGTTTAAATACTCATCGGTTTTGGATAAATCCTCCTCCTCAACATGTGCATTGTGTATTTGAAATCGTTTGGCACATGGGCGGGAGTGCCTTTGAAGGACTAAAACCAAATCCATTTAAGCAGATAAGAGATTTAACTCACGATCTCTACCCGATCAAAATTTCAAACCTTTTGAGATTTGTGATCCCAATTGATTTAAATCATTTAAAACATTTTGGGGAAAGGCGTGGCTTGATTTAACTTTGAAAAATGATGAGATAAGGACCATTTTAAGACATTAAAGATTGTTAGTATCGGTATGATAGTTTTAAGAGATCTTTAAGTAAAATAAAACAATTTCACAATCAAACAAGACAGAAAAAATTTCATTTGGAAAGACCTTGATTCAAAAGAAAAATCATACTATGACATAACATTAAATCTTTAGATCACCACAAATTTAGTACAAACGGACTTTTGTGAAGAGATATCGTTTGAAAATATTTTATTTAAATCACTCTCCCTCAATCCATGACGAAGTCAATAATTGAGTGACTTAGGTTTGATAACAAAAGTCGGTGATTTTCAAAAATTAGTCAATATATTTTCAAAACAATATTTTCCATTTTCAAAACAATTTAATCAAATTATTCAAAATTGTTTAAAAATGGTATCTGCATAAAGATCGTTAGGTGGTTGAGAAGCTTACATTGTTGTTCTTTGTAGGGTTTGGAAGAAAAACCGTCTGCTGCGATGCGGTGAGACTTCTTCTTACGTTGCATTTTGAATGCCAGTGAGGTCAAATTAAGCCTGTTTCTTCAATCACTTAGAAGAAAACCATCTGCGATGCGGTGAGACCTCTTCACGTTGCATTTATGCCAACTCTCCATAGAAGTCAATTAAGCTCCGTTTCTTCATTTGTCAACCCAAGATATAGTTACCCTTTTCTTTCGGCATCCAATCATATTAATCTGTGGGATCGGATCGGGAACATTCTTATAACCAATATACACGCATCGTTAGTGAACACACATCTGAGATATATGGTGGTCGACATCACCCAAACGATGTCGACTAATAAAGTCTATGCAACATATCAATCGGATCATTTAAATGTATGGGAAAAATGTGTTCATCAAACTCTAATTATCTAATCCTAGCAATCATATCCTTGGCACCTAGTCCTTCAACATAGGTTAACATCAATTTTAATTAAGCATATTAGGATAATTAAGAAAGCTCGTTAGAAGATATAGATTTGAAAACATTTTCCCCTCAACCAATAACTCATTTTATAAAAGATTTTAAAAGTCTTGAAGTCATTGATTGAGTTTCCAAATTTTATAAAAACTACGAATCGATTGATTTTAAGCAACTCATTTTCCACCATTTTGAAAACACAACAAATATTTTTACGAAGAATTTTAGGCGGAAAAACATTTGTGTAGGAACAATGATCTTTTTGACATGCTTTCCTTGTTTTGTTTTAGGATAAGTGCGAAATATTTTGAAAAAGATTTAGCGCAACACTTTCCTTCCTTTAAAAACGGGTTGCTATCGAAATAATATCAAGCCATAGTATAAGCGCGAGTTCTGATCGAAGTAGCTGTAAGCCATAGTTTGAGACATGTTTAGAAAGAAATATTTACACCTCCTGCTCGAACTTCATCTATGGTCCCGTGCCATTATTGAATGACATTTCTAAGACCATGAGATGTTATCGATACGAAGACATGTCTTAGAAAAACAATATTTTGGACTTTTCAAATTTTAGATTTTTATGGCTTTTGTTGATTTTATAATTTTCTATTTTGTTTTTGTTGGTTTTATATTTTTATATTTTGTTTTCGATAAATATTTACAAAGATAGAATAAGATATAGTTAAAGAAGATGATGATCTGATCTTGAGATAAGGATATCGAGCGACCCGTTGTAGAAGATAGAAGTCATAATCTCTTAAACATTCACCACCAAAGCTTCCAAGACTCTTGAATCAAAGAGAAATTGAGCCACTTGAAAGTGAGACTTTGGTAGCTTCCCCAAACCGTAAATCTTCTTATTGAGCGGATCCTAAGCTTTCTTTCAAGCTTACCTTAGCCGGATGCACAGGGCGCACACCATATCATCGATCTTGTTGCTCCATATAAGAAGGATCATTGTAAGTCTCCGTTCGAGGTTATATCATCAAGTAGAACATCAAAGAATCATCCCACACTTAAACAATCTTCTCAAGTTTCATAACCACTAAAGTGCAAGCGATCCAAACCAAAAAGTTGTCAAGAGACCACTTCCCCAGTAGATGAATTGATGCGGTCGGTCTCTTAGACTAGAGCTCACGAACCGAATACACATACCGAAGACAAAGAAACTTATACCATCAGTAGCAGATTAAGTCCAATAGCCAAAGAATAATCCCGATGTATACTTTTCTCTCCCCACGAAGAAAGTGTATGAAGCTCAAGAACCAGTACCGAATGCCCAAAGAGAATAGCAGATAACATTGAAGAAGCGGGCGAATCACGATTATCTGCGGGTGAAAATCTCTGGATGTCAACACCGGAATAAGTGATTATATCTACGAATCACAGTTAAGCCCTCAAGTAAAGCAGTGAGCATTCCCAATGTACACAATCTCTCCACGATGATTGTGATAACATCAAAATCATCACACACTTGTGTACCTCTTTCATCTTGAAACTAAACATTCATCTCTTCCCCATAGTTGGATTAAGAACACTAAACGCCTTGATAAGTAAAACCTTGAGTTTCTCTGTGGTCATGACATTTGTTTTCCCG
The DNA here is from genome assembly GCA_022545495.1 of Chrysanthemum lavandulifolium. Lineage (NCBI taxonomy): Eukaryota > Viridiplantae > Streptophyta > Magnoliopsida > Asterales > Asteraceae > Chrysanthemum > Chrysanthemum lavandulifolium. Next base: position 52,335 of record JAHFWF010000053.1, read on the forward strand.
GGATAACTTCAATCACTTAGAAGTATTAAGTTCATCAAGTTTGCTCGCCATGAGTCAAACCTTGAGTTTCTCTGCGGTAATAACATTTGTCTTCCTGGGATATCTTCAATTACTTAGAAGTATTAAGTTCATCAAGTTTACTCGCGTTTAGCTACATGTCTCCTTCCCCTTGCTGGTTTTGATACTTGAATCGACAACTCTTTCTGTCTTGAATACTAGAAATCATGTGAGAAGAACATTAGAAGTCTTTGTGAGAATCAACTTCTTTGAAGAATATGAGCAAGTCTAATTGGGGATTAAATCGACATTTCACTCTCCCCAATTAGTGCTCTCCCCTAAACCGACAATCTGTTTGATGATCCAGTAAGAAGAAGTCTTTAGATTGTTAAATGCAACTCGTCTTTAGTCTTCTAACATGCAGCGAAAATGTAGAAGCGATGAAGACTCGACCTTCTTCAAGATTGTTCGGTTGGGGAATAGATAGTTAACATCTTCAACTCACCAAAACACAAGAACATCACCAAAAGGCATCCCAATTAACTTACATCTTGCAAATCCCTTAATTAAGATCCTCCCAATCAAACAAGAACACAAAGATGTTCATCAAGGAAATCAGCAATCAGCCCGTAGCGAACACACGAAATGGTAACACCAAGCAAACAATCACATCAAACAAGAACAGAAGGTTGTTCGGAATCATCATGTTGATGTGCATGTGAAGCATTAACCGGAAGCACTTTGTCAATAAACTCATATCAGCTTGTGAAGATGTCAACTAACGGCTCTATGAAGAAACTCCATGTAAAGATGAGCCGATAAGAAGAAGCTCGATTCTTACATGAGTTTAGAGCCGTTTGACCATTTATTCTCATAAATCAATCAACCATGCAGTGAATTCACACTTCTTCTCCCCTCAAGAATTGCATACGGAGATGCCATTCTTGATTAAAAAGTGAATATCTTGACAAATGTAGTCTATTTACACTTCTCCCCGAAAAATTAGCTCATGATGTCGCCATCGTCATTATAGTTGAGCAAGTGGAATAAGAAAACAATCAATGGTAGCCGGTTCACTTGAAGGTGAGCGCATGGAAAAAGCATGAAGCATGTTGATGAGAATGGTCATAAATAAGAAGATTTCTCTTCTTAGAAGATAATCTTGAAGCGTACACATTTCTTTTCTTTAGGGAGCGAGGCTTGAGCGTGTGTTCAAATGTCATAATCTCTCTTTTACGCTCTCTTAGCAAAACATGTAATCATCCCCATTATCATTACGTAGGCTCTTTGTCATGACGGTGATGGAAAACCCAATATAATGAATATGACCACGAGTAAACTATCCCGAACTCGTGACTTAAACTTGCACATATGAAACAAAAGCGGTGCCGATATCCATTAGCATCTCTAAGTACTCTCTATGTAGTCTATACTCTTCAACCAACCAACCATCAAGTATAAGGCGTACATTACCTCTTGAAAATCCACAATCGAATGTGACCTTGAGCACTACAGCGTAACTCCTTAAAGTGATAGTCATTTTTTGGTGATCTGAGCCAATTTCCCCGTGGTAAAAAAAAAACTCCCAAAATAACTAGATTTCCAAGTCTTTGTTTTTGATAATAAGCTCGAACAAGGATCATGAAGAATCTTCATCCAACCATCCCGATACCTTCGGATACTAAGTACACTTGCGTGATATTTCACTTCAACCTCAAATGAATAATAGTGAATTAACTCCGTTGTCACATCTTCTTGTTATAAGCTCAAATCTAGCCTTCTTTGACATTTAAGCGAACTTTGATAATGGTTTCATCCGACCATGGTTAAAAGCACATAACCCGTAAAACCATGTAATAACCATCTTGCCATGACGAATAACCCAACACGCATTCAATTCATGAAGTACACCTTTTATCCCTTCTTGAGTAAAAAGCGTAGCACCGACATCGGATAATTCGGACAAGCGCTTTCCTTTCTCGGGATGGATCCATCATCCGGGATTTTACAATTCTATAGTTTAAACCAGAAATAGTTTCTTTCGCGGATTTTACAAAACCAAGAATAAACCGTAAGATAGATCCGAAATGCACTTTACTATTACGGGATGTTTCCATTGACACGGGATTTTACAAGTCTATGATTTAAGCAGAAATAGGTTCTTTCGCGGGATTTTACAAAATCAAGACAAAACCGTAAACAATATCAGTTTGAATAGGTTATGACAACATTGGTTCTGGTGAATATCTGTTTTAGAGGAACATGCAGTGGTTCATCAACGGTTCATTATCCAACATCATCCATATCATCAACCATCCAATAAACACTTTGGTACACACATCGTTCACGCATTTTGTCGGCAGTTGCAGTGACCACATGGAGAAGCAAACCCGATATTCCAAACTTGATCATGAAGTAGAATTCCCCAGATTTGATACTTAAACTTGTACTAATCCTTGTGAAGAAGAAACGGTGTACCCAATGTACAAAACCTCTTGACGTATCCTCAACTGCGTGAGACACCGAAGTGATAGCTACGTTGTGGGTTAAGCGAGAAAGAATCACAACCGTAACTAAATAGCCAAGTCTTTATCACACTCTGTAAATGCCCAAACAAGTCATCTTCGCGGAAGGGTAGAAAGAAGGAAGATGAAATAAGTAAGTGAGCCCGGAAAATCTCACTGCAAATCCAAATATGAAATACCGAACACACAAGCCCGTAGTAAACCTTGTTCAAATATCAAACCGTGACATATTAATCTCCGTGAAAATGTATATACCAAGATACCAATCCGCATTCGACAACAACACACATCATCATACCAAATCACATCAACAGATCTTATTATCATAAATCGCATCATCAGTTAACAACTCGTCGACTAAATCCAAGAATAGATATCAACCGATCCAAACAATCAAGTTTAACATGACCATGTTCAAACACCATACCCAATCATCGTGACAATTAACCCGATTCAAGACAGATTAGCAATCGAAATCCACGTCCATGGTTCATAATTTGATTGGGCCCAATCTAACCATTATACTTGATCAGACTAATAAAAAAAGACCCGAATATCTTCCAAGTTATCTTCCAATATTAACATCAGTCTATCATCAAGACACATTAGAAACACCGATTATCCCGATCAAGCCACTAGTCAATTTGCACCCGTTCAAGACACATTTGTATAACCACGTTTTCATGCAACATTAACAAGTTCACGTAAACAAAAGCCAAGAAAATCAAGTCAGCCCAACAACTTCAACTCAAGACATCATACGACCCAAAGAAATAAACACTAGATCCGGCCCATGATTAAATGATAACAATTAATTCAGCCCAGTCACTTACAACCGAATCATGGTTTAACTTACCCTAATTCTTTGTGTATTTAACACACCCAACACACACATTACTTAACCCTAATAATCTCACATATGTGTGCAGTCAACAACTCTAACCCTAAAACTTCTCACAAACAAAACGCCTCCATCAGTTATCTAAAAAATAATTTCGTACATCACAAATCCCATCTCATCTCACAGTTAGTAAACACGACTTCACATCATTTACATCATTGAATCTTTTCCGTGTTTCAAATCGTTTATTCATTGTTGCCACAGAGATGGTAAACGGACGAGGTATGACATAGCCACAGGGATGGCTCGAGTGTTGTGACCAGTTTCGAGATCACAGCCAAGGAATAGGTAGGTTTTACTTTGATTATTGTTTTTGTTTAAACCGAATGAAAGACAAGATAAAACAATCTTGTTTTAATCTTGCTTTGATTTCAAAGATTGTAAAAAGTGAGATCGTGATGTGAGTAGTTTAGCTTGTTTAGACCCTCGTGGTCTTGATGATATCTTAAGTATCACAAAACAACATGGGCGAGATCAATAAACTTTTGTATGTAAAGGGTCTTGTGTAGTCATTATTAACGAATCAAGGATGATAGTATCTAGATTGATATTATCTTACTTTTATATTCGGACATCAAGATGAGTTTACCATCACAAAATCTTGTATAACTTATTTTCGTTAGGAGTTTAATGATCAATGATGTTGTCTTGTGATTGGATCGAAAATCGATTGAGAAATATTGTAGCAAGAATCGAGATCATTTGTTTTCAATTAATAACGAGACTTGATTTTGTATGTTGAGGATCGATGATGGTTAACACGAGGTCACGAATTTGTATTTGGTATTGGGTATGTGATATTGTGGTCGAGGTGCGCTAGTCATTCTTATTAATCATTTACATCTATGTCGAAGCAGTCATAAGCCAAGTCGCTACCCAATTTTCAAACCAAGTCGCCACCCGATTTTTCAAACCAAGTCGCTGCAGATTTATCAAACCAAGTCGCTACCTAATTTTTCAAACCAAGTCGCTACCTAATTTACTACATCATTAGGGTCTAGTCGCTACCATCAAAACACAACTCGCTACTTGTTAAATAACAAATAGCTACCATACTCAAATCGCTACCAATTTGACTCAAAAGTCAAACCGCCACATTTTACATGACAAGTCGCTATGTAAGTCCTAATCGCTAGGTTAAGTCGCTAGGTTGGAATTCCGACAATATTCATAGCAAACCGATGAGTTTGAGTTTTCCGATGAGTTTTCCGACCAAGATTCCGACCATGTTCATAAAAGCCCAGAAAACTGCTATGAAAAATGCTTCCTTGTTACCCGTTTTGACCCTGTTTGACCACTGGAATGTGACTAGATTCATATAACAAGAAAGACGCAGAAAAGCTCATTTCTTATTACAGTTTTAGACACAAAAAAATCACACCAGACACATATAGGTACAAAGATGTCATGTAAAGGAATATACTCTTTGGACCAGTTTATTGACGACAGATATGTTGACATGTATGACCAGGATATATTGAACCAAAAGAGATGCAAAGAAACATGTACAGGACTGTTAACCAAACGTTAAAACATTTCAGACCATAAAAAAACAGACCAGTATAAAACCATGTATCAAAACCACACAAAAACATCAAAACACAAAAACCTTGGCTCTGGTACCAATTGTAGGATCGATATATTTATTGTGTTGATGATTCGGGTGGTCTTGGATGATCAAAATACATGTTTGCCATATTTAGAGAGAGAAAGATAGAGAGGGTGTTCTTACTAGAGACTTGGTTCTCAAATGTGAAAGGTTAGATTGAATGAAGCACCACCCTTCCATGGATGGAAGGGGTATTTCTCTACAACTTATCGTCCTCTGACGATGTGGATCGGGCATACGAGTGGGTAAGACCCGTCCTTCCTCCACGGTGTTACACTAAACTATACTACGCTACAAACTAACTAATAAGCGCTAAATAACGTAAATAACTACAAGTATCTGAGCTAACTTATGCTAGATAATATTTGGGGTGACCGACTCTTCACTATGGAATTTTCTAATTCCTAATAGAGTGTCCTTAAGATAGCTCACTAAGTGTCTATGCGCTCAGTGACTTGTTAGTGTTTAAGGACCTAAATACTTAGGATATTTTCTATTCAAATCCTAGAATTAAGGGGTTTGGGTATTCACTGAACCCAACAGTAGGTAGTTATATGGTCAAGTCCTACACAAGGGTAATGGTCATACCTCAAGCAACCCAATAAGCTAGTATTCTAATGGTCATGTACTAACTAGCAAATGAGGTACTACCCTAGCTTTAATACTACCAAAACACGAGGATTCAATGATAGGCTATAAAGATATCTACATAAAGAAGCAAAAAGACAAAGCCCACAACTAAAGCATACATTAACATCAACACTGAATTCGTATAAAGATTAAGTGCAAAAACTCATTTGAATTCAATCTACAATGAAACTAGAATGATATATAGTTTTGTGATTCAAATGGATTGACTAAAAAGATTGTTTCTCTTCATCCTTCTAACTCTTCTCTAGTGTTTTAGGGTTGTTCTCCCCAAACCCAAGCTAGGATTTGGGAAAGGGAAGATGATTATTCAATGCAGAATTCGTATGTATTTATAGGAATCACTTGATGCGACATTGTTCTGGCGTAACCTTAAGTAAAAGGTTACACGTAACCATCCTTTATAATTGATTCTTCTCGAATATAATATTACTTACGGTGTATTGCATCGACAAGGTTACCGTAACCTTCACCCTTAGTCAACACATTTGATAAATTACGATACTTCTTCTACGGTAATGCTTACATCACTTTTACGGTTAAGTACCGTGTCTGATTATCTTAGTAAAGTATTCTTGTGGCTTTTAATCGTTATTCTTGATTAATCTTTCTCTTGCTCTATTACCCTGAATAACAGAACCTACAGTTAAATAAGCATTTCTTAGCCATTTGGATATAAAATTGCTAAAAAATGAGCTTAAACGAGAGATATTGATGCTAAGATATTGATTATTTGATGTCATCAATTATCCCTCATTTTAAACTCTACTTGCTCACAAGTAGACCTTATTAAATTATTTTCAAAAGATAACTCCCAAGTTAGCTTGGAATATATAATTTAAAACTACCAATGCTAGAAACATCATTGGGATCTTAATATTATTGTGTTTGATGATTCGGGTGGTATTGGATGATGGAAATACATGTTAGCCATTTAGAGAGAGAAATGATAAGAGAGGTGTTCTTGGTAGAGACTTGGTATACAAAAGTGAAAGATTAGATTAGAAGCACCACCCTTCCAAGGATGGAAGGGTATTTATACTGAGACAACACGACCTCTGACGGCTGTGGATCGGGCATACGGTGGGTAAAGACCGTCCTTCCTCCACTGTGTTACACTAAACTAATCTACGCTACAAACTAACTAATAACGTAACAAATGATATGTCTACGAGCTAACTTATGCTAGATAATATTTGGGGTGACCGACACTTCACTTATGGAATTTCCAATTCCTAACAATCTCCCCCTAAGGGAGGTCACCCCATGTTTTACGTTTTGAAACTTAGCATTCTATTCTTGACTTCGTTCTTGAGCTTGTAGACTTTAATTCCTCAACATCAACAATCTTTGTGCATTAGCAGTGACTCTTCATAGTCCGAATGATTTGTACTTTCAGTGGAGGTCTTTAACTGATCCACATCTTTGATGATCTTTGAGCTTTCATTGAGATCATCGACCACGATAAATCTCTAGATCACCCTTTATGGTGTTGCCATCATGTGATGTTGTGACTTTCGGACCGACATGCTCACACTTTTGAATCATTACATATTTCCATCGAGGTAGCGGAAGCTTCTTTGGTTCATGATATTTGCGTGCGTGGCGAAGCATAGTATAAAAATATCACGGCCGGGTTATGTAGATATGCACTTGTCATGATGTTCTTGATTAAGTGTGGATCTTTGTGAGCATGCGGCTTTGGATTGACTCCTCAATTTTGATCGGTGCAACCGTCCAAATGTACTGCAAACAACATTGAGCAATAAAACACGAAAGTGTCTTTGATCACTTTCATTGAATTGAGGTACACGACCCACGGTTCCCGTTGATCGATACAAATCTTGCTGTGATCGGGTATAATTCGAAGAATCTCCTTGCGGGGTTTCGCAATTTGTTCTAGATGTTCTCAAACCGGGCGTCTCAAAGAAGACAACACGGAGTGAGTGAGCGGTAATTGAGATTCAGCGATTGATGAAAATTGATTTGAAAATAATCGCGTATTGCTTGAAGAAAGAGTTTTGCAATCTGACGAAGGTTTTATGAGAAAGATCAATTTTCAATCAACAATACCTTTTGTATTTGAAAGAGAATACACATTCGACGTGCTAGAGAAAAGGAGAGATTCGCACATCGAAAGGGTTTTACAAAAGTATTTTTTTCAATCAGGGATACTTTTTGTGTTTGAAAACATAAGTACACATTCGACGTGCTAGAGAAAAGAATGTTTGCACATCGAATGGTTTTTTCAAAAGTATTCGTCAATTAATTTCCTGGACCAAGGTTGATTCAAGAATGAATCGCCCCATTGTTTCTATCCAGTTGTCACAAGCTTGATTCTTGAAGAATCTCACATGTCACCCACCAAGAGCTTGTTTGATGTTGGCTCTAGAAGGATTTTCATCTTCATCGTGAATACTTTACATACCACTCGGATGTTCTGGCAATTACCACAAGGATAATGCGTAGGACTCTTAAGATATATTCTCACTTTCCAAAATGTGTGAAACAATGAGTCTTCATTAATATTGTGTCCTAATGAGATATTGTGGATGATCTCTTGGCTCTAGACTCAATTGTGCACATTTGGTTCTATGCGGAGACTAGGGAGGGTCTCCTTCTTCAATATACACAATCTCTAAGAAAGTCGATAGATAATGTCGGTTCCCGTGAGAATGAAACAAGCCCTTTTAAGAGGAACTTGAGTAGCTTGGGAAGTTGTAGTGCGATCGTCCTTTGGGTCCATGACGTCTTGTCTTCAATACCGGTGTTACCTTGGTAACCACGGTAGCATATGAATTGAACCCATTTACGCCTTAAGGTTGAATAATTGGAGGCTATTTCTTTTCACCCTCTTCATATTCATTTCTTTTCATTCTTCGCGCCTTGATTGCTTACGAGACTTCATAACTAGAACCTTGTTGGGTTTATTCTAGTACTAGTTCTGTCTCAATCCGCACTCTTCCCATTTCTCATTATTCTCCTTTTTTCATCATACCAAAGGACTCTACACTACCTAGTGGATTGTCCCTGGGTAGATCCCTCCGGTTCTGGCGGATCGTGGGAACGAATACCTAACCTCACCATCCTTATAACTCCATACATAAAGTAAAATGGTCGGTCTTTTGGTACAGTTCATTCCTTCTCGAAACCAATTGAAAAATCATTTGGAAAATCCAATCAAGGTACTTGTGATATAAAATCAAAACATTTTGTACCTTAATTGTTTTTGATCATTTAGAAATGCTCCCCCTCAACATGTGCATATGATTTTGAAATTGTTTCGCACATGGAGGCAAGAGGACTTTGAAATCTTTTCTTGATCACTGTTTCCATGGAAAAAGCCATTTGGTTTTCTTTGGTAAATTCTCCCCCTCAATATGTGCTTTGGATATTTGAAATCATTTTTATCACATAGAGGAAAGAGTTCTTTTGAAGCACAACCACGACCACAAAAGCCATTAAGAAACCATTAGAAAATCAATCAAGGTACTTTATGTTGAAACAAAGAAATCATTGTACCTTGAAAGTTTATTTTCTTTTTAAAATGCTCCCCCTCAATATATGCTTGAGATTGAAAGTATTTAGCACATATGGGAGGCGGTATACATCTGAATCAAAATGATCACCTTTTATCAAATTTCATATTAAATCACAAATTCTCCCCGATCAAAATATCAAACCCTTTGAGATTTTGGATCCCAAATGATTAATAAGGTTTAGAAAACATGGGAGAAAATGTGCTGATTTAAAACTCATCTAGTTTTGGATAAATGCTCCCCTCAACATGTCCATTATGTATATTGAAATCGTTTGGCACATGGAGGCAGGAGTGCCTTTGAAGGACTAAAACCAATTCTATTAAAACAGATTTGAGGTTTAAATCACGATCTCTCCCCCGATCAAAATTTCAAACCAATTGAGATTTGTGATCCCAATTGATTTAAATCATTTAGAAAATTTTGGGGAAAGACGTGGCAAGATTTGATTTTAAAAAATGATGGATAAGGATCAATATAAGACATTAAAGATTGTTAGTGTCAGGTAAGATAGTTTTAAAGAACAGAAAAAATTTCTACTATTTTCCTTTTGTAAAATAAAACAATTTCACAATCAAACAAGAATAGAAAAAATTTCATTTTGTAAGATCTTTGAGTTTTAAAGAAAATCATACCATGACATAACATTAAATCTTTAGATCACCACATATTTTGTACAAAGCGGACTTTTATGAAGAAATATCGTTTGAAAATATTCTATTATAAATCACTCTCCCCTCGATCGATGACCGTGATCGATGATTGAGTGACTTAAGTTTTGATAAAATGAAGTCCGGTGATTTCTAAAATTAAGTCCAATTTATTTTCAAAACAATATTTTTCCATTTTCAAAACAACATTTTCAAAATTGTTTTAAGAAAAATGGTATCATCTACTATTTTCCTGCACAAAGATACGTTAGGTGGATCAAAAGCTTCTGTTGTTACTGTAGGGCTGGAAGAAAACCGTCTGCTGATGCAGTGAGACTTCAGAAGTTGCATATGTCATGCCAACTTTTCATAGAAGTCAAATTAAGCTCCGTTTCTTCATTTGTCAACCCAAGATATAGTTACCCTTTCCTTTCGGCATCCAATCAACTTAATTTGTGGGATCCGGATCGGGAACATTCTTTTATACCAATATACCTGCATACGTTAATGAACACACATACATATATATGGTGGTCGACATCACCCAAACAACAATCGACTAATAAAAGTCAATTCAACATATCAATCAGTTCATATAAGGCATGGGAATAATGTGTTTATCAAACTCTAATCATCTAATCCTAACAATCTTATCCTAGGCACCTAGTCCTTCAACGTAGGTTAACATCATTTTTCAGTTAAGCATTTAGGATAATTAGATAAGTCCGATAGATTATATAAATTTGAAAAACATTCTCCCCATCAATCAATGACTCATTTTATGAAAAGATTAAAAGCGCGGAAGTCATTGATTGAGTTTGGAAATTTATGAAAACTCCGATACTGATTGATTTTCAAGCAACACATTTACCACCATTTTAGAAAACAACAAATATTTTTCTGAAGAGTTTTAGACGGAAAAACATTTGTGTAGGAACATCAGTCCTTCGACATACTTTCCTCATTTTGTTTTAGGAAAAGTGCATGAAATATTTTAAAATTGGTTTAGCGCATCACTTTCCTTTCTTGAAGAACGGGTTGCTATCGAAAATAATAGCAAACCATAGTTTAAGCATGGGTTCGATCTGAAATAGCGCAAGCCATTTTTGAAGCCTTGAGTTCTGATCGAAATAGCGTAAGCCATAGTTTTAAACGAGTTTTGAAAAGAATATTTACACCTCTGCTCGAACTTCATCTATGGTCCCGTGCCATTATTGAATGACATTTCTAAGACCCGAGATGTTATCGATACAGAAGACATGTCTAGAAAACATATTTTGGTATTTTGAAATTTTACGATTTTTATTGATTTTGATGATTTTATATTTTTCTATTTTATTTTGTTGGTTTTATATTTTTGTATTTTGTTTTGATAAATATTTACAATGATAGAAGATGATATAGTTTAAGAAGATGATGATCTGATGCAGAGATAAGGATATCGGCGACGTCGTACAAGATAGAATTCGTCATCTTTTAAACTTCCACCACCAAAGCTTCAAGGCTCTTGTCTTGAAGAAAGAAATTGAACCATCTGAAGTGAGACTTTGTGATTCCCCAAAGCGAAAATCCTTTAGTGACGATTCAAAGCTTTCTTACAAGCTTCCTTAGCAGTACACAAAGAAGCACACCATTATCATCGAACTTCTTGCTCCTTTTAAGAGTAATCATCGTGATTCATCGTTCGGGGTTATATCATCCAATAGAAGAATAGCAGCGTATCATCCACATATGAATAAGTCTTCTCAGTTCCTTTTCTCTGAAGTGCAAGTGATCCATTCAAAAGGTGTCAAGAGAACACTTCCCCAGTAGATGAATTGATGCGATCGGTCTCTTAGACTAGAGCTCACGAACCGAATACACATATGCCGAAAGCAGAGAAACTTATAAAATCGAAGTAGCAGTTAAGTCCGATATCCAAAGAATAACTCCGATGTATACTTTTCTCTCCACGATGATAGTGTATGAAGCTCAAGAACCAGTACCGAATGCCCAAAGAGAATAGCAGATAACATTGAAGAAGCAAGCCGAATCAGCGATTATCTGCGGATGACTATCTCTGCGGATGTCAACTCGAATAAGTGATTATATCTACGAATCACGATTAAGCCCTCAAGTGAAACATTGAGCATCCCGATGTACACAATCTCTCCCCGATGATTGCGATAGCATCGAAATCATCACACTTGTGTACCTCTTTTATGATCGAAACTAACTCTTCCATCTCTTCCCCATAGTTGGAATAATAACACTAAGCGCCAAAGTCAAACCTTGAGTGTCTGCGGTAATGACATTTGTCTTCCGGGATATTTTCAATCACTTAGAAGTATTAAGTTCATCAAGTTTACTCGGCGTGTAGATGTATGTCTCCTTCCCCCTTCTTTGGTTTGATACTTCATAATCGATAAAACATTATAAGCCCAAATACTTGAAATCGATGAGAAGAGCGGCTTGAAGTCTTTGTGAGAATCAACTTCTTTGAAGAATGTGAGCAAATCTAATTAGGGATTAAATTCTACATTTCACTCTCCCCAATTAGTGCTCTCCCTATCTGACAATATTTTGATAAATGCCTTGAATAAGAAGAAGTCTTTAGATTGTTAAATGCAACTCGTCTTTAGTCTTCTAACATGTAGCGAGAAAATGTAGAGCCGACTATGGACTCGACCTTCTTCAAGATTGTCCAATTGGGGAATAGAAAGTCTACATCTTCAACTACCAAATGCATTCCGTTAACTTTGAAATAGCAAATCCCTTAACTAAAATCCTCCCAATCAAACAAGAACGAGAGATGTTCATCAAAGAAATCAACCCAACAACTAGAAGCACTTTGTCATTAAACTCATTAGTCCGTATGAAGATGTCAACCAACGGCTCTTAAAAGAAACTCCATGTAAATATGATCCGATAAGAAGAAGCTCGGTTCTTACATGAGTTTGGAGCCGTTTGACCATTAATTTCGAAATCAATCAACCATGCGGGGTTATCATACTTCTTCTCCCCATAAGAATTGCAAGCGGAGCTGCCATTCTTGATTAAGTAAGTGAAAATCATCTAAATGCATTCTATTCACACTTCTCCCCCTCAAAATTAGCACATGATGTCGCCATCATCATTATAGTTGAGCAAGTGGAATAAGAAAAACAATCAACAGTAGTTCGGTTCACTTGATGACTGAAGCGCATGGAAAAAGCATGAAGCATGTTGATGAGAATGGTCATAAATAAGAAGATTTCTCTTCTTCCAGAAGATAATCGCCTTGAAGTGTACACAATTCTTTTCTTTAGAGTACGAGGCTTGAGCTGAAGTATTGAGCGTCATAATCTCTCTTTTCATCATCTCTTGGCAAAGCATGTAATCATCACCATTATCATTCGATGGGCTCTTTGTTGTGACGTGGATGGAAAACCCAATATGATGAATTTGACCACGAAGTAAACTAACCCAAACTCGTGACTTAAACTTGCACATATGTAACAAAAGGCGGTCTGAGACTTCATCCTCCATTGAATTTCTAAGTACTCTATACTCTTCATCCAACCAACCATCAAGTATAAGGCGTACATTACCTCTTGAAAATCCACAATTGAATGTGACACTAAGCACTACAATGTAACTCCTTAAAGTGATAGTTATTTTGAGGTGATAAGAGCCCAATTCCCCCAAGTGGAAAAAGAAAAGGTAAAAGTCACCCAAAAATAACTAGATTTCTAAGTCTTCATTTTTTATAATAAGCTCGAACAAGGATCATGAAGAATCTTCATCCAACCATATCCGATACCTTAGGATACTAAGTACACTCGCTTGGTGATATTTTACTTCAACCTCAAATAGATATCTTGAATTAACCACGTTGTCACATCTTACGGTTAAAAGCAACTCTATCCTCCTTTGGCGTTTTAAGTGAACTCGATAATGGTTTCATCCGACCATGGTTAAAAGCACATAGCCTCGTAAAACCATGTAATAACCAAAGCGCCATGGCGATATCAATCACACATCAATTCATGAAGTACACCTTTTATCTCTTCTTTGAAAGCGAAACCGTAGCACCGGTATCAAAGAGATCTCTAAATACACTTTCCTTTCTCCAAGATGGTTCCATCATTACGGGATTTACAACTCTATGGTTTAAACCGAGAAATAGTATCTTCGCGGGATTTTACAAAACTAAGAATAAGCAGTAAGATAGATCCGATGCACTTTACAATTACCGGGATGTTTCCCTTGCCAGGATTTTACAAGTCTATGATTTAAACGAGAAATAGATTCTTTCGCGAGTTTTACCAAATCAAGACAAAACCGTAAACAATGTTAGCTTGAATGTGTTATGACAACTTTGGTTTCGGTGAATATCATTTTAGGGAAGATCACGGTTCATCGGTTCATTATCCAACATCAACATTATCATCAACCATCTAATAAACACATTGGTAAGCACATCATTCACGCATTCTATCGGCAATTGCAGTGACCATTTGCTTAAGTAAATCCGATATACCAAACTTGAACATGAAGTAGACTTCCCCAAATTTGTTACGGAAGCTTGTACTAATCCTTTGTGAAAAAGAAACGGTGTACCCAATGTACAAAACCTCTTGACGTATCCTCAACTGTGTGAGACACCGAAGTGATAGTTACGTTGATAGCCAAGTCTTTATAACACTCTATAAATGCCCAAACAAGTCATCTTCGCGGAAGGGTAGAAAGAAAGAAGACGAAATAAGTAAAGACTACAAGACATTGGACTTCTAGTTCTACACAACTTCATGCATTCCAAGATTTTGTTTATCAATTCTTAATGTGAAGTTATTTTGTCGTCTATGTAACAATTGAGATCTAAAGTAGCAATCTTGCACATTAAAATATTTAGAAAGCATTGTCCAAAAAAGATCAGCGACATTGTACCAACGAGTGACTGATTTAGCGCGTTGTTGCGGGAATGTTGTGGCTCAGTTATAATTTTTATGTATCAGTCTTTTAAAGTTCAATTCTTTTACATCGTTTGTCTTTGAAGAACTTAATTTACAAAGACAGTTAAACCTTGAGGACTATGTTACTTAAATGGCTGTACATACTAATTAATGCTACTCTAGCAAGCCCTATATCAAGAAAGCACTGTAGCAACTATTTTACTTAAATGGCTATAAATACTAATTATAGTACAAAACCCTCCATACTAGAAAGGGCCCAAATAACATAACCCTATAATAATTTATGTTGTAGGGTATTTATAGTTAGATATCATATTGCCCTTGTTTCTAAATTGAGTGATGCAAGATCCATATTGGTTTTAACTGTCTAAACAGCCCCGTAGTCAACATTTTCAATAAACACTTCAAGCCGAGACATAATATACTTCGTGAAAATGCATAAACCAAAGTGTCAAACCATATAACACAACAAATCTCATCATCATATCCAATTTCATCATTAACTCTCATAACCAATCAATTCTCATGATCACGATCCAATTATGAGAAGCTTGTCAGTACATCATCCAAGTCCAAGTTCAGCCCATGAAGCATTAATACATCCAATCCAAAACTTAATCACACGATATCCTTGAACAAGTATTTTTGTGAAATTAGTCTGACCAAAATACCAACAATACTACTCATGACCAAAGTTTTAAAAAAATTGTATCTGATAGTTCTTTTGAATGAGAAAATCGGATAACAAGAATTTATAATTCCATATTAGTGCTTAACGAGATAAAATATAAATCAGTCCATGTATTAATCGATTCAATCCCCAAACTCCTATTGTGATCAATAATCATTGAGGCCCAAGCACTATAAATCCAGAACCCACATTCGATCCAATATAGAGTGAGGCCCTATTAACTTTGTTCTAGTTCCAGCCCATGAGATTGATACCGATCCATTCATCAATCGTGTAAACTGTGTTCAAGAGTAGTCCCCAACCCTAATATCACGGGTTATATAAAAGCCTCACATCACACATACATGACCTAATCCCACTCATATTCTCCGCCCTCATCTTCAGTAGTAACATAACTTACAACAAACCCTAGCATCAACAAAAACAAATCCGCCCCCCTCATCCATCACGAATAAAAAATTAATCCAATCATCATCAATTCATTTGGTACAACCACAAGTATCACAAACCCCTATTAATATTTTTATCATTCTCTTGGGCATCACTTAGTCATGTCTAGCCACAGGGATGGCTCGATGGTTGATATTGTTAGTACCACAGGGATGGTATCGAGGGATGTGATGGCCACAGGGATGGCAAGATGCTCGACACCAAGGTAGGCAATTGATTCATTTTGTTTAGTTATTGAACGAATCAGAAAAGAGCAATTAATCATTCGTGATAGTTGATATTTTCATTAAAGATTTGGATATTAAGCACTCATAAGATCAATGATGTTGAAACTCTTTCGTAAATACAAAGCTTTAAGGTTTTGTTGTGTCTTAGTGATACCATGAAGAGGAGAGATAAGATCTTTGTTCCATTTATGTTAGCTTTGACACGAATCTGTGATGTATACTTCTTTTGTGTATAGATCTTGAATGGTATATGTGTTTTGAGAGCCGCACACAAAAAGAAACGTAACTGAGATCGAAATAATGTTTACCCTTTGTGGACTGATGATGGTTTTTTGGACCTGAGGTCGTGATGTATGAGATTCTGGTTGTTATATGGTATAGTTGTTGTTGTGGTCAAGTCGCTAAACGGTTTTGTCAAACACAAGTCGCTACTTACTTTTTTTTCATATCAAACACAAGTCGCTATTGATATCATAACAAGTCGCTAAACGGTTTAGTCAAGTCGCTTCTTTTTTAGCTTATCAGACACAAGTCTCTACTTCTTTTTCTTGACATAAGTCGCTAGCTTGTAAAGACAAGTCTTTAGGTCATTTAAGTTACACAACTCGCTATACTACAAATACATTGAACATGGACGAGTAGACAAGTCGCTCAAAAGCAACTCGCTTTGGGTTCATAGAATCTGACTCAACTCGCTAAGAAGAACAAAATGCTAAATAGCATTTTGACAACTCGCTAACAAGAAAACATGGACAAGTCTCTAAGTTCATCTGTTTAAAAGAACATAGACAACTCGCTATGAAAAACCCGTTTATGACAGAACTAGATTTGCAATAAAACTATTTAAAACCCAGTAAAAGCAGTTACCCACATGAACATATGACCAAAATGACCACATGAACTTATGACCAAAATGATGTAACTTTTTATGACCACTGTTCTGAAAGTAGAAAAATTGTAATGGAACTTTGTTAAAAATTTGTTATGACCAACACAAGTATAAAAACTAGTGAATGACAAAAACGGATTAACACATTCAAACCCGGTTTCAAGCACCAACAAACTTCAACAAAAAATATATCAAACTCATTTAAACATCACCAAAAATGAATCAAACCGTAACAACCATACACAAACCGCATCTAAGAAACGCATTAAAAACCGTACGAATCATGAAAAACAACACAACCATGGCTTTGGTACCAATTGTTAGGATCTTAATATTATTGTGTTTGATGATTCGGGTGGTCTTGGATGATGGAAATATATGTTAGCCATTTAGAGAGAGAAAGGATAAGAGAGGGTGTTCTTGGTAGAAACTTGGTATACAAAAAGTGAAAGATTAGATTAAGAAGCACCACCTCCTGATGGGTGGAAGGGGTATTTATACTTACAGACAACACGACCTCCTGACGGCCTGTGGATCAGGCATACAGTGGGTAAAGATCCGTCCTTCCTCCACAGTGTTACACTAAACTAATCTACGCTACAAACTAACTAATAAACTAACTAATAATGTAACAAACGATATGTCTATGAGCTAACTTATGCTAGATAATATTTGGGGTGACCTGTTGGATCGATGTACTCTAACCAAACTAACTTAAATAGCTTGTTAAGGGTTTAATAACCTCGGATAAATCCTAAGTTATTAACAATGAAAACTTGAGTAATCTCTATTAAGTATAAGCGGAATTTACTTAACAAAGCTAAGAAGAATATAACTTTAACTTTAATGATTTTATTAATAACTCTAAATCGCTTGTTATGAATTTACTTAACAAATCTAAGAAGAATGACTCTTAAACAACTCTAAAACTCTAATAATAATCGTACTTTAGGATTCTAAAACATATATCTCTAATGCCAATCTAGGGGTCCTTTTATAGGCTCAAGGATAACCTAGTCGGTTTACAATTTGTATCCTTGTACGACAAGTAATCTAAACAAAGAATATTCTAGAATAAACAAAGCTTTCCATAAGCGAATATAGCAGTTCTTTAGCTTTGTAGTACTTTGACTTGACAATGTAGTACTTTGACTTCTTACTTAGCGATACTTTGACTTTTCGATTACTTTGTCAATCTTGAGTACTTTAACATTCTTGACACTTTCATATCCCAACAATCCTCCCTAACTTGAATTCTACTTGTTTGACTTCAAGTTCCTTTGTAAACTTATCTTTATGACTCCATCTTCAAGGAAAGATTGTGTCTTTGTCTTTGGATTGTATCTTTGTAGACTACGTGCTTATATCATCATTATCAAAGTATTCTTTAGAAATTATTCTTTCTGACATCCTTGATTAGTAATCTCTTTTCAACATCATTCAACAAGCTCCATCTTTTCGACAACATAAGACAATTTGTACATTAATTCGGTTTAAGTTTGATCTATTCTCATCACTTCGGTGTGTAAACTCTGTGAGAGGTGAATCATTGAAAATTTAATGGATTTGAGTTCTCTTTACCAAAGCCATTAACTCTGGAGTAGCCAAATGTTTTGGTGTGTAAGACCATGGTACATTGATAACCATATGATTTTTAGCAAATCATCAACTATCAATGATTTGATTTGTCTTTACCAAAAGTTGTACCCTTTTGGACTAGTTAGTTCTTTCATCCATGGTGAACTAATTACCAAATAATGGTTTTCCACGACCTTTACCACAAGCCATTTTCTTGTGGGCTAGCCAACTCTTCACATTCTTGATATGGTGAGTTGATTACCATACAACTTATTAGCAAGTTGTCAACTATAAAGCGGTTTGAGATATCTTTACGAGCCGTTTGCTCATGGATTAGCCAATCCTTTTGTAACCATGGTGGATTGATAACCTATTGGTGTTACCATCTCAAAACCATTTATTTCTTTTAACCTTTGTTTCAAAATATTTGTCACTTAACAAAAGTTTTTCAAAATCATTAAGCGGTTTAATCTTCGCAAGCGATACTTTGATGAAAATCTTGTTTGATCGTGATACTTTGAATAAAATCTTGATATTTCAAAATAATTTATTCAATTAAGATTCATACCGATTATTCATCATCATCGACCATAGTAGTCCATCGATAAACAATTTGATGACCATAAGAAGCGGTTTCATTATCTTCTTCAACTTCCATTCCATGCTCTAGCATTCTCCTCATGAGATCGATGTAAGTGGATATCTTCTATCTGCTAACATGTGAATCATAGTCCCATCTTCTAGCTCTAGAACATGTACTCCAGTTCTTCAAAGAATCTCCGGTGATAATCTCCCAATCTTCTTGGTTTTCCAAATCTCGTCGATGCTTTGTTCTTGATTTCCCAAATAGTTGTGAGATCCCCAAGCAAGACTAAACCAACTCCTTTCGATGGATTGTGTTCAAAATAATCTCGCACCACATGATATAAATGAAATAAATCCACCCTATCTATTATGTGCAATAGATCCCATAGCATGTTGAACACCACTGAAGCTTTCATCTTCTCGTGAAACATCGGATAACTTCCATCCTTTGATTCTACAACTTCAAAAGTAGTTATTGGAGATTTGTTCTTCTTCATTTCGACATCATCTTTAGAATACTCAAATTCTACTACTCTTAAGTAATTCCTTAGTTCATCATTAGTATCGGACCTTAACTCAACTTTCTTTGATGGTGTGTGTCTTCAACTTGAGTTGATCTTTTTCTTTTAAGCTTTCTTTTCTTTCATCTTCTTTCGAGCATCATCATCTTTATAGTCTTTGATACTATCAACTTGTTTACGATAAGCTTCTCTAATGACTTCATACAAATTCTTTCATCTCAACATAATTCAACTTATTCAATCCAATATACCCTTGACCTTTTAAATATGCCATCATTGCATTTCTTTCCTTAGCAAGATTTGGTCTTCTTGGTAGAGCGAAATAGGAATAGGTGACTTTAATGGTACAATGACTTGACATTCAATTCTTCTTGTAATTTCCTAGTCGCTTCTTCATTCTTAGCTTCTTCATTAGCAACTTGACATTCGATTCGACTTGTACCTTTCTAGTTGCTTCCTCATTCATAGCAACTTGAGCGACCCTTATATGTGCTAAAGTAGGTTTCTTTTCTTCTTTGTTTCTACCAACTTACCTTTTCCTTTATCCTTAGGATCTATAGTAGGTTGAGAAGCTCTTGGTTGTTCTTCTTAACTCACGGAATGCTAACACCCTTGGCTTTGATAAATCATGCAAGATTTCAACAATGGTTTCATCATCACTTGCGGTATGTATAGGTTTGGGTGTATCGACTTCCTTTTACGGTATGACGGTTGAAGGACCAGCTTCTTCTTGATTAAAAGCAGTTGAAGGACCGACTTCCTCTTCAAAATCTAACAACCTTGGTGTAATTAACCCTTGCTGTAGGTTCCTTGAAAAAGTACTTTGATCTTGATTACCTTGATCATCGGTACTTTGAACTTTAGTGCTTTCTTCCTCGGTACTTTCAATATTGACATTTTCTTGATACCTTGAGGTTGAACATCGAGTACCTTGAGGTTGACTTCTTCTATATTCAAATTCTTCAAATTCTTTCTTCAAATTCCTCCCAATTGGAATGAAGATGATTGTTGAACCTTTTGCCTTTGGTTGTCTTCTTAAATTGCCTAACGGCTGCCTTGCCTTCTTTGAGACTTGACCCATAGACGATGATGTTGAACCAATGGCCAGACAAACTTCTTGAGTCTTCTAAACTTAAGCTGCAACTTCTTAATCTGTGTAGCCTGATCTTCAAAAGATTTCTTCAATCTTGTCAATTCTCTTGATAAAGCATAGTTGTTTAGAATTGGATCCTCAGGCGTCATAGCTTCTTCATCTCCTCTAGATGGTGAGTGTTCTTTTTGTTGAGAATCATGAACAGAGACTTGTGGAGATGGTGGAGGTGGCTGCAACTTCTTGAACTTGAACTTGAGCGTACTTTGCGAGCGATACCTTGTGATGAAGTACCTTGTGATGCGATACCCTAGGATGCAACACTTTGAGAAGCGGTACCTTGTGTAGAAGCGGTACCTTCTCTGTCATCACTCTCTGCTGACCTCATCTCGATAGCTTGAACAACCTCCATCATAGAAGTGGTTAATGGAGTATGCCTTCCACTAAATAAACCACTTTTCCTAGCCATAAAAGTGAAAATCTTGGCTGGTTGCACCACAACAGGTAGTAGATTGGTAGGCTTTGGTACATCAGCAAGTTGTTTGTTCAGGAACACTTGAATAAACCTTGGATACATCAACCATCTTGAACCATGAGAGATGTGTAAGAGCATTCCATCTAGGATTAGCCTTGAAAAATTGAAAACGCGATTTTTAGCCAATCCAACTATAGCAGATGCTATGTTAGACCCAAATTGCTCCCATGATGTACTTTTAGCACTAATACAATGAAGCAAGACATGAACTAAATACTTCAGTGGGGACAAAATAAGGGTTTCTTGAATGTTTGTTCGATTAAGGACCCTTCATAGCCAATGTCTCTGAATGTATCCCAAATCGGTTGCTTATCAAAGCGAACGACCCTTCTTCATCATCAAACAATAAGTCTTCACGAATAGAGGCTTGATAACCTTCACAGTTCTCCCGGCAACTTTAGCTTGAATATATGAATCATCATTCTCCATATGAACCTAGCAGTTGCCCAAAATTGTTGAATCGGGGCTCAATGATATCCGGTTCCACTAAAAGTGCATAACTAATCGGCGACCCGGTGAGAAAATCAATGATATCATGAAAGATCACATTAGCTTGATCTTTTCTAAATTTGCCACCATGTTGTGTTTTGAAATTGTATTACGATTTGCCATTGATGATGTGTGTACGAAAGTGATATGATGAATAATATGGGTGAAAGAGAGAAATATGGAAAAGATTATAAGGTATCAATATGAGAGGAAATTCGAGAGTAGTTATTTATAGGTGAGATTTAAAAAAAATCACAGCCCTTAATAACTAAGTTACCGTTAGTAGTAGTTACCCCTCAATATTACCGTTGGAACAGTACTTTGATAAGACAAACAGTTCTTTCCACGTGTGCAGTACTTTCCAAAGCAGTACTTTCCAAGCAGTACTTTCATAAAACCAAAAAGCAGTACTTTCCCATTCTCCTCTTTACAATAGCAAATACATCAAATAAACATGAATTTCCTCCCCTCAAGCAATGCATAGGACTATACTTACACTAAATAGTCCTCCCCTCAAATGTAGCTCAGTAATTAATCATGCCAATGCTTACCACCAAGTGATTGAATCTTGAAACATCAAAGCCTTTGGTGAGTAAATCAGCTACATTATCATCGTGTGAACCTTGACAACATTAATGAGCCTGTGCTCATAACAATCTCGATGAAGTGATGCCTAATCGAATGTGCTTGGTCTTGGGTGATAAATGGATTCTTCACAATACAAATTGTACTCTCATTATCAATGTTGATAGGAGTATTCTTGAAATTGAACCCATAGTCCAAGAGTTGATTACGCATCCACAAAACTTGTCCACAAGCGACTTACGGTGACCACATATTACCTTGATGAGGATGTTCTTTGCAATAGTCTGTTCTTGCATTGCCATGAGACTAATCTTCTTCCAAGATATTGGCATCCTCCGGTTGTTGATCTTCTATCATAGTTATCACTGCATAATCACTATCTGAAAAAGCTTCTAAGTGAAAAGGTGAATCCTTTGGATACCACAACCCCAACTTAGGTTGTTGTTTCAAATAACTAAAAATCCGTTTCACTGCATTCATATGAGAGACCTTTGGTGAGACTTGATATCTTGCACATAGACAAACAGCAAACATAATATCAGGCCTAGATGCAGTGAGATACATAAGACATCCAATCATGGATCTATACAACTTGACTTCAACAGGTTGTCCATCTTCATCCTTGCCCAATGAGTTGATAGATTTAATAGGTGTAATGGCGGCTTCATAGCATCAAAATTGAACTTCTTAAGTATGTCGGATACATACTTGTCTTGACTTATGAAAATTCCCTCCTTTGTTGCTTAACTTGAAGTCCCAAAAGAAAGTTAACTCACCCATTGAACTCATTTGAAATTCATTCTGCATCAGCTGCTCAAACTCCTTAACCATGGACTGTTTGGTAGCTCCAAATATGATATCATCAACATATACTTGAACCAACATGATATCCTTCTTGTCTCTCTTGATAAACAAAGTCTTGTCAATGGCTCCCCTCCTGTAACCATGTTGCAATAAGAAAGTAGAGAGCCTCTCATACCAAGCTCTAGGTGCTTGATGAAGGCCATAAAGAGCCTTAACCACCTTGTAGACTTTGTTTGGATGTGCAGGATCTTCAAAACCAGGAGGTTGTTTAACATACACCTCCTCTGTAATCTTGCCATATAAAAAGGCACTCTTGACATCCATTTGATAAACCTGAAATCCCATATATGATGCAAAAGCAAGGAAGATTCTAATGGCTTCAATCCTTGCTACAGGAGCAAATACTTCATCATAATCTACTCCTTCTTCTTGTCTGTAGCCTTGAGCTACTAACCTTGCCTTGTTCTTGATGACATTCCCTCTTTCATCTCTCTTGACTCTGAACACCCATCTTGTACCAATTACCTTCTTTCCATCAGGTAGATCACATAGTACCCAAACTTCTTGAAGTTTAAATTGAAGAAGTTCTTCTTGCATAGCTTCAACCCAACTCTCTTTAGATAATGCCTGAGCTATATTCTTGGGTTCTTCTTGAGAGATAAAGCAAGTGAACAGGCATGTTTGATGGTCCTTATGATTTAACATGTTTTTTTATAAACAAAGCTAAGCAAAGCATTATGTGGTGTAGTAAAACCCTTAGCTTTGGTTCTTGTCATCACTCCATGAGTAGAAGGACCAATGATTTGATCGGTAGGATGATTCTTATGAATTCTTAAGATAGGAGTTTGTGGAACTTCATAATTATCACCCAAATTAGTGAAATCAACATCTTCATTGGAATCGAGAAAATACCTTCATTATCTAACTCATCATCGGTATCTTCTAAGCCGGGCATGGTAGGATCATCCAAATCATCCAAAATCTTGTCAATAGGTGCGGCGATACTTTGATCGAAAATCTTGTCACCCAAAATCTTGTGAGTGAACTCTGCGATCTTGTTCTTTTCTTTGCTTCCTCATAAGCTCTTCTTTGATCATCATTATAAGAATGTGCTACAACATCTTGAAAAAGCATCGATTAAGTTCCTCTTGAATAGCTTGATCCTCGTGAGACAATGAGGATTTTGGTTCATCGATACTTTGCTTTGGATCAACAATGTATGGGTTCTTCATCGGGAACAACATCGGTCTAATATGGACTCCATGAACAACATCTTGTAAATCTTCTCCATTGTGCACAGGTTGATTTTCTTCTCTAACGGTACATAATTCATAGAAGGAGTCAAAACTTCAAGATCAAACATCCAATCGGGACCTTTACCCTTCCGATTTTCTTGATCTTCTAAAATTCAACATGAAGACAATCTTGAACCTTCTTGGTGACTCATTGTACACTCTAAAGCCCTTCTTTGTTGGTACAATAACCCAATAAATATCCTTCTTCCGACTTGCCATCAAACTTTCCCAGTTATCAATTGTATTTAAAATAGTGAGAGGGCATCCAAAAGGCTTCATAAAGCGAATGTTGGGTTTGTTGCCCATCGACAACTCATAAGGTGTCTTCATCGTGGTTTGGTGGTGATACTCTGTTAAGCACATAGCAAGCGGTGCTTACGACTTGACCCATAATTGAATAGGTAATTGTGAATCGCAAGCATAGTTACGGTGCTTCAATCAAAGTCCTATTCTTTCTCTCGCAACACCATTTACTTTGTGGTGTTCTTGCAATCTTGAACTCCCTCTTGATCCCTTTGTTGGCACAAAATTCATCCATAAGCTTGTTCTTGAATTCGGTCCCATTATCACATCTAATACCTCTAACCTTGAGTCTCAATTGGTTTCAAGTGCTATTATAAGATTATGAATAGCATCAAAAGTATCATCTTTAAATCCCAAGAAAAATACCCAACTGAATCTACTGCAATCATCTGTCACAACTAAGCAGTACTTTTTCTTGTTTAGACTTGCAATAGAGACAGGTCCAAACAAATCCATGTGTAATGACTCAATGGTTCTCTAATAGTCCTTTCCTCAAGCTTCTTGCATGAAGCTTTGTGTTGTTACCCTTCTTGCACGCCAAACATGAGTGATCATTCTTGTAAGTCTTTGAAGGTAAACCTCTAACTAAATTTCCTTTGACCGGTTTGTTGATATTCTTGAAATTTACATGGCCCAATCTTCTATGCCAGCGATGTGCTTCTTCAGATGTTGCTTTTGCCACTAAACATGTGGCTCTCCCGAAGAGTGAAGACTCTTCATATCCGGACTATACACATCATTGGTTCTTGGTACTCTAAGTACTACCAAGTTATCATCAACAAGCTTGAATTCGGGGAAAGGATGAGACATTACGTGTCGATGAATAACACAGGATGCTTTTATCACATTTGAGAGGCGACAATAAGTTGAACTTGAGCTCCTTCACATATCTAACATTCTCAAAATCTATCTTCCTGCTTTGATGGTTCCTTTTCGGTGATTCTTCCTCCATTGGGATCATTCCCAAATGCAACTCTTCCTCCACAAATAGATCTAAAATCGTGAGAATCTCCTTGTCTCTGTCATGCTTCGGAGCAACCACTATCCACAATTAGATGATCTTTAAGCTCCTCTTACGGGTTGCCTGCACAAAGATACAAAAGTTAGTGTCTTTTAGGAACCCAAGCCATTCTTGACTTGTGTTCCCCTTGTGGAGTAACATACTCAAATTCCTTGAGTATGTAATCTTCTGATTTTGTAGATAGAATCAAGCATTATCTTTTGTTTTAAAACTTGTGGTGGATTTTCAACAAAACTTTCTTTTCAACAAAATCTCTTTTCTTTTCCACAAAATCATCTTTATCAAAATCTCTGTTTCACGATTACTTGTTGAAAGTCTTGTTTGTTCATCATCGATACTTTCCTTCTTAACCCATTTAGTTTTAACTTCGGTGTAGAGTCCCTTGATCTAGCTACTTTCTTGGGTTATAACGCCTTCTAGATTGATAGTAATTAGATCTCCTAGGCTTTCTATTCCAAAGGTGTTTTAGTACCTTGATTGTTTGAAAATCTTTGAGACTTTGAGAATCTTGCTTGAGTTCTTTGGAAAGTATTTGAAGGTCTTGGAGGTTTTGAAAAAGGTCTTCTCGGTGAGGGTACCTATAGTCGGTGAGAAGTTTCTATGGTTAACCCTATGTGAATGATTCCAAGTGGTCTAGACTCCTTGGTTTTGGTTGTGATTACATTCTTTGGGAACTTACTTAGGTACTACGAATGTAAGTCACAGTCCTTAATCAAATGATCGGGACTAAAACAAACAAAACATAGTTTTGATCCGTAATCCCAAAATTTCTTCTTCTATGTGTATTACCAAACCTATCCATCTTCTAGGTGAATGATTAAAGCTGTTTTGACCAAAATTATCCCAAAAGGTTTAGCAATATTGTGAAAAGGTTTTCTTAAAGTCTTCTTTGAAGGTGTAGCAGTACTTTGAGGTGTAGCAGTACTTTGAGGTGAAAGTACTGCTTGGCTTTTAGCATCATCTACCTTAGGTGTCTCAACTGTTTCTTTTGGGGTTTCAGACCTAGATTGACCAATAAGCTTCTTTCTAAACTCTAAGCTGTCTACACCAAAATGAGAAACATCAGGCCTAAGAGGTTGATGACTACCAGTGGGATGAGGGACAACATGATAACCTTTGTCTTTCTTATATTCAGGAGGTGTTTCACTAATTGAGTCCTCATTACTAGATGTGTCTACATAATTAATGAGCTCATCATCACTAGTGGTTATATCCTCAAAATCACATTCATCACGATCACTAGGTGGGTTTTCTATGCTATTAAAGTCCATACCAAAACCTAGGCGGTTTTAATGTAAGCTCTTCTCTTTTTCAACATAACTAACATGAGAAAGACCGATTCTTTCCGGGCATCGAACTTTGCTAACAATTCATCTCTCTCCTTAGTTAGTTTCTCAATTTGAAATCTTACAATTTAACTTCCATTCACTTAGTTTTAGCGATAATCTGTTGTTCATACTTTTACGCCCAAGCCATTTCATTATTTTCATGTGTTATTATTTTGGCTTCCATAGACTCTAAAGTTATTTGATAAACTGCTACCTCGGACCTAGCCTTTATCTGATTATCTCTTTCAACCACATAACTATTCGATACTTTTGATAAAAGTCATGACAATTGGAACATACCTCGAGAGATAGGGGTGAACTTGGTGAAGTAGCCATCATAGCAAGTAGAACAGGATCATCTTCACTCTCCATGCTCCAATCAAAGCTTCCTAGACCATCTCGGATTCCAAAGCGGCATGTTCGGGTTCCTCATCAAAAGGCGTGCTCCAATCAAACTCTTCCATGACTCCTCCACGACTACCATACAATAAGTTCTTGGTTCATCATCAAACTCGGCACTCGGTCAACCTCGATAAACTCTCTTGAGCAACCAAAGCTTTTGTTTGATAATAGGAATTTCTTTAAGCTCTAGCTTTGGTTTCTCGTCATCTGTTTGCTTGATATTTAGCAAACTGCATTCCCTGCAAAGTGTCGGTCTTTTGACAATTGAAGCATTCAATTTTGGATTTGTCAAAAGTAATTCCCTGTTTTGGTTTGAAGTCAATGCTTTTCTGTCTTCTTCATATACTTCTTGATCCTTGCAGTGATCATAGCAACTTGCCACCTGATATCAATTTCTTCAAGAGCATCTTCTTCAATCTGTGAGAGATCTTCTTCATAAGTGACGGTAAAGAAGCTTGTTGTGCAAAGAAAGAGCATACGACTTCATCGAGTGGATGGTATGTGTTGGTGTGGCTTCTTGAGCAAAGGTGGGGTAGAGTAGGCAACAATACTTTGAGCAACGATACTTTGAGTAGGAGAAGCGGTACTTTTGGTGGAAATCTTGCCTCTTTCGAGATGACAAAAGGCTATCTTGTGAGACTTTGAACTTGTTTGGCCATTCATCTCATGCTCATACACCTTCGGATGATTGTAGAGATCATCAAAGTCCATAACATCCAAACCAGGTTGTCCTCGATCATTGTAGCAATCACATGCCATGTCGATGGCAAACTCCTTAAGAACTTTAGATTAGCATCTTCAATGAAACCTCGCTTTGTATAACTCCGGCATCTTGAGAAGATTTTGGAATCATCATAAGCGACATCAAGGCCTTCTCTTTCTCCAACGATGAATGTTTCAAATTCTTTGCTTCAAGATTTACGTGCATCTTCTTGGAAGCATCATTACCTCAAACCTTGTCTTGAGAGCGACCCGAGTTGCTTTGCATCTTTAGCATCATGGAACTTGAGTAGATGACCATCGGGATAGCGAGACAAGAGAATGTTGAGAGCCTTCTCTTGATTCCTTATTGTAGCTTCTTGGTAAGAGCGCCTTAGGTGCTTTGGGTTGTCCGGGAATATCAATAGGTTGGAACAACTTCATTACCATTGACAATTACATTCCATAGTGCATGGTGCGTAATTGCAATGTCTTGCCTCATCTTCATGCTCCATAGGTCGTATTCTCCTTCTTGATGATAGGTATCACAGGTGAGGTGATGGATGGTGGTGGAGCGACGATCGACATCTTTAGGTTTTGTTGTTAACTAGGTTTTAGGGTTTCTTCTTAGTCGAGTTTCCACAAGCTCGATACCACTTGTTGGATCGATGTACTCTAACCAAACTAACTTAAATAGCTTGTTAAGGGTTTAATAACCCGGATAAATCCTAAGTTATTAACAATGAAACTCTTGAGTAATCTCTATTAAGTGCGAATTTACTTAACAAAGCTAAGAAGAATATAACTTTAACTTTCAATGATTTTATTAATAACTCTAAATCGCTTGTTATGCGAGACTCTTAAACAACTCTAAAACTCTAATAATAATCGTACTTTAGGATTCTAAAACATATATCTCTAATGCCAATCTAGGGGTCCTTTTATAGGCTTAAGGATAACCCTAGTCGGTTTACAATTTGTATCCTTGTCGACAAGTAATCTAAACAAAGAATATTCTAGAATAAACAAAGCTTTCCAAATATAGCAGTTCTTTAGCTTTGCGGTACTTTGACATCGGCAATGATGTTGACTTCTTCTTTAGCGATGCTTTGACTTTTCGATTACTTTGTCAATCTTGATGCTTTAACATTCTTGACACTTTCATATCCTTTCGGCATCCTTCATTAATGCCTTAGACACAACACTTCTATGGAGGAAGAAAGAAGTATCAACAAGAGAACCTCAGTAGTCTTGATGATGACGAAGCATGGCAAATCATGGACTTGATCTTGCTCGACTTCAAGAAGAGGTGATAGAGGAACCTAGAGAATCACACAAAAACAAAAGACAAACTACATAGAAAGATCCCTTAGGATCAGTGGTTAGAGAGTTACAATACTTAGGGAAAGTATGTGGGGTGGCACCCAAAGGAAGAAATGGCTCACTATTTATGAGGAAAACAACTACTATTCCACGAATCCCCGGATCCTCCTTAAGGGATCCGTCTAGTGCAAAGCTAGGGATCCGTGGGACGCTCCTCTTTGCCCATGGGTTTTTTGGTTATGGGTCATGGGTCATGGGTTGGTCCATGGGTTGGTCCATGGGTATTTCATTAGATATAATGTATCTAATAGATGCAATGCATCTAGTCAAATGGATATGGGTTATGGGTTATGGATATGCTCCATGGGTTGTGATTTTTACCCATTATAATACATACTAGTTATGTATATATTTGCCCAATATGTAAACACTAGTTG
Source organism: Chrysanthemum lavandulifolium (assembly GCA_022545495.1). Lineage (NCBI taxonomy): Eukaryota > Viridiplantae > Streptophyta > Magnoliopsida > Asterales > Asteraceae > Chrysanthemum > Chrysanthemum lavandulifolium. The sequence continues at coordinate 82,390 of JAHFWF010000053.1, forward strand.
TTGTACATATGTATTATTAAATCATAAAATCACTTATATTTGTTTTAGTGTTTTATGTGAAAACGTAAGTGTGTTAGAAAAACTATTGGCTCAAACCATTTACGTATTTTATTTGTTTCGTTAAAATGATTTTACGTTTGTTATCAACAAAACATTAGAAGATCGTAAAATATAAATAAACGTTTTTATGGCTTATTTGTATTAACAATATCCCCCTTTTTGTTGATGACAAAACATAAAATTATTTTAAGGAAAAACTAAAATTAAGTAAAAGTTCGAATTGGAGTTTTACTCTCTTCTTCCCTTTTGTCGAAACAAAAGAGCTTTGAAAAAACTAACACAATGTTTTAAGAAAACATGTAAAAGAAAAAATCTAGAAAGCAAGTGGCGGGAAAAGATCTCGTCTTAACTCCCTTGATGAGTCCATCCCTTTGTGAGGCGTCAAGTAAATAAAACTAATAAGCTAATACATTACAACTATGTTTGCAAATGGTTTCATCTTTGTGACGAAAATTCTCACGATGAGTGTCTAAATACTCATCATTTTGTACAATCTAAGCGCAAAACATCGAAAACACTCAAAAATGCATCAAAATGATGAAAATATCACAAATCGGTGTTTTATGTGTTTTAAATGCAAAAGATCAAAATCGGATGAAAAAGCGTATCAAGTTTGCAAAATTGGCGAGTTTAGTCCCCAAGTTTCAAAAGTTGTCAAAAAGCAGTCCTGGTATATCTAAATAAAGAAAAATGTCATTTAAGGTCCATGGGATTCAAAGTTGTCAAAACAAACCCTTGAAATGTAAAATTTGCAAATCTACAACTTTGGTCCCTCGAGTTTGAAAAATGTCATAAATGGCCCTTGGAATTTTGAAATTGTCAAGTTTGGTCCTTGTTCTATGGAAGCTTGTCGAGTTTGGTCCCTTGAAATAACTTTGATGAATTGGCGAGAAAAGGTCCTTAATTTTCGAAATTGCATAAGGTCCTTATGTTATTAATACCTTTTAAACCTATTGGACCCTATCACAACCCTTTTGGACCCTGCCACTTTAACCTTTTGGACCCTTTGCCTTTTTGAACTCCCCTTTTATTACTAAACTCTGGTCAGTCAACCCCAAATGGTCAAACAAACACCCACTTGGCGCCCATTTTCTTTCTTCTCCACCTGCTATCACTGCTCAATCAAACAACCATCCCCCCTCCTCTCCATATCACCCTCCTTGTCCCCTCCACATCAACACAAAACAAATATCATTTAATGATTCCTCTACCCCTTCACTCAACCCTCCACCTGTTAAAATCCACTTTGTCGCCAAAATGATCAAGCGGCCAATATCAACTTAAAGCATCCAGCACCAAATTTATTGGTGGGAAAGGTTCGGTGGACAAGTGGAAACATCTTGGAGCTATAAAAGAAAGAGAAGCAAGATAGGGAGTAGCTAGTTTTATAAATTTTCTTAAATGTCGTTTTTTAAATTCATGTTCTAGTTAAGCTAAGATGTTGTAGTTTCGGTTCATTTGTATTTCATTCAAGTTAAAACATCGGTGTGTTGTACTTTGGATTATCAATTTAAGTTTTCACTTAAATCTCAAAATTCAAGTTCTTGTTTAAATGTTGAGTTTCACTTTCTTATGTATAAGCTTCTATTAGCTTATTTTAAGCTCAATCTAGTTTATTACGACTTACAATAGCTTTTGATAAGCTTTAAATGAAAAATCAAGCAAAATGTCCCATGGTCGATGAAAGTCAACGAGCTTAAATTGCTATGGGCTGGATATTGTTGTTGAGAACCTTGATTTGGGTTGGATTAGTTGTATTTAGTGTAGTATTGGATTGGGTTTTAGTCTGCAAGCCATTTGGTCATACGTAAGTGAATATTTCACTTTTCATTTTCAAGTCTAGTTTGCATGATATGCTTGTATCGGTTTCTTTGGCCACCACTAGTTTAACTTTGTTAATGTAGTTGTATTTAGGTCTTGTAAACATAGTTTGATCAACGAAACAAGTTTGCTCAGTTATTATCTCATTTTAATTCCATATCAGTTTGTATCAAGGGTGTTTGGTTCAAGTACTTAAACTGTCTTAAAGGTTTAGCTAGTAGTTAGAATCAGTTGGGTTGCATCTCTTTAGTCATTTGAGACTCTTATCTGTCTTACTTTTGTGCCTGCAAAAGCTCAATAGTCAAAATCATCTTTTAACCATCTTAACAGGTCCACTGTTGGAATTTTAGCTAATCAAATACTTGTTTTGTGTTCCAAATTCATAAACAAAGCTTGAAATAGCTTCATTTTATCTAGTAACATCATATTCAGTTGAAATTGGCTTCAAAGTTCATATTAGTCAAACATTTCAAATCCTTCAAAAAGTCAAATCTCACAAATCTCGGTTTGGGCCAAATAGGATAATTTTCACAAGCTCATTTGAGCCATTTTCAATAAAACTTGTGGTTTCAAAAAGTCAACTTGGTCTATTTTCTTATCCTCATTTTAGTTTAATTTTGTGAATTTTTAGAAGCTTCATTTTAGCTTGTCAAAATGGGTCTAAATGTCTGTCTGCGGTCATCAAGTGCTTGCAGGACTTGTCCAACTTTGCTTGGATTGCCTGAGCTCGATTGAGCTTGTGTAGGTCTGAAATTTGGCTCATGTGTAGTCACCGAGGTCTTCTTTAGGATCTAGCTTTTAGCTTTTAGTTTCCGGCTTATTCTAGTGCTTATTAATCAGTGCAACTTTGGTACCCTTTATGAGTTTTACGCCATAGCTCATATCATCAAATCATTCAACTTGCATAATCGGTGGTTGTAGCTTGTTGATCCTTGTTCCATTTAGTTCTCTTAGCTTATTATAGCTTTTGTATCGGTTTGATTCACTTTGGTTTCCATTTGCTTCTTAAGTGCTTATTTATAAGCACTTTGTTCATCGATTCAATATCTTGCACACAAGCCCTTGTTTTCCAATTTTCCTAGCTTCCTAATAATATTTTAGACTTTTCTGAAATTTTATATTTTCCAAGCTTATTTGCTATTTTCTTAATTTAAATTAGTTTTAAGCACTTTTAAATAGCATTTAATACAAATAATTAAGAAAAGTTCCAAAAATAATCTTTCATTTTCTTAAGTTAAGATATATATATAAGTCATAAAAGTATTTTCCATAATTTTCTTAGTTTAAAAGTATTTTCTAGCATTTTAATTAGTTTTAAATAGTTTTAAATTAGTAATAAATATATAAAAGTCTAAAAATATATTTTTCAGTTTTAAAATTAGTTTTATCATATTTTAGATTTTTCTAAATCTTAATTTTATTTTTCTAGTCTTATTTAGTATTTTCTTTTATTTTAGAGTATTATTAAATAGTTTAATATAGTTTTTAATTAATAATAATTAATTAATTAGTTATAAAAATAATTTTACTTTTCTAATAATTTTCTTATATAATTAGGATTGTAAAATGTATATTCTATATACATAGGTATTTTCCTTCTTTATTTTCACTTTTTATTTTGTGCGTTTACGTAATTTTATTTAAGCGTCGTTTTAGGTTTTAACGTTCATCACTTTAAATATAGTGATAGCGTTTATTTAATATCTTTATCTTTTAATTTTCTTAATTTGTATTTAAGTCGCTTTAATTTATAAACTTTTTCGGTGGTGTAATATTGATCTAATCCTTTTCGATCACTATCATTAGTGGTCATTCTATCGTCGATCAGTGTTTGCACACCATTGAGTCTCCGTGGGACTTAACGACCAGAATTCATTGTATTCTCGATCTTCATTGTATTAGTGTTGTGGCGGTTTAAGCTTCTACGGTTAGCCATTCGCAAGTGGGTGGCTTGTGTGATTAACTTTGTTCTCGTATACAGATCAAATTTTAGGCGCTTTTGGGAGAGCTTTAGCGTGTGTTTAGCCTTTTCGGATCCATTCTTGCACATACCCCATCTTTTGTAAAAAGTTTTTGTAAAGTTTTCAAAAATCAAAAGTTCATTAACACTTTTCCTAAAGTGTTAGCAACATAAAAATATTTTCATTCTTTGTTTTATAGCATGTTTTCAAAATCCAAAATATCCATCTTTTATCCTCTAATCTTTTGATTCTACATTTCCTTACCCTCTAATCTGTTTAATTCTCCGTTCCTTATCCTCTATAACCGTTTAATTCTTCATCTCTTATCCTCTTATCCGTTTAATTCTTTATGTCATGGTATTTGACATGTTCACAGTGTGGAGGTCCATTTAACGGTGGAAATTGTCGCGATGTACCAATGTGAGTTTAGGAGACAAATTTGTCGGTGATCGATCCCATTTCAAATAATGAAACACCGATTTTCCTACCTACCTCCACAGCCCCATTCTGAATCCTACTCATGCGAGTATTGTGGGAATGATTCTCATTACGGTTTTGATTGTCCACCACGGGTTCCGCTTGTCTATGTAGGAACAGTGTTACAATCGAACTTTGGTGAAAGTTATTTTCCCAATTATCTCTGTTGTGAGAATTGCGGGGTCCTCATGAGACTTTTGAATGTCAACCGATGAATCAAAATTTTCAAAATTCCAATTCTCCGGTTTGACAATTTCCAACCCCCGAGTATTCCATCGGTCATCGGACTTCGAGCCTTCACATCATTTCAATGATCACGAGTGTAATCTTCCTCAAAGTTACGAAGAAATCGCATTCGAAAAAAGCGCAAATGAAAAGAATGGTGTGTAAGCTTGACGAGATGAATATAAGAATCGGATATGATGGCGATGATGATGAGGATAGTATTCAAATGAAGGAATACTATGGACGACGAGGAGAGTGTTACTCAATTGAGCGATCTTATTTCTCAACTCCCTCGGTCTATTGCTATCACACCTATCTTACCTATTATTGCTTCCAAAGACTCTCTCATAATGGAGGATGATCATCTCGGCACTATTTGGAAGCGGAATCATCTAGTGTTGAGGATCTTGTCCCAATCCCAGTGAGTGCGAGGATATATCCGATAGTGATTGTGATTTGCCTTTTGTGATTCTCTTGACATTTACGAGGTTACTTAGGATTTTCTCAAATCCTCTTTTTGAATTTAATAATGACTATACTTTTGGGAAAGTAAATCCTCTTTTCGATGAAATGTCCGAGGCCGATCTGAGACCATCACGGAAGTGGTGGAAATTGCTAGCTCTCGAGCACACCACTTGTCCCACCTCTGTATTCTATCTTATCTCTTCCATCATGTGATGATGATTCTATCCTCAGCGATGAGATTCATGATCCAAAATCATGAATTCTCCTCCGATAATGAGGAGTTAGTCATGATCATCATCATGATTCTCCTTCTTTTCTTCACATACGGTGTGACTTCTCCACATCTTCACTCCTTGGGAATGAAGACACTATCTTGACCCGGCATTTTCATTTATCATTTACGTGGGCGGTTCTATGTATATCTCATCGGTGTGGAACTTTCACGTGCTTGAATGTTTATCGAACATCTTGAATGAAAGTCCGATGGAGATTGTTTCTTCCACTTTGCTTCCCCATGAACAAATGAATTCGGGGTCGAGTCAAGCTAGCGACTCGGTAATCAAAAGCGATAGCTTAACATGGGTTTTCACCCGTGTGTATCACCCTAGTGTGGGGAGTTACCCGCATGTTATATATATATAAGTTTCTAAAAAAAAAAAAAAAAAAAAAAAAAAAATCATCTTTCTAAATAATGGTAGTAGTATTTCCCTTTTCGTTCTTTGTTTCGGCATAACCGCGGTACTTTGAATATTGAGGGCAATATTCATTTCTAAGTGTGGGGGAATTCTCACGAATTTCATATATTATCTACCCAATTCCCGTTTTGGCCAAAATTTTTTTGGAGTAAGTGTTCTACACTTACTCATTTGGTTATCCGTCCGCCATATACGTAAGACAAAAGGATTAGCTAATCCGAGAGCAAGCGGCTCTTGGTAAAGATATATCAAATCCGTTTGCGACTTGCAATTTGCCCAAAATTGTATGGTATTGACTCACCATATCCTAAAAAGTGAAGAGTTGGCTTGCCCGCAAGATTATGGCTTGTGGTAAAGCGGTGGAAAAACCATAATTGGTAATCAGCTCACCAAAGATAATTCGATAATTTATCTAAGAGTTGGCTAGTCCGGAAGGTGCGGCACGGTAAAGACTAATCAAATCCGTTCTGACTTATGATTTGCTCAAAATCATTTGGTTATCGATGTACCAAGAGTTCTTACTTGAGCTGAAACATTTGGCTACTCCATAAGTGATGGCTTTTGGTAAAGAGTTTTAAAATCCATTAAAGTTTCAAATCATTGCTAGGGACTAGCAATATCTCGATGTGGGGATTGATGAGTGTCTAAATACTCATCATTTTTGTACAATCTAGGCGCAAAAACATCGAAAACACTCAAAATGCATCAAAATGATGAAAATATCACAAATCGGTGTTTTATGTGTTTTAAATGCAAAAGATCAAAATCGGATGAAAAGCGTATCAAGTTTGCAAAATTGGCAGTTTTAGTCCCCCAAGTTTCAAAAGTTGTCAAAAACAGTCCCTGGTATATCTAAATAAAGAAAAATGTCATTTAAGGTCCATGGGATTCAAAAGTTGTCAAAACAAACCCTTGAAATGTAAAATTTGCAAATCTACAACTTTGGTCCCTCGAGTTTGAAAAATGTCATAAATGGCCCTTGGAATTTTGAAATTGTCAAGTTTGGTCCTTGTTCTATGGAAGCTTGTCAGTTTTGGTCCCTTGAAATAACTTTGATGAATTGGCAGAAAAGGTCCCTTAATTTTCAGAAATTGCAATAAGGTCCTTATGTTATTAATACCTTTTAAACCTATTGGACCCTATCACAACCCTTTTAGACCCTGCCACTTTAACCTTTTGGACCCTTTGCCTTTTTGAACTCCCCTTTTATTACTAAACTCTGGTCAGTCAACCCCAAATGGTCAAACAAACACCCACTTGGCGCCCATTTTCTTTCTTCTCCACCTGCTATCACTGCTCAATCAAACAACCATCCCCCCTCCTCTCCATATCACCCTCCTTGTCCCCTCCACATCAACACAAAACAAATATCATTTAATGATTCCTCTACCCTTCACTCAACCCTCCACTGTTAAAATCCACTTTGGCGCCAAAATGATCAAGCGGCCAATATCGACTTAAAGCATCCAACGGCCAAATTTATTGGTGGGAAAGGTTCGGTGGACAAGTGGAAACATCTTGGAGCTATAAAGAGAAGAGAGAAGCAAGATAGGGAGTAGCTAGTTTTATAAATTTTCTTAAATGTCGTTTTTAAATTCATGTTCTAGTTAAGCTAAGATGTTGTAGTTTGGTTCATTTGTATTTCATTCAAGTTAAAACATCGGTGTGTTGTACTTTGGATTATCAATTTAAGTTTTCACTTAAATCTCAAAATTCAAGTTCTTGTTTAAATGTTCGGTTTCACTTTCTTATGTATAAGCTTCTATTAGCTTATTTTAAGCTCAATCTAGTTTATTACGACTTCTAATAGCTTTTGATAAGCTTTAAATGAAAAATCAAGCAAAATGTCCCATGGTCGATGAAAGTCAACGAGAGCTTAAATTGCTATGGGCTGGATATTGTTGAAGAGAACCTTGATTTGGGTTGGATTAGTTGTATTTAGTGTAGTATTGGATTGGGTTTTAGTCTGCAAACCCAATTTGGTCATACGTAAGTGAATATTTCACTTTTCATTTTCAAGTCTAGTTTGCATGATATGCTTGTATCGGTTTCTTTGGCCACCACTAGTTTAACTTTGTTAATGTAGTTGTATTTAGGTCTTGTAAACATAGTTTGATCAACGAAACAAGTTTGCTCGTTATTATCTCATTTTAATTCCATATCGGTTTGTATCGAGGTGTTTGGTTCAAGTACTTAAAGCTGTCTTAAAGGTTTAGCTAGTAGTTAGAATCGGTTGGGTTGCATCTCTTTAGTCATTTGAGACTCTTATCATCTTACTTTTGTGCTGCAAAAGCTCAATAGTCAAAATCATCTTTTAACCATCTTATGAGTCCCTTTGTTGGAATTTTAGCTAATCAAATACTTGTTTTGTGTTCCAAATTCATAAACAAAGCTTGAAATAGCTTCATTTTATCTAGTAACATCATATTCAGTTGAGAAATTGGCTTCAAAGTTCATATTAGTCAAACATTTCAAATCCTTCAAAAGTCAAATCATGAATCTAGGTTTGGGCCAAATAGGATAATTTTCACAAGCTCATTTACGAGCCATTTCAATAAAACTTGTGGTTTCAAAAGTCAACCTGGTCTATTTTCTTATCCTCATTTTAGTTTAATTTTGTGAATTTTTAGAAGCTTCATTTTAGCTTGTCAAAATGGGTCTAAATGTCTGTGCGGTGTCATGCCTGACAGGACTTGTCAGCTTTGCTTGGATTGCCTGAGCTCAGTTGAGCTTGTGTAGGTCTGAAATTTGGCTCATGTGTAGTCACCCAGGTCTTCTTTAGGATCTAGCTTTTAGCTTTTAGTTTCGACTTATTCTAGTGCTTATTAATCGGTTGCAACTGGTACCCTTTAGCAGTTTTACGCTTATAAGCTCATCACATCAAATCTGTTCAACTTGCATAATCGGTGGTTGTAGCTTGTTGATCCTTGTTCCATTTAGTTCTCTTAGCTTATTATAGCTTTTGTATCAGTTTGATTCACTTTGGTTTCCATTTGCTTATTCAAAGTGCTTATTTATAAGCACTTTGTTCATCGATTCAATATCTTGCACACAAGCCCTTGTTTTCAATTTTCCTAGCTTCCTAATAATATTTTAGACTTTTCCTGAAATTTTATATTTTCCAAGCTTATTTGCTATTTTCTTAATTTAAATTAGTTTTAAGCACTTTTAAATAGCATTTAATACAAATAATTAAGAAAAGTTCCAAAAATAATCTTTCATTTTCTTAAGTTAAGATATATATATAAGTCATAAAAAGTATTTTTCCATAATTTTCTTAGTTTAAAAAGTATTTTCTAGCATTTTAATTAGTTTTAAATAGTTTTAAATTAGTAATAAATATATAAAAGTCTAAAAATATATTTTTCAGTTTTAAAATTAGTTTTATCATATTTTAGATTTTTCTAAATCTTAATTTTATTTTCTAGTCTTATTTCGTATTTTCTTTTATTTTAGAGTATTATTAAATAGTTTAATATAGTTTTAATTAATAATAATTAATTAATTAGTTATAAAAATAATTTTCCTTTTCTAATAATTTTCTTATATAATTAGGATTGTAAAATGTATTTTCTATATACATAGGTATTTTCCTTCTTAATTTTCACTTTTTATTTTGTGCGTTTACGTAATTTTATTTAAGCGTCGTTTTAGGTTTTAAGCGTTCATCACTTTAAATATAGTGATAGCGTTTATTTAATATCTTTATCTTTTAATTTTCTTAATTTGTATTTAAGTCGCTTTAATTTATAAACTTTTCGGTGGTGTAATATTGATCTAATCCTTTACGATCACTATCATTAGTGGTCATTCTATCGTCTGATCAAGTGTTTGCACACCATTGAGTCTCCGTGGGACTTAACGACCCGGGAATTCATTGTATTCTCTGATCTTCATTGTATTTGTGTTGTAAGCAGTTTTAAGCTTCTTACGGTTAGCCATTCACAAGTGGCTGGCTTGTGTGAGTTAGCTTGACTGTTCTCAGCGCAGATCACTCCCCCTTGAAGATTGCAACTTTGCAATGGGATGTAATGAAATGTAATCCATATGAGGATTATATTGAAAATGGTTTTGCAATGTATAGTTTGACACAAAGCTCCCCCTATCTTAGAGTGTCAAAGTCTTCATGTGTATTTTGAAAATCTACAAAATAAAGGTTAGAGAACAAGTATATAGTGCATAATTTCCTACAAATAAGACTCAAGTTAGTAAAAAATTGTTCTTCTGTTTCACGGATCCCATGGTTCCCTCCTTGGAGGGATCTATCTAGACAAAGTTCGGGGATCCGTCTATCACATTAACATATTTTAGCAATGGTGATGTACCAAGAAATGTTAACATCAAAGAAAGATATGTATTCAAGCAACAAACATATGCTCAAAACAATATGGCAAATAAGCTATCATTCAATAAAACATAAGAGATAATCAACAAATCTCTAAAACTAAGAGAATGATTTGGCAATGTAATACATATTCTTCTAATACTAATGAGTGACCTAAACTTAAGAAGCAACCACGTGCTTAAGGATGATCAAACATGAAATGGGATTCCTAAATGCTCTAAGTTAAGCTTGAGACTAGGACACCGTTTTAATCCTTAGGATCATGGTTGTTTAGGTTTGTTGACCTCATCGACACGTTTGAGGAGGTGATAAAACATGAATCGTTGCTCTTCACGTAGTTCATGTATCAACCTTTCAACATGTTGACAATGATAGCAATCCTTGTCATGGTTTTGAAAGGATGGTGGTAAAGGTTGAGCGTCTTGAAGCAGAGGTTCAAGTGAAGTGGGTTGAAGATCCTCAAATGAAGGAAGAATTGGTGGAGGCACATTAAGTGGTGGCTCAACAAGGGTTGATGGTGGAGGTAGGGAAGTGTCAACTTCCATGTGGTCGGGTGGTTGACTTTGATGTCTCCTCATAATCCAAAATGGACCATCAGAGGGAAATGGAGAAATGGACATCGGTGCAAGTGTTGATTCAACACCTTGGTTTTGTTGTACAATCTTCTCTAGTGAAGAGTGCGTCGGTAATGGTGGAGGATGAGATGGCCTAGGGGTAAATCCTATAAGTTATAGGAATGTGGAGATGATTGTGAGGTGTTGAATGATATGGCTCTAGGCACCAATGATGTTGGTTGGGTTGAAAAGGGTGCGTTTGGTTTAATAGGAATTGTAGAGTTTGGTGATGATATCTTTGTGGAGAATAATTCTCTTGGGGATTGATTTGATAGGTTGAGTTGGAGAAATCCTAGCATTTGTGGATTTGACCAGAGATGATTCGGTTGAGGAAATTTCGTGTACAACACGAGCAAGTTTCTTGGGTGGATGAGTTAGCACTTGGAGCTTTCCTCATGATGAGATGATTCAAAGAGGTTTGTAAAGGTTTCTAAGTGCTGAAAATGAGGATGAAGGTGATGACTTTAGGAGTCCTAGCAATGTGGTTTATAAAGCAAGGGATTTGGCAAGTGCATTTAAGACTTAAGCCACTAAGATTCCTTGGAATGTGATGATTAGCATGCACAAGAGTCAACTCTGATTTGTCTTGATCTAGGAACTTAATTAAGATGAGATGGAGTGTTTAAGTTAGCAAGATGAGCTTGAAATGATTGTTTTAGCTAGAGTTGACATGAATCGGTCATACGGATCCACGATTCCCTCAATGAGGATCCGTCTAGGCTAATCCTAGGGATCCGTCTCTTAGCAGACTAGGAAAATATAACAATGATGTTTTGTAAGGTCTAATGTTTTCTCATGGTGACCACTTGTGAATGGCCAACCGTAAGAAACTTAAAGCAGTTTAAGACACCAATGCAATGAAGATCGGGGAGTATAGTGTTTCCCGGTCGTTATGTCCCGTGAGCTATGCAATGAATCACCAACGTATAGTGATCGAGAGATTTGAGCGGAAAAAGATTTGTGATTATTATAACTACGAAAAAGCCTACAAATTACAAAGGCTTAAATGCAAATTAAAGAAAATTAAAAGATAAAAATATTAAATAAACGCTATCACTATTTGCAAAATGATGTTTTTGATTTTATGTTTTATAAAAGCGAATTAAAAACTACGTAACGTACAAATGAAAATGTGAAACTTACACAATATTAATCCTAAAAATATGAAAATGATATTTTTACAAACCTAATGATAAAAGAAAATTTATAGAAAAAGAAAATTATTTTTATAACTATTTAATTAATTATTATTAATTAAAACTATTTTAACTATTTAATAATAACCTAAAATACAAGAAAATATGAAATAAAGCTAGAAAAATAAAATTATGACTTGGAAAAATCTAAAATAACAAAGAGAATTTTCAAAACTATTTTGTATTTTTACGATTATTTTCTATTTTCTATGAATTTAAAACTATTTAAAACTACTTAAATTGCTTAAAAATACAAATTTAACTAAGAAAAATCTGGAAAAATATTTTTTGACTTTTTATATTTATCTTAACTTAAGAAAAATGAAAAATTATTTTTTGAAACTTTTCTTAATTAATTGTATTAAAAGCTAATTAAAAGTGCTTAAAATTGATTTAAATCAAGAAAAATAGCAAACTAACTTGGAAAAATCTGAAAAATTCAAGAAAAGTCTAAAATAATATTTAGAATCTAGGAAAAATGGAAAAACAGGTGGTTGTGTACAAGAAAATGCAAGCGCAATGCAAGTGCTTATAAATAAGCACTTAGAATAAGCAAATGAAGCACCAAAAAGCACCAACTTGATCTGAAGCTATAATATGCTAAAAGTACCAAAATGCAACAAAAACAACAAGCCTAAACCTCTGGAATGCAAGTTACTAAGATTTGATGATTTGAGATTATAAGTGCTAAAAGCAGTTTGAGGGCCTACTTTTGAGCTTAAGAATAAGCTACTCAAATAAGCTAGAAAATGAAAACCAAAAGTTGGAACCTAAACTAGACACTGGCCAAGCTACTTGTAAACCAAAAATGAGACCTAGATAAGCTCGATGAGCTTGTGTACAAGCTCTGCACAAACACATGCACACTCGGTTAATCTTGAGCTTGTGTGCGGGAAATGAGACCCAATTGACAAGCTCATTTGGAGCTTATAAAAATTTCACAAAATTCTACAAAAATGGTAATAAGAAAATAGACCAGTTGAAGTTTTAAAACACCAAGTTTCACTTAATTTGGCTCAGAAATGAGTCCATGAAAAATCAACTCAGTTTGGCTCAAAAGCGGTTTTTCAAGTTTTGACTTTTGAAGTGATTTTGAAAAGTTGACTTTTATGAGTTTTGATCTCAATTTAAGGAGATGATCTATGATGTTATATGATGAAATGAAGCTAATGCAAGCTATGTCTATGAATTTTAAACACAAAACAAGATTTTGCTTTTCCAAAATCTCAACAGTTAAGTAATTTAAGGCAGTTGATGATGATTTTGACTTTTGAGAGTTTGAGGCACAAATTTAATGGCGATATGAGTTCAAATGAGCTTAACAAGCATAAAACAACAAGTCTTAACTCTTGAACAAACCTCTAAACACAGTTAAAGTAGCAAATCCAAACACCTTTTAACTCTTGATTTGCAAATTAAAATGAGACTAACTACTGAACTAGCTAATATTAATGATCAAACGAAGTTAACTAACCTAAATACAACTAATTAAACAGGTTTGAACTATTTATAACTACAAAAGCAGTTATGCAATGAAACTTGAAAATCACTTACAAATGGTCCTTAGCCACAATGGCTTGAAAACAATCGAACCAATGAACCACTAGCCTATTTAAATCAACCCAATGATTCTCGAATCAACCCAAATCCACCTTTGCATCAACCCATTATCCATTTCCATTTCCATTTTGCCCAGTTTGACTTTCTTTGACCAATTTCCAAACTTGCTTGAAACTTAAATGTAAGCTTATAAAAGCTATAATAAGCTTATATAAGCTTGTTTGAGCTTAAAAATAAGCTATTTGAAGCTTGTATATAAGACTTTGAAATGGAAATTTTCAACGATGAACTCAAAAATATGAAATTTGAAATAAACTTGAATTGATACTTGAAAATAGTTTATATTGATAAAATAACTTTAGTTTGATACAAGAAAACAAAATATTACATCTTTTACACTTAACTAAAACTTTAAGTTAAAAGCGACATTAATGAAATTTAAAAACTACTAGACTCTCCTTTTCTTCTTCCTTTTGCTTTCTTTTATACTCCATGTGTCTTTCTCTCTCTACGAGCGGTTCCGGCAATTTTCTTGGCCATTGGATTACTTGAAATGATCTTGGCCATTGATTGGTTTTGGCGCCAAGCGCTTTTTAGCAGTTGGGAGGTTGAGTGAGGGATGAGAAGGAGCATTAAATGCTTCTTGGAGGTTAGTTGAAGGTGGGGGACATGGATGAGTGAAGGTGAGGAGGGGATGGGTGGAAGAGTGTTTTGCGGAAGTTTGTTGGGAAGAAGACTTTGGCGCTTGTTTTGTTTGACCATTTGGTTTGACCAAGGTATTAATAATGGAAGGGTCCAAAATGCATATTGTGAGGGTCCAAATGGCTTATATGGCGAGGGGTCACATTGGTTTTGATAGGGTCAAAAGGTGTTTAAAGGGTTTAATAACAAGGACTCTTTTGTAATTTACGAAAATTCAAGGACCTAAGCGCAATTCTGCAAAGTTGCTTCAAGGGACCAAAAGTGACAAGCTTCAATAGTACAAGGACCAAACTTGACATTTTCCAAATTTCAAGGGCCATTTTGCCAATTTTCAAACTTGAAGGACCAATTTTGTAATTTCTCAAAACTTTTGACATTTTTCACCAAAGGACTAATTTTGACAACTTATGATTTTAAAAGGACCTTTGGTGATTTTTCTTTTGAAATTAAGTGCTCGGGGACTATTTCGACAATTTTTGAAACTTGGGGGTGAAGCGCCAATTATGCAAACTTAGCTCATTTTCATCGATTTTGAACATTTTGCATCCGAAACATATAAAATGCAATTTTGGAATATTTTCGATATTTTGATGCATTCGAGCATTTTTAAGCGTTTTGCGATTGAGTTGAACCAAAATGATGAGTATTTACACTCATCAATCCCCACACTAAACTATTGCTAGTCCTAGCAATCTTTTGAAAAAACTTAATGGATTTGAATCTCTTTACCAAAAGCCATTACTTACGGAGTAGCCAAATGTTTTAGTTCAAGTAAGAACCATGGTACACGATAACCATGTGATTTTGAGCAAACCACCGACTTCAATGGTTTGATTTGTCTTTACGAAGCCGTTTGCTCTGGACTAGCCAACTCTTAGATAAATTATCAATATTATCTTTGGTGGTGATTACCAATTATGGTTTTTCCTTGCCTTTACCACAAGCCATAAACTTGCGGGCTGTGACTCTTCACTTTTAAGGATATGGTGGTGAATACCATACAATTTTGGGCAAATTGCAAGCCGTCAGCGGTTTGAGATATCTTTACCAAGAGCCGTTTGCTCTGGATTAGCCAATCCTTTTGTTTATTAGACAAGGCGGATGATAACCAATTGAGTAAGTGTAAAACACTTACTCCAAAAAAAAATTTTGGCCAAAAGCAGGGGAATTAGGCGGTATAATTACATGATAAAATTCGTGAGAATTCCCCCACATAGAAATGAATATTGCCCTCAATATTCAAAGTACCGCGGTTATGCGAAACAAAAACGTAAAGGGAAATACTACGGCCATTATTTTGAAAGATTTTTTTTTTTTTTTTTTTTTTTTTTTTTTTGAAACTTATATATATACACAACATGTGGGCAACCCCCACACTAGGGTGGTAGAAAGATAGAAAGAAGTCGAAATATGGGTGAAAACCCATATGGCATCTCTTGTTTTTGATTCCGAGTCGCTAGCTTGACTCGATCCCGCATTCATTGGTTCATGGGAAAGTTTGTAAATCCGGGACAACCACGGGAGGAATGTCCTCTCCAAAATAATGCTTAACCGATGACCATTCACTTTAAAGTTTGGACCATCGGGTTGAGATAACTCAATGGTTCCATATGGAAAGACTTTAGTGATGGTAAATGGTCCGGACCGGTAGGATTTTAATTTTCAGAAAATCTTCAATCTTGAGTTGAAAAGAAGGACTCGATCACCGGCGTTGAAAAGCGGTTTTGATTTTGAGTCATGAATCTTCTTTGTCTTTTGTTTGTAGATCAAAGAGTTCTCGTATGCTTGATCACGGAGTTCATTTAATTCATTCATTTGAACTTTCCGGTGATCACCGGTATCTGAATATCAAAGTTGGCATGTTTCAAGGCCCGGTATGCCTTGTGCTCGAGCTCAACCGGTAGATGACATGCCTTCCGTACACTAGCTTGTATGGAGTGCACCCGATGGGTGTTTTATAAAATTGTCACGGAAGGCCAGTCGTCATCTAGCTTATCCGACCAAGAGCACGGTTTTCGCCAACCGTCCTCTCAAAATTCTTTAATCCCCGGTTGGAAACTTCCACTTGCCCACTTGTTTGGGGTGGTGCAGCGATGAGAGGCGGTGAGTTACACCATACTTTTGCATGACTCTATCAAATTGGTCATTGCAAAAATCGTACCACGATCGCGATTATGGCTCGTGGAGTTCCAAACCTAGCAAAAGAGATTTTAAGAATTTCACAACAACTCGGGCATCGTTGGTAGGTAAAGCCTTAGCTTCAACCCATTTTGACAAGTAGTCAGCGGCCACGAGTATGTATTTATTACCGAGAAGAAGGAAATGGCCCGTAAAGTCAATGCCCCGGATGTCAAAATCTCACACACTTGAATGGCGTTTTGCGGCATTTCATTTCTTTGTGAGATATTCCGTGGCGTTGACAAGCGTCGCGAGGTTTTGACAAATTCATGGGCATCCTTATAAATCGTGGGCCAATAGAATCCGGAATCAAACACCTTCTTGGCGGTGTAGTTGGGGCTATGATGTCCCCAGTGGGTCGAATGGCAAGCCTTGAGAATGTCAATAGCTTCGACCATACACACATCGCGGATGACTTGATCCGCGCAAATTTTGAACAAGTAGGGTCGTCCCGAAATAATGTTTCACATCTTTAAAGAATTTATTTTTACGTTGGGACGACATCCCTTTCACCACAAAGTTACCCGCATGGTAATTTGCAAAGTCGACAAACCATGGGGTAGAAGAGTCTCCACGAAAAGAAACCACATTGAGTGTTTCGAGAGGAAATGTTTCATTTATTTCCTTTTCTCGAACACATCTTGGTGAGGGTTTTCTAGGCGGGATAGATGATCGTGACCGGGTTCTCGGCTCCTTTTTATCACGTATAATGATATCAAATTCTTGTAGGAGGAGAACCCAGCGAGCAATCTCGGCTTTGCATCTTGTTTTGCAAAGAGATATTTGAGGCCGAGTGATCCGTATACACCACGCATTTGGTCAAGATAAGGTATGGCGAAACTTTTCAAGCGCATACACACGACTAATAATTCTTTTACGTAGTGGTGTAATGGGTTTGAGCTTGATCATAGTTTTGCTTGCGTAGTGGATAGGTGAAAATGCTTGGTTTTGCGTTGCCCAAGGCGCACCGATAGCAAAATCACTTGCATCGCACATGAGCTCAAAGGGTAAATCGATCGGGGCAACTAGAATGGGTGCTTAGTAGCTTTTTCTTTAGTGTTTCAAAAGCTTGATGCACTCGGGAGAAAAGATAAAGGAGCATCTTTTCGAGAAGATGGGTCATAGGCGGCGATTTTAGAAAAATCTTGAATGAATCTCGATAAAACCGGCATGACCTAGAAAACTCCTAATACCTTTGGCGGTAGTAGGATGAGGCAATTTAGCAATAACATCAACTTTTGCTCTATCTACCTCAATCCGTTTTTGAAATCTTATGGCCAAGGACTATGCCTTCTTTGACCATAAAGTGGCTCTTCTCCCAATTTAGACAAAGATTGGTGTCTTCACACCTTTGAAGCATTTTTTCTAAATGGATAGACATGTATAAACGAGTCCCCAATGACCGAGAAGTCATCCATAAACACCTCCATTGTTTCCCGATCATGTCGTGGAAAATTGCCATCATACATCGTTGGAGCGTGCGGGAGCATTACATAAGCCAAAAGGCATCGTGCGTAGGCAAATGTTCCGTATGGGCGGTGAATGTGGTCTTTTCTTGATCCGGCGGATCAATGGGGATCTGAAAGTAACGAGAAACCATCAAGGAAACAATAGTATTCGTTCCTGCTAATCTCTCAAGCATCGGTCCATGAAGGGTAGAGGAAAATGGTCTTCTGGTGGCTTCGTTTAACTTGCGATAGTCAATACACACACGCCATCCGTAACCAATCGAGTTGGAATTAACTCGTTTTCTTCATTTGTGACAACGATAATGCCACCCTTTTTGGAGCGCAATGAATTGGGCTAACCCAAGGACTATCGGAGATCGGGTAAATTAAACCGGCATCAAGAAGTTTGAGAACCTCTTGTTTGATAACCTCATGAATCTTAGGATTCACCCTTCTACGATGTTGAATTCTTTGGTTTGAAGTCATCCTCCATTAAGATTTTGTGAGTACAAAACTCGGGGTTGATACCCTTAATGTCGGAGAGTTTCAAGCAATTGCTTGCTTGTGTGACTTCAAGACCTTTATGAGCAGTTTTCTCCTCCTCGGTTAAGTCTTTAGCAATTATGACGGGTAATTTATCATCACCCTCCAAGAATGCATACTCGAGATGAGGAGGTAGGTCCTTAAGTTCAACCTCGGGAAATTCTTGATAGAAGTTTGTCTTGATTTGATTTCCTCAATCGTGATTTCTTTCGGAGGAGTGAAGGTAATGGATCTTCATTTAGCAATTGCTCAAGATAAAGAATATCCCCTCGAATCATAAACACCATCAATTCGGTGGAATTGATTCATCGATAACAAGAAATTCATCGATCTCTTCGGAAGGAAGTCACCTCCCTCAAGCGGGTGAGAGGGGAAGAGTCGGCAATGATAGGTTGAGAAGATGTGGTGGAATCCCCTCACGAATTATGAAGATAACCAAGAAACTCTTGAGAGTACTCCTCGAAGCAATATCAATTAAATCGACTCGATTAAGCGATTCGATATCATAATTTGAGGAGTACCTCGAAGTTTGATCGAGGTTAAAGGTATGACTTCATTACCCACACGTAAAGTGATTTCTTGCTCAAATACATCAATAAGAGCACGGCCCGTTCTCGGGAATCCTCGTCCAACAATGAGAGGAACCCGATGATCGACATCGAAATCAACAACCACAAAGTCGGTGGAAAATGGAACTTTCCTACTTTCACGAATACATCCTCGGCGATGCCAAGAGGACGCGATATAGAAACGATCGCAAGCTCAAGAGTCATGCGGTAGGAATAAGTTCGGAAGAAAGTTTCTTCCACCTTGAATAAGGCATCAGTTGATGCTTGCACCAAGATCGGCAAGGGCAAAGCATTCAATCATCCGGGAAAAACACAAGGAAGAAGAAATTTTCCGGGATCTCCTAGCTTCTCGGGAAGCTTCTTTATGAAACTATTTGGCGGTTCTCGTTCAAAGGAGTTTAGCCATTTCAAGCGACTTTTCCTTATTGCTCAACATGTGTTTGAGAGTAGATGCAAACTTGGGCATCAACATGATGGCATCCATAAAGCTTATGTCAAAATGAAGTTCTTGGAAAATTTGAAAGAATTTTTCCATTTGATGACTAGCTTTCTCGGAGCTTTGCTCATGTAAGCGTGAGGGTAAGGAATAGAAGTTTTGGATTTGGGGTTACCAAGTTGGAGGTTCAAAAACAACTCGAGGTTTGGTCTTGGGTTTCGGGACAACACGAGGATGGACATTCTTTGGTACTTCCGTTATTAGTAGGAAGTTCCTTGTCCTTTGTCGCCTCGGGTTCGCTTTCCACTACCTTCGGGAGAGAAGAAGAAGAGGTAGTAGGAATAGCGGGTCCATCATATGAAGCACCACTTACGGTTGTGATCGCCTTTGCATCGCCCCTCGGATTAGCGATCGTGTTGCTAGGTAAAGTACACAGGCAGGGTCGATCATTTAAAGACTTCTTAATGTCGAAATCGGCTAACCAACAACCGATTCATTTCCTCTTGGGATTTCATGAATTGTTTCAACAACTCATCGGATGATGGTCAGTTGGAACAATGGCTTGAGTTTACAGGAAAATTCGGCCTCTATTGTTAGGATTAGGGCCTTGATTTTGAAAATTTCCTTGATTATTGCCATGAAAATACCACAGGTTGAAATTTCCACGACACAGGTTTCTATTGAAATTTCCTTGGTGTTGGAAATTTTGATTTTGATTTTGAAAACCGTTGTTTGGACTGAAATTACCTTGGTTTTGAAAACCTTGGTTTGGTCTATTTTGATTTTGATTACGGTTTTGGTTGAAACCGGGAGGTCCAGGGTAGTGGTTAGGACGGTGGTTCGGGTCTATAGGAGCACGATATTGGTTGCCTCCTTGATTAGAAATCCGCCCACGACATTAGCTTCAAAGGGTTACCATCGGTGGCCATACTGATTGTAATAAGCATGGGGCCACCACAAGTAACACAGACTTCCACTTTCTTAACTTGGCGGAGGTGAAGTTTGTGGAAAAAGACTTTCTTTTGGTTGGAAGAACCAAAGCTTGAATAGCTTAGTGAGTTTGTCAATCTTAGCATCGGTGCTAGATTGACTCACGGCGATGAAAGAAGGACCAACAACGACTTGGGAAACAACCGGCTTGCTTCGTGCGGTCACGGACTTTAGACTTGTTTTCAATGATCGCTAAAGCTTCTTTGTGGTTTTGCTTAAGAAATTTCCTCCGCGGAGGAATTGAGAGAATCTTGATCAGATTGACTCACTCCATTGTAGAAAGTATCGAGTTGCATCAACTCGGAGAAACCGTGGTGAGGACATTTGCGAAGCAATTCCTTAAAACGATCCACGATTCTTGAAGGATTCATCAAACTTTTGAGTGAACTTGATGATTTCATTTTAAGACTCGTGGTTTTGGAAGGTGGATAAAATTCATTCACAAATTTCTTCACGGGTCTTCCCATGTCTCAATTGGTGAGGGGTTGTTTTCAAGCCAAATCCGGGCTTGCCCTCGAGAAAATGGGAGCGGAAGAAGCTTACTTGACATCGGTAGGGACATTCTTGTATTTGATGGTAGATGCAATCTTGTTAAACCATCGAATATGAGCATGAGGATCATCCGCTCAAAACCGTAGAATTGATTTGAGGTTACAAGATTGATAACCGGTTTTGAGTTCAAAATTTTCACCACAATGGTGGTACAACAATAACATCTCCATACCCGTCGATGGGTGCACGGAGAAGCTCGCGCATAAGGCGTTCTTCCGCCATGATAGCGGAAGTAGTGTGGCGATCCGGATCTCGGATCCGGTGAAGGAAGCGAAAGTCTCTGGACACGCCTTCTTGGAATCTTGACAAGCTCACGAAATGGGCTCACGGATCTAGAAGAGCGAGTGCGCATACACTAGAGTTAACTCTAAGAGACCTCGAGTTAAGGAGAGGAATGGGAATTATGAAGATATTTTATAAAAATGGGGTGAGAAGAATCTTTTTGGGTTTTACGGTTACGACAAGTAGATATAACAACAAAATCAATTAAAACAAAATCGAGGCAAAACAACGATGAACTTAACCAATAATCACAAGATGAATGGCTTCTTTGAAAAAGGTACACCAATCACAAGGACACAAAGGCAAGTTTTAAATCTTTGGTTCGGGAACTTATTATGGTCGTACCCCAGTTAGGTAGTACCTTTGCCTTGGTTTGCGGTGGTAATCTTTTATGTTGTTATTATTAAAGAAAGCGACAAATCTTTTGTATTTTTATTTTTGATACATATATAGAAACAAAAGGAAAATATTTTTGTGTTTTATCGTTTTGGATGTTTTGGGTTTTGGATTTTTATAAGAAAATATATATATATATATAGATAGAGATGGATGATATGAACAAAGAGTGAGTATTCAAACTACTAATCGCTAAGCGGAAGATAATCGGCCTGACTCCCGTGGCGTAAAAATTTGATCGTGCTAAACCGTCAAGTTTTCTCATGGTGACCACTTGTGAATGGCTGTAAGAAACTTAAAGCAGTTCGAGACACCAATGCAATGAAGATCGGGGAGTATAGTGTTTCCCGGTCGTTATGTCCCGTGAGCTATGCAATGAATCACCAAGCGTATAGTGATCGAGAGATTTGAGCAGAAAAAGGTTGTGATTATTATAACTACGAGAAAAAGCCTACAAATTACAGAGGCTTAAATGCAAATTAAAGGAAATTAAAAGATAAAAATATTAAATAAACGCTATCACTATTTGCAAAATGATGTTTTGATTTTATGTTTTATAAAAGCGAATTAAAAACTACGTAACGTCAAATGAAAATGTGAAACTTAAACAATATTAATCCTAAAAATATGAAAATGATATTTTACAAACCTAATGATAAAAGAAAATTTTTAGAAAAAGAAAATTATTTTTATAACTATTTATCTAATTATTATTAATTAAAAACTATTTTAACTATTTAATAATAACCTAAAATACAAGAAAATATGAAATAAAGCTAGAAAAATAAAATTATGACTTGGAAAAATCTAAAATAACAAAGAGAATTTTCAAAACTATTTTGTATTTTTACGATTATTTTGTATTTTCTATGAATTAAAACTATTTAAAACTACTTAAATTGCTTAAAAATACAAATTTAACTAAGAAAAATCTGGAAAAATATTTTTTGACTTTTATATTTATCTTAACTTAAGAAAAATGAAAAATTATTTTTTGAAACTTTTCTTAATTAATTGTATTAAATGCTAATTAAAAGTGCTTAAAATTGATTTAAATCAAGAAAAATAGCAAACTAACTTGGAAAAATCTGAAAAATTCAAGATAAGTCTAAAATAATATTTAGAATCTAGGAAAATGGAAAAACAGTGGTTGTGTGCAAGAATATGCAAGCGCAATTGCAAGTGCTTATAAATAAGCACTTGAAATAAGCAAATAAGCACCAAAAGCCACCAACTTGATCACGAAGCTATAATATGCTAAAAGTACCCAAATGCAACAAAAAACAACTGCTCTAAACCTCTGGATTGCAAGTTACTAAGATTTTGATGATTTTGATTATAAGCTAAAAGCAGTTTTGAGGTACTACTTTTGAGCTTAAGAATAAGCTACTCAAATAAGCTGAAAATCAAAAACCAAAAGTTGGAACCTAAACTAGACCTGGGTGGCTACTTGTAAACCAAAAACCGAGACCTAGACAAGCTCGATGAGCTTGGTACAAGCCTGCACAAAACACATGCACACTCGGTTAATCTTGAGCTTGTGCTTGCTGAGGGAAATAAGACCAATTGACAAGCTCATTTGGAGCTTATAAAAATTGACAAAATTCTACAAAAATGGTAATAAGAAAATAGACCAAGTTGAAGTTTTAAAACACCAATTTCACTTAATTTGGCTCAAGAAATGAATCCATGAAAAATCAACTCATTTGGTTGAAAAGCGGGTTTTTCAAGTTTTGACTTTTGAAGCGATTTTGAAAAGTTGACTTTTTTGAGATTTTGATCTCAATTTGTGGACTGATTATGATGTTATATGATGAAATGAAGCTACTGCAAGCTATGTCTATGAATTTTAAACACAAAACAAGAGTTTGCTTTTCCAAAATCTCAACAGTTAAGTATTAAGGCAGTTTGAGTATGATTTTGACTTTGAGTGTTTTGAGGCACAAAATAAAGGCGAGATATGAGTCAATATGAGCTTAACAAGCATGAAACAACAAACCTTAACTCTTGAACAAACCTCTAAAACAGTTAAAGTAGCAAATCCAAACACACTTTTATCTCTTGATTTGCAAATTTAAATGAGAACTAAACTACTTATCTAGCTAATTATTAATGATCAAACTAAGTTTACTTAACCTAAATACAACTAATTAAACAGTTTGAACTAGTTATAACTACAAAAAGCAGTTATGCAATGAAACTTGAAAATCACTTACAAATGGTCCTTAGCCACAATGGCTTGAAATCAATGAACCAATGAACCACTATCCTATTAAATCAACCCATAGATTCAAAATCAACCCAAATCCACCTTGCATCAACCCATTATCCATTTCCATTTCAATTTTTGCCCGTTTGACTTTCTTTGACCAATTTCCAATTTTGCTTGAAACTTAAATGTAAGCTTATAAAAGCTATAATAAGCTTATATAAGCTTGTTTGAACTTAAAAATAAGCTATTTGAAGCTTGAACATAAGAATTTGAAATGGAAATTTTCAACGATGGACTCAAAAATATGAAACTTGAATAAAACTTGAATTGATACTTAAAATAGTTTATATTGATAAAATAACTTGAGTTTGATACAAAGAAACAAAATATTACATCTTTTACACTTAACTAAAACTTTAAGTTAAAAAGCGACATTAATGAAATTTAAAAACTACTAGACTCCCTCTCTTCTCTTCTTTTGCTTTCTTTTATACTCCATGTGTCTTCTCTCTCTACGATTGTTTCCCACAATTTTCTTGGCCATTGGATTACTTGAAATGATCTTGGCCATTGGATTGATTTTGGCGCCAAAATACTTTTTATCAGCCGGGAGGTTGAGTGAGGGGTAGAAGGAGCATTAAATGCTTCTTGGAAGGTAGTTGAGGTGGGGGACATGGATGAGTGAAGGTGAGGAGGGGATGGGTGGTGCAGTGTTGCGAGGAAGTTTGTTGGGAAGAAGGACTTTGGCGAAAATGTTTTGTTTGACATTTGGTTTGACCAAGGATTTAATAATGAAGGGGTCCAAAATGCAAAGGGTCCAAAGGGATGCGAGGGTCCAATTTGGGATTGGGGTCACATGGGTTTATGATAGGGTCCAAATGGGTATAAAGGGTTTAATATCACAAGGACCTTTTGTAATTTCGAAAATTCAAGGACCTATCTTGCCAATTTGCAAAGTTGCTCCAAGGGACTAAAAGTGACAAGCTTCAATAGTACAAGGACCAAACTTGACATTTTCAAATTTCAAGGGCCATTTTGCCAATTTTCAAACTTGAAGGACCAATTTTGTAATTTCTCAAAACTTTTGACATTTTCACCAAAGGACTAATTTTGACAACTTATGATTTTAAAAGGACCTTTGGTGATTTTTCTTTGAAATTAAGTGCTCGGGGACTATTTCGACAATTTTTGAAACTTGGGGGTGAAGCGCCAATTATGCAAACTTAGCTCATTTTCATCGATTTTGAACATTTTGCATCCGAAACATATAAAATGCAATTTTGGAATATTTTCGATATTTTGATGCATTTCGAGCATTTTTAAGCGTTTTGCGATTTGATTTAACCAAAATGATGAGTATTTACACACTCATCAGATAACATTATATTTGTTATCAACAAAACACAAAGAGATCGCTAAATATTAATAAGCGTTTTACGGTTTATTTGTATTAACAATCTCCCCTTTTGTTGACGACAAAACATAATGTTATGATGAGTAAAACTTAAGATTAGATGTATATTTTGAAAGCCTAAGTTTTACTTCTTCTCCTCCTTTTGTCAAAACAAAAGTTAACCCTACAAAGAAATAAGAGGTGGAAAAATAGACCACGTATCGCACTCCCCATGAAGGTAGCTCCCCTAGATTGGGGCGTCAAGTGAGAAAACTAAAAGAAAATCCTACAAAGAAAAGGTTAGTAGTAACATGCATAAATAATCTTGTGATTGACGAGAATCAAGATTGGGAGCCAAGGTATGTAAACAAGGCCTTGTAATAAAACAACAAAATGTAGTGGTAGTTATGCCACATACAAGCATGTAAAAGTAAGAACAAGACTTATTCTTAAAAATGACTCAAAAGAAAAATACTAAGAAACGTAAAAAATAGTACTAATGATTCCTTCCATGCTTGCTTAAGGTTATGGATGGAGGGTTTGATGAGTAATGATATTGATGCGATCAAGAATGAGGTTGAGTATGACTTGCATTTCTTCTCTAATTTCTATTGTAATATCCCTAGT
Organism: Chrysanthemum lavandulifolium; assembly: GCA_022545495.1. Classification (NCBI taxonomy): domain Eukaryota; kingdom Viridiplantae; phylum Streptophyta; class Magnoliopsida; order Asterales; family Asteraceae; genus Chrysanthemum; species Chrysanthemum lavandulifolium. Next base: position 108,137 of record JAHFWF010000053.1, read on the forward strand.
GGATTGGCAATGTTCACAATGTAAGTGATGTGGGTAATGAGTGCGGAAGTTTTTCGGGTTGTTTTGATTTGTGAGATGCGGAAGATGTGGTGGAAAATTTGGAAAATACGGATCAAAGCCCAGAATGTTTGGAAGTGGTGGGGGGAAAAAACCTAGATGTTCTTGTAGCTCAATGGGAGCTAAGGGTGGTGAGGTTTCAAGGTCTTTGAAAATTGTGTTTGGAGAAGTGGGAGGTGTCAAAAAGGCTATTTCTTTTTTTTTTTTGGTTGTTGAGATCTTGTTGGAGTCTTAAGGAGTTCCAAAAGAGTGATTTTAGGTGGTGAGTTGATGGGTGATGAAGTTGGTGTACTTGTTGGTGATGAAGGAGGTGCTATAATGGAAGCATCTTGTGGTGAGTTAGTGGTTGGTGATGAGCCATTCGATGATGGTTTTGCTAAGCAACAAGGCCGGATGCTAATCCGTGCAGATATCCTAGATTTTGATTGTGGTATTTTGGAAGGCGGGAGGACAAAAGTTTGGATTTCTTGAAATGGATTGTTTGCACTAGGTGATTCATCTAAGTTGGAAGATCTTTTGGAATACATGGTGGTGTTTGTTTGTGATGATGAGATGAATATGCAAGCAATGTTGGGAATCTTACTTATAAAAAAAATTATGCATTGTAATGAATGCTTGACCCAAAATGTGGATTAAAATCTAATGATTAGATATGAATTTAAGGCATGCAATCATGAGAAAACAAGCATTAAATCACATACTCCAAAATAAAGTGAGAAAAATAGAAGATAAAACTAGCTTTTGTCTCACGGATCCTTCCTTGAGGGATCCGTCCAGCATTAAGGCTGGGATCCGTGGTACTGGTGATTCAGGCAGCTCAAAATTTTCCTTTTGGAAATATTTGTGCCTAGCGTGTGCCTATATGCAAACCATTTGGAGTTACGGTTATCTCGACTCCTAAAAAGAAAAAATAAACTAGAAGTAAAAAAATCATACTATTATGTGAGATAACCCGAGTGCTCCTAATTCATTGTTGCTTAAATGAATGTACCCGAAAACACATATTAGTTAAGTGTCCTCTTTAGCATTCAAAAGACATGAGATGCAATGAAAACGGGTTTTTACTTTGTATTAATAATGAAAAAGCGACTTGTCCTAGACGTGAGAAATGGCTTTTGTGAAATTGATACGGGAAGAGATATCATTTTAGAAAACATTTCGAAAAGAGGTTTCTATGTGCGAATAAAAATGTTTATCCTTTGAAAAGAAGATGTGTATGTAATTACGTGTTTGCAACTAGTACTTATTTTGAAAAAAGAAAATAAGAGAAAACTATGAGTTATAAGTGAAAAACTTATCTTGGGTTTTGAAAATTCCCGTATTGCTTGTGAGATGTGCGTGAAATAGAGATCCTAGACTTAGAAAGAAGAAGGCTAGTGTTTACATACCTTGTAGAGTTAAAAAGCAAATTACGATGATTGTTCCATGAGACCAAGACCAAAGCGAAGTAGGTTGAATTGTTCCCGCTTCAACGGTTTGGTGAGGACGTCGGCTATGTTGTCTTCGGATGCTACCTTCTCAATAGAGATGTTCCCCTTTGTGAACATTTTCTCTTAAGAAGTGATGATGGATCTCTATATGCTTTGTGCGAGAATGTAATACGGATTCTTGCTTAAATCTATGGCACCTTTGTTGTTACATAGAATGGCTATGTCACTTAGATGAATGTTGTAGTCAACTAACGCTTGTTTCATCCATAGTGCTTGTTGGCATGCTTTTTGCGGAGACATATAAACCCGGTTGTTGATATTGCTAATGTCGTTTGTTTCTTTGAAACCAATATGTTAAACAACATCCCATAAAGTACATACCCACTTATACTTTTTGGTCAACATAATCACCGCATGGTCGGAATCGCATATACAATTGTTTCTAATCCGTACCCTAGGATACCATAATCCTAATTGAGTCGTACCCTTAATGTATCTAAATATCCTTTTGACGGCTTCTAGATGTGATGTTTTAGGATCTTATTGAAACCTAGCACATAGACAAACACTAAACATGATATCCGGCCTACTAGGCGTGAGGTAGAGAAGGCTACCAATCATGCCACGATATTTTATGTTATCAACGGATTCGCCGTCTTCATCTTTTGTGACTTTGGTGTTGGATGACATTGGTGTCCTAATTGGTTTTGACTCTTCTAAACCGAATTTCTTTAACATTTCCTTAATGTATTTAGATTGATTAAAGAAGATCGATCTTCTACTTGTTTGATTTGTAGACCAAGAAAAGCGGAGTTCTCCCATCATACTCATCTCGAACTCGTCATGCATGATTTTAGAGAAATCATCACACATGTCTTTACAAATAGATCCGAATATAATATCATCTACATATATTTGAACAATGATTATATGTGACTCCTTTTTCTTAGTAAAAAGTGTGTTATCAACTAACCCCATGGTGTAGTTGTGTTTGATTAGGAACGACTTGAGTCTATCATACCAAGGTTTTGGAGCTTGTTTGAGACCGTAAAGGGCTTTCTTTAGCTTATATACATGTTTGGGTTTTTCAAAATCGATGAAGCCCGGAGGTTGAGCTACATATACTTCTTCATTAATAAAACCATTTAGAAAAGAACTTTTGACATCCATTTGATAAAGCTTAAGATCATTAGCACAAGCATAAGCAAGAAGTATTCTTATAGACTATAATCTAGCCACGGGGGCATAGGTCTCATCAAAGTCTATTCCTTCTTGTTGGTTATACCCTTGGGCAACAAGTCTAGCTTTGTTCTTAGACACTACACCGTTTGCATATAACTTGTTTTATAAACCCATTTGGTTCCTATTATGGTTTGATTACTAGGTGGAGGGACAAGTTTTGAGACATCATTAGAAACAAATTGATTTAACTCTTCTTGCATGGCCATTACCCAACTTTCATCTTTTATGGCTTCTTGTGTATTCTTAGGTTCTATGGTTGAAACGAAACAAAATAGGCTACTTTGGTTTTGGACTTGAGACCTTAAGGTTCTTTCGTTTAACTTTCCTATGACCTTATCTACGGGGTGATCTTTGGACTCTTTAATATTTATGGTTTCATTATTTAAAGGTTCTTCTTCTTCGTTTATCTTTTCTTTATTACAATAGCTTCGCTTTCAACAATCTAAATCATCGACAAGAGGTAGAGAGGGTTTGGGTGGACTTTCATCAAATTTAACGTTTAATGACTCTTCAACCTTCATTGTTTCTTTATGTAATATTACGTAGGCTTTGCTACTAAGAGAATAACCTAAAAAGATACCTTCGGTTGATTTAGGATCAAATTTTGTAAGGTAATCTTTAGTGTTGAGTAGAAAGCATTTGCTACCAAAGACTCTAAAGTGATCTAACGTAGGCTTTTTACCTCGAAGTAACTCGTATGGAGTTTTACCTAAAATTGGTCTAATTAAGACTCGATTAAGTATGTATGTTGAGGTATCAACGACATTGCACCAAAACTTTTGAGGTATGGATTGCTCATTTAGCATGGTGCGACTCATTTCTTGTAGGGTTCTATTCTTTCTTTCAACTACCCCATTCGATTGTGGAGTGCGAGGAGCCAAGAAGTTGTGAGTAATACCATTAGTATCACAAAAGCTCCAAATTTCACTTCATTATCAAATTCCCTACCATTATCCGTTCTAATAGACACTATATGACTTCCTAGTTGTCTTTGGATTTTCTTACTTAATATTTCAAAATGATTGAATGTTTAGGTTTTGTTCTTTAAGAATTTAGTCCATGTGTACCTAGAATAATTATCCACTATAACCAAAGTGTAGTAGTTGCCTCCATAACTTTGGATAGTTGATGGACCAAATAAATTCATGTGTAGTAACTCTAGACACTTAGTTGTAGACACCATGTTTTTAGCTTTGTGACTAGAATGGACTTGTTTTCCTATGTTACAAGCATCACAAAAGTGATGTTCATATTTTAATTTCGGTAGATCTCTTACTAGATCTTTGGATGATAGCGATTAAAGAAGTCGCATATTGGCATGACCCAATCTTCGATGCTATAAGGTCGAAGTATCATCCATAGAGGTAAGACAAAGTTTGTCTTTAGGTTCATTACCAATTTTAATGACGTTGATAACGCCTAAAATGAACAAGTTTTTAGTAGCGTTATTGTTGGTTTTGTGCATGATAATCGGCTATATTTACTCATAACTGTTGCAAAAGTGCAAAAGATGCGTATTGTGTATGTATATGTAGCCAGGTATCACGAATGATGAAGAAATGAAGTTTTTATGCACATTTGGAAGATTCAGGAAGGAAGTCAAGCAAGGAAGCTTTTGGACTCAATGATTAGGAAGCGCAATGATTTGTAAGTATCTACGGCAAGGAGAGATCAAGTTTTGCCTTGGAAATCATCGGTGAGCAAAGATTGAGGCGTATAACAAGAAAGTCAACAAAAGTCAAATCGGCAACACCCGGCCGATCGGTCGTAATCCGTAACGGATCCGGCTAGGGAATTGGTCAACGACAACCGATCCGGTTGCATGGGATCTGATTACACAAAGTTGCATTTATTGTTGCCTTAACTCCCATAATCATTGGAGGCCGATCATTTCTTGATATTAACTTGTTGGGAATGTTTTGGCCGGTTGAACAAGTTTCTTTGGCTATATATTGAACCTAATCTTAGTGTACTAGGTGTGACACAACCAAAAGTGTAATAGTTTACCCCAAAACTATTACCAACCATTTTATTCATCCCAAAAGTTTAGTACTTACTGTAAAACGTCCAGGAAGGTGGAGAGAGCAATTCTCATCCATAGTTTTGGTAATTTAGAGTTATACGGTGAATCTAGGTGATTGGAGGCATGTGGTTGCTACAAGCCACAAATTCTAGTTCTTGTAATCGCAAAAGTTTAGGTATTCTATGAACTTTGTTATGGATTTCTATTCTCTTGAGTTATTGGAATTACTTTGTTATTTCTTGTGTTTTGTTATTATTATCATGGAGTAGTTTTAGGATATACTTGTGTGTTGGGATGTAGGAAATCATACTAGTGTTCACATATGTGGTGCATGCATATATGATCTTGTTTAAATGAGTTTATTGGAAAAATACTAGTCTTGGTTTGATTTGTCGGTAAAACATGTTTTAAGAAAAAGGACCGAAAGGATTTCTCTTGTGTTTTATTCCAAAAAGTTGAGTGACAAACTAGTATGGGGATATGGTAGATTGACAACCACCATGTTTACTTATTAAAACAAGACTAGAAACATTTTCATCACGAAAGTTCGAAAGATTCGTAAGAACGAGTTTAATAAGAACATGTTACAAACAAATGGATTTTCTAAAGGATAATCATTAGGATAAGGACCGAAAGGATTACCTATATGTTTTTGTTTTTAGAATGATTTTTACAAACATATACCATTGTTGGAAATCATTTGCTTATGATTTGTGCATCACATCAAGAGTTTACACCAAGCCTTCATGAACACTATCTATGATTGCCTATAGACTACATAAGTATATATATTTCTTATTATTGAATTTCACTATAACATCACTTTTGAGGAAGCCTTGACAAAGCTTTTTGTTTCAAATCTTTTCAAGAAAACAATTTGAACACAAAATCCCTTGGGACGATCTCGACTTACCCAACTTTGCTATCATGAGCAGTATACTTGCTCGTATGTGTTGATAGTATTAGGCGGTTAAAACGTGTTTATAAATTTTTAAAACTTGCACCTCATAAACACATCAAGTTTTTAGGCGCTTGCGGGATTTTATTTCAATTTTGATTGTGATTTTGATTTAAGCAATTTGAGTTTGTTCATTTTACGTAAAATTGGTAGTTTGGAAATTGAATTTAGTGAAAAGAAAGTAAAGAAAAAAAGCGTTGGTCAAAAGCTAACCGATTCGGTTGCTCTGCAACCGGATCCGGTTAGTCTCTGATTTATTTTTTGCATTTTGATTTCATAGTTTAAGTCTATTTAGTGATTTGTGTTATAGTTTCTAGATTAATTCTTGTCATTTAAGATTTTTATAGATTATATCTTTGATTGTTAATGTTTTCTTAGATTTTTAATTTTTCTTTATTTTAGTTATTCTTAGTTTATTAATTTTAGATTAATTCATGTTTTAATTCTAATGATTAGATAATTAATTTTCGTTTTCATGGTTTAGTGATCTTAATGAGTAATTTAAATGGAGTAGTTAATATAGTTTTAATTTTATAGCTTAATTAATTAAGTAATTGATAAAGGGTAATGAGGAGTCTTAATTGATTAAGAGTTTTTAGTACACTTAATAGTTTTAATTTTAATTAATTTTCAGTTTTTTTTTTAAATATATATATATATTTTTGGTATCGATCTAACTGATCGGTTGCAACCCGCAACCGGATCCGGTTAGACATTTGGTCAAGTAGTTTACCACCAACCGAATCGGTTGGTGAGCCAACCGATCTGGTTGGAGCTCTCGGTAAAAAAATTTCTAATTTTTAGAGTTTGAGTTTTAGCTTATGTTATTAGTTTTGTTAAGTGTCTTTACTTGCTTAGTATATGTTTCTATAGTTTGCTTTTGTTTTTACTAACTCTAACGCTAATGATTCGGATTTTTGTTTTTGTTTTGTTTTGTCAAGTTTAGCTAGTTAGTATGGATAGTTTGAGTGGAATTAAGGAATACCTTCGTAACTTGGATGAAATGTTCAAAGACACCGGAAGTTCATTGGAAAAGATTGGAGGTATCTTAGAAGGAAGTAAGAAAGATTTGGGAATTGATACGGTTAGTATGGAAGAAGCGGGTGAAAACAAAGTTCAACTTCCTAAGAAGGAAGAGTTGTGGTATTCACACAAGCACCTTTAACGGAGTATGATTCGCCACCGATGAGGTTGGTACACCTTGTAGTGTGGAAGGAGTGAGTACTTGGGACGTATGACTTAACATGGCTTATGGAGAAAACTACTGTGGAGAAAGTTCTTGATCAAATTGGTCATATACGTTTGGATTACGAAGCATACGGAAGAAGGATGGTTAAAAATCTTAAGGTTAACAGTCATGGTCACATTTTTGAAACAGATTTTGTTGTCTTAGAAGAGGGGAATGCGGATGAGCCCAATGTATGTTTTGGGCGAGACTTTCTTGTAACGACCAAGTGCCAAGTTGATTTTGCTTTGGGAGAAATGAGGATCAATATCACTGATTTGGAAGAAGGAAAAGGAGTGAACGAGATGCTTGTGGAGTTATGTGCTAATATGGAAAAGGAAGATGTGGAAGTAGTAAAGATGGGGAAGGCAAATAGGAAGAAAACCTCATCCAACAAATTAACTCCAACCACATCCACCAACAAAAATGATTACACACCTTCATCACCTACTACATCAAACACTTTCAAACCTTTAACCGACGAACAAAAAGAAGCTATTTTGGAAAACCTTGAACAAAAGTTTCTTGAGCTAAATGAGAAAAGCCGGTGATAGAGGTACTCCAAGATTACGTTCTCTACCGTAAGAAATTAGATGCGGTGATGCTAGCAAGAGCTATATTGGAAGATAAGAATCTATCGGAGGAGGATAAAGATAGGATTTTGTTTAGAGGTATGCCACGGAAGGAGAAAGATCCGGGAAATTTTGTTTTGCCAATAAAAGTGAATGGGACTACACCAGTTTATGCCTTAGCCGATACGGGTTCAAGTGTTAATGTTATGCCCTATCCATTGTTTAAGACGTTGGGTCTTAGTAATCCGCAACCAAATCATTTGAAGCTTACCATGGCGGATAATTCCTAAGCGAAAGCAATGGGAGAGGTGAAGAACGTAAGAGTTCAAATTGGTTATCAACCCTACTTGGCTGATTTTCTAGTCCTAGACATTCCGGTGGACAAGAGTTTACCACTTCTATTAGGAAGACCATTCCTACGAACATGTGGTGCAATTATAGACATGGGAAGAGGTACGATGACTATTGATGATGGGATCTCGAAACAAACATACTATCCTAAACCAAGGGGACCAACTTTGGAACTCATGGAGAGTTAGAATTGATGGAAGCGGATGAGGACTTGACTTGTTTCAAGTAGGACGTGATATCCAAGGAAACCCGATGTATGGACCATTAACTCCACCTTATTTTGATATTGAGGATGAGATGGAGCGTGCATTAGCGGTGGAAGCATTTATAACCCATTCAAAACATCCTAGTCTACAAGAAGTTAACCGATTTCTTAGGTTCTTTACGGTGCAACTCAAGAATTTGGAATGGAGACCGAGGGGTCGGGCATTTACAATAGACAAGCGGGGATGGAGAATGGCATGTCAAATTCGATATACTATGTCCGGATGGGAGAAGATTCATAAGGAAGTTCAAAACTTATGAAACATACCGTGAATTGACCGGGAAATTTCTAAGTGAGGACATCCTAAGACAGGAGTATTTCGAGGAATTCTAAGGAGAAAACAAGGCACTATAATAAACAAGCAATTGTTTGCTTGAATTTCATGAACTTCTTTTTAATTTTATGCATTTAGGATTTCTTGTTTTTCATTTCAGTTTTATCTTTACTTTTATTTTTATTTTTATGTTGAGGTTATTTGGTTAATGCATTATGATTATGAGTTTTAGTTGAGTTTTGGTTTTAGTTTATAAGTATGATGATTTGAGTTTTGAGATTGGATGATTGTTGAAATTTCCAAATGGTGGATGAATGTTGTGTGCATCTTTAACAGGATTTTTGAGTAAAAATTGTTGCTTGGAAGGTAAAATGCCTAGTAGCGTGAAAATGAAAATTTGGCAAAATGCAAACCAAAGCGGTTGTGTCCATGACTAAACCGGTTGCATACAAGTATATACCAAAAATTCACTTTTTCCAGAAAAACACACACACACACTAATCCTCCAGCTGGGTTTTGCAAAAATTCGACCAAGAAAAGCTAATTGAAGATTGTTTGAGTTGTAGGAGATCATCATGGCACCCAAACAAGTAAGCATTTACATTCAATTAACTCAATTGAGGTTTAATTAGATCATTTGATTCGAATTGCATATTAGGTCACTAATTTGGGGGTTTTTGATATAATTCGAATTAAGTTGTAATATTTTAGGATTAAGTGGGTAATTGATATAGGAATGCATTGCAAAAGAATTGTAGTGATTGATTCGACATGGAAAGAGTATTAGATGATTGAATTTTCGGTTTAATTAGGTTATGCCATTGAATCAAGTTAAGTTGCAATTGGTGATTCCTAGTGGTAGATTAGGCATTTTTTTATGAGTAATAGATGCCACATTGTTGATTAGAACTAGTGATTGAAGAGTATAGGTCTTATTTGTTGAGTTCTAAGATGATGAATGTGTGATGATTTGAGGTTTGGAAAGCGAATTTAGAGTAATGTGTTAGGATTTAGAAAATCCAGGTATTAAAGTGCCGGTCACCTCAAGTATATATATCCGTTAGAAAGATCGTAGTCGTAGTTATTTAATGTTAAGTAGTATTTAGTTAGGTAACACCGTGGAGGACGAGACGGGTCTTTACCCATCTGTATGCACGATCCTGACCCGTCGGTGGCGTTTTATTGTAAGACTATAAATACTCTCTAACTCTCAAGGTAGAGTTGGAGCTCATAATAAGATTTTCTTTCTCTCACTAAAGTTCCCTAAACCTCTAACTTTCTCTCTAAAACTCATCTTGTACACCTCTTGTGTTAGTGATATGATGTGTTTGTGAAATCCAATATGTTACAAATGGTATCAAGAGTCATGGTTAGATCATCTCTTACATATCATTGGATTTCTAGTGGTTTTAGATGGTTTTGAGTTTGAAAAAGTTTAGTGGTTTTGCATCATTTGGTTCATTTCTAGTGTTAAAGTTTGAATTTTGGGTGTACTTTTGTGTTTAGGATCATTGTATGTGCTTGGGTTTTGATTTGGTAAGCTTGAATCAACGTGGTTGAGCTTGTTTTGGATTGAAAAGTGTGTTTTAAAGTTTTTCTTGGTAGCGACTTGGCTCTCGGGTGAATTTCTTGGTAGCGACTTGCATCGATAAAGGTAGTGAGTTGTAGTAAGTTTTGGTAGCGACTTGGTCATAGCGACTTGCTTTTTGAGACAAGGCGACAAGCGGTACACTTAGTGGATTCTCCACTACGGTGTGACTTGGTAAGGTGGCGACTTGCTTTCAATTTGATAGCAACTTGTTCCTTAAGTTTCTTAACGACTTGGTCTTAGCGATTTGGGCATTAGCGAGTTGCTATTTAGCTACTTGATTTCTTAGCGACTTGGTGCTTAGCGATTTCTTTGTCAAAATTAAGTAGCGATTTGGATCTTAGCAACTTGTCTTCTTAATACTTAGCAACTTTGTTCTTAGTGACTTAGTTCAAGGATTCTTAGCGACTTGGTTGACTTTTGTTTATGTCGGTTTCTCTTGATTTAGTAAAATCCGTGAAAGAATCTATTTCCGGTTTAATCATTGAGTTATAAAATCCGTGTAATCTTTAAACATGTCTACCAACGTACCTACAATCATCTCCATTGTTGCCGAGGATGTTCAAGCGGTGGTTCGGATACTCGTCCACCCATGCTTGGATGAGCCGACTACGACTCTTAGGCTCAAAGAATCAGTTATCTTGTCTTGGAAAAGAAAATGGGGTCAACATTCTCAAATCGATTGATGAAGGACCTTATCAGTTGAGACTACAAGAGACTTAATTGATACATTGCGGATGGAACAATGATCTATGGAATAGACGGACCAAAGACATATGATGAGCTCAATGATAAGGAGAAAAGAGATTCGATCTTGATATCGGGCTTCTAACATCATACTTTAAGGTCTTCCAAAGATATCTACAAGTGATCAATCACAACACGAAGCCAAGGCGGTGTGGGATAATGTCAAGATGCTTCTTTACGGTTACGAATTAACTATGGAAGATGAGAGTCACAACTCTATGATGAATTTGAGCACTTCAAGATGAAACCGGATGAGAGTGTCTTTGAGTATTACGTGAGATTCCAAAAGCTTGTTAATGACATGAGGAACATCGAATGACCATGCCAAACATTCAATTTGAACTCAAAATTTGTGAACAACATGAATCTCGAATGGCACAAGTTTATGACCTCTGTGAAGCTAACAAAAGGATTGAAGAATACAAACTATGAGCAACTCTATGCATTCCTTCTTGAATGAGAGGCATGCTATGTTTGAAAAAAGGATTCGGATCGGTTCAAAACCAACGAGGAGAAACAAGTTCATCAAATGATTCAACGACCTTCTACACCAATGATGGAACTACTACCATAGCATCTCAAGTCATTCGGATCAAGTTTCAAACAACCCGATGCCAATGCGGTCATGGAACACTTTATCAATAAAGCGGCTCTTATGGTTAAACATAACTTAACCTTCACTCCACATACTAATAGACTTCACACTAACAATGAAATCGGATCGCATCCAATCTACACAATCATGCTTTGGTCGAGATGGAAAGGTTACGGTGCAACCACTCAAGGAAGACAATATGAACAAAGAAGAGGTGGAGTAGGAGGAGTGAATGTGGCAAATCGAGAATAGGGAAGGAATGGAAATCAAGGACAAGCAAAGCCGATCAAGTGTTACAAGCGTGGTGGTGAGGACATATTGCAAGGCGCACATCGCCAAAACGCCCTCGAATCTGAGTACTTGAGGATAAGATGTTGCTTATGCAAGCTCGGGATAATGGTGCGACTTTGGATGAAGAGGAGTTGTTGTTTCTTCTTTGAAATGCCAAGACATATGATGCGGATGTGGATGAGCGACCAATTCGGAGATAGCCACAATCATCGAATGCCTTTAAAGTCGTGATTGTGATGCATACGACTCGGCGTTGATGATGAACCTACTTCATAAACAATTTTCATGGCTAGCATTTCTCCAATGGTCCCTTCTAAAGTCTCTTCATCACCACAAACTGGTCCATCAAAGACAAAATCATTTACGAGGTATTAAAACTATCGATGATCTCGATGTGCAAAAGATGCATGACAAAGTACAATCAATGAAACTATTGAGTCGGATATTGAAAATATGGGTAATGTCAGCGTTGTCCCATATGATCAATATGTGAAACAAAGTGAAAGTGAGATTGTACCAAGTGATGCATCTTCTGCGATCAATGATGACTATGTTTTGATGAATACCTTTGCATGTGCCTGATAATTCGTAGTCTCTAAAGCCGAATGCCTATAAAGAACGTGTTGCTATTTATGAGCAGTGCTAAGTTTGAGTTAACCACCGTGAGCGAGAAATGGATGACCAAATCGTACAACTATTAGAAAAAGTAAGTTTAGAGAAGAAGTATTAAAACAAGAGTTAAACTCCTTACAAGAAAAGCTTTCTAAAGCGCTAAGCAAAACAAGAACTTCAAGAAAATGTCAAAATGCTTAAGCAAGAATTCGGTGCTAAGGAATCAAAACTTTTGAATGGTTTTCTAATCTAAAACCTTGAAAACAAGCTTGAAAATAAGTTATACGTACAAGGAATACCATTCGATCGCTCACATGATCACGAAGCATAGAGTTCTCGGTGATAAGCATAGTATACCCATTATAAAGGAATCCAACCACGAGTATGGTAAGGCGACAAAAGCACCCAAAGTGTTATCTATGATGGCAATGAGATTCTTAAACCTAGGCAGACACCTAGTTTCATTGAGTGCGAGGAAGATAGAAAATTAGATGATGCATCTAGGAGAAAATGAATAAGAAGCTAGAAGATCACGAATGTAAAAAGAATAACATAACGATCAAACCCCATGATTACAAGAAGGAAAAGCTGGATTTCCTTGAACAAGTTTAAGCCTCAAGCGTTGTTAACTCCACGAACAAGTGTTCGGAAAAGGATTTAGATAAGCAAAAGCGAGAGAATCTTGTTGTAACAAACCCTCCCTTAGGAAAATACTGTACGATGTATCCTCCAAATACACCAATACATTTAGTTCCTAGAACTATTGCCACTAAGAGCAAGACCTTAATCATCAATATGTTATATTTCAATTATTTGTTGACTTTGAGAAAACTTGTAAGAAAAGGATCACACCTTTGGGATAAGCGAAGGGAAAGGGGTTTGAGCAAACAAAGAATGTTATTTAACGGAGGTCATGCGTTTCTTTAAACAACTAAAAGATCAATTTGAGAGTCTTAAAAGGGATAGATACAAATATTAAAGGAATGGAAAAGAAATTTGATGCAATGATTGTTGAGGTTAGTGACTATGAGCGAGAATTAAAATATAATGATATTGAGAGGAAGAACTTGCATACCTTGAATGAGAATCTTATTTCGAATGTATCTCTCAAGATGTGTTCTATCGCCACTAATTGTTCTATTCACGCTTCTCAATTTCATGAATTATCTATTGCTTTGAAAGTCTCCCATGATCGTGTCATTGAGCTTGAAATCAAAACTCTAAACTAAGTGAGAAAATTGAGCAGGATGATCACGATAATTTGATAACAGGATGATCGTGTCATTGAAGTTGAACATTTTGATTTACAACTAAAATATCAACATCTCAAAGAAAATGTTAAAACCTCAAACATCAAGATATCTTGGATGTTCGAGTTTAATGCGGTTTTGAAATAAACAAGCGTGATGAACAGATTCAAGCTCAACGTAACACGATCGAGAAAGTTGAAAGCCCAAATTTCTCAATTAAAGGGTGAAAAGAACAATGTGGTGGCTCCCAAATGCCTCCTCCTTTAGATTCTCGGAATTCTCAAAACTTTCATCTTCAAAACTTGGTTAATGCTTTACAAAAGGAAAATGAGAATTTTCTAGAAGAAAATGAAAAGGTTAAACGTCATTTCTATGAGTTATTTAATTCAATAAAAGTCACTTCGTTGCAAAAGGAAATTGAGAATCTGAAGAGTCAGGTAAAAGGAAAATGCCAATGACCAATGGGGAGAATGGTGCATCAAAGGTGCATGGTTGTAATAAATATGCTTTTACATGAAATATGTTCCTCCTCATCTTAGGAATAACAAACTTGCTATTCAAACATATTTCTCATACTTTAAGGACGACCTAGAATGTCTCCGTGAAATTGTAGGAGAGGATAAGTTAGAGAAACCACTTGATAATGCATTTGGCCATGCATGTTTATATGCCAAACGATCTCAAGAACTTCTAGAATGCTTAACTACTATATGCCCTAAATCCCTAGGTGAGCAAGTCAATCCTTTGATACCATGTTGTATGCCTAGTGCCAAGTATGCAAGTCATTCAATGCCCAATGTTATGAATGTGAACTTTAGTATGCCTTCTAGTAGTTCGGATCCGGCACCTCTGATTATTAAGAAAGTGAACCTCGGTGTGCCTTCAAATAGTTCACATCCCAAAGACATCAAACAGGAAAGGCAAAAGTAGCAAAACCAACTAATGTTCCCATTCCCTCTACAGAGTGTCGGTGACATTAAAGCGGCGGTCAAAGTCTCAAGGCAATACAAGGAATAATAGGACCTCGCAAGCTAATAATGTGCATTGGAAGAAAGTAGAAGATCATCGTAGGGAGAATTTGAATAAAGCGAATCGTGTTGATTCTAGTGTTAGCTCTAAGCGTCTTTGTAATTAATCTGAATTCTACTAATTTTGGCAAAACATGTAATGATGATTACGTGGTTTCATTACTAATCTTGAATGTGGTATGAATGATTTGTCTAATCTTTGTCAAATGCCCAATTAAAGCATTAATGTTAAAATCAAGCTAAGAAGGCTAAAAGGCAAAAGCGAAAGAAAGTTTGAAAACGGTGAAAACCCGGGAAGAACATTTAGTAAGATAGGTTATCAATGGATACCTTTTGGCCATAAGGTTAATCGACAATGCCCACTAGAAAATGGATGCCTCTTGGTAGAACTACTCCCTTAAGAAGTGAACATACTTTGAATAGGTCAAATACGGATACTAGCATGCATCTATTTCGATGATTCCATTGCTTCTATTTACGATATGGGTGTTTCTATTTACGATGTGGGTGTTCCAATCATCATTACTAACCAAATGGAACCCATTCTTTCATGGGGATCCCAATTATCCAGTTATCCATTCTTGTCATGTTCAACTGCGGTCGTTCAAATCGCTTACGTGGTACCGGACTCAGTTGTTCCAAGCATATTCTTGGAGACGGTCATGCTCTTGAACTTCGTGAGTAAATTTATCGGTCTTTGTTAGATTCGGGAACGACCATTTTGGAGCAATTATGGGTTATGGTGATTATGTAGTCGGCAAAAGTGTAATCTCCGGGTATATTACGTGGAAGGTCTTGGTCATAATTTGTTCTCTGTTGGTCAATTCGTGATTCCGATCTAGAGGTGGCCTTTAGAAAACATACTTGCTTCGTTAGAGAACTTGATGGTGTGGAATTATTAAGAGGTACCGTGGTTCTAACCTATACACCATCTCTATCGAAGACATGATGAAGTCTTCTCCCATCCGCTTCTTGTCAAAGGCTTCTAAAACAAAGTCATGGTTATGGCATCGTCGTCTCAATCACTTGAACTTGGCACCATTAATAACCTTTCGAGAAAGGATCTTGTCGAGGCTTACCCAGTTAAAATATGAAAAGATCATCTTTTTCGACTTGCCAATTGGGAAAAGCACGAAATATGCCCACAAACCAAAACCCACAAACTCGAGAATGGAAGTTCTTCATACCCTTCATATGGATGCATGCGAACCAATGAGAGTGCAAACGATAAATGGGAAGAAATACATTCTAGTAGTTGTTGATGACTACTCTCGATTTACTTGGGTAAAGTTTTTGAGGACAAAGGATGAAACTCCGGATGTCATCATCAAACTAATCAAACGACTTGAGTTCGACTCAACAATACAATGAATTGTTCGAGCAGACAATGGCACGAGTTTGTTAACAAAGACTTAATTCAATTTTATGAAAGTGTTGGAATCGGTCATCATATAAGTGTTCCACGAACTCCTCAACGAGCGGTGTAGTTGAAAGACGAAATCGAACTCTTGTGGAAGCCGCAAGAACAATGCTAATTTATTCAAAGGTTCCAATGTTTCTATGGGTCAAGTCATTGCCACCGCTTGCTACACCCAAAATCGTTCCCTTATACACACCTCTCATGGAAAAACTCCATATGAACTTGTTCATAAGCGAAAACTGATCTCTCCTACCTTCGTGTGTTTGGTGCCTTGTGCTATCCAACGAATGACGGTCAAGACTTAGGAAAATTAAGAGCAAAAGCGAGATATTGGAGTTTTTGTTGGTTATGCACCAAACAAGAAGGGTCTGAGAATCTACAACAAGAGAACCCGAAATATCATGGAAACAATTCATGTTACGTTCGATGAGTGACCGGTCAAATGGCTCCGGGACAAACCGATTCACGGACCCGCAACTCAATTTTCATCAAGTAGTCCTATCGGTTCTACTCTTATTTCTAATTCCTCTCCAAAGAACTCCTTATGTACCTCCATCGAAGATGATTTAAAGAAACTATTTGATCCAATGTTTGATGAGCAGTATGAACCAAATCTTGATGAAATGTCAATTCCATCAACAGAGGTCGCTCCTATCCACGTGAATGAAGTCAACCCTTGATCTCAATATCATTAAGTCAAGAAGCTCCTGCTGCTGATCACTCTATCTCATCAACAAATCATCAATCATCGAATGTACATCATGGAATTGTTTATGGAATCAATGATGAAGTTAATCCCTTTGCTACTCTGAAGATGCTCCATTTGAAAACATATTTGCTCACGAATCATCATCGAACCATCTTCATCGGAGACATCGACTCTGCTACTTCCGCCCACAACAACAACCACATGAACACCTTAGAAAATAGACACATGATCACCCATTGGACAACATCATTGGAAACCTTTCTCGTCCAGTATCCACTCGTAAACAACTTGCTACTCATGCCTTATGGTGCTTCTTCAACTCCGTACTCTCTAAGATCGAACCTAAAGAAGTTAAAAGCGCTATGAATGAAGGCAATTTGGTTCAATGCCATGCAAGCAGAAATTCATGAGTTTGATCGATTAGATGTATGGGAATTAGTACCTGCTCCAGACTGTGCTATGATCATTGCTCTAAAGTGGATCTTCAAAGTGAAGCTTGATGAGCATGGTGATGTGTTGAAAAATAAGGCTAGGTTAGTGGCTAAAGGATATCGTCAAGAAGAAGGTATTGACTTTGAGGAATCTTTTGCTCCTGTTGCTCGTATCGAAGCTATCAGAATCTTCTTGGCTAATGCAGCTAGTAAAAACATGGTGGTATATCATATGGATGTGAAAACCATATTTCTTAATGGTGATTTGAAAGAGGTAGTTTAGGTCAGCCAGCTAGAGGGTTTTGTGAATCCAGAGCATCCTACTCATGTCTATCGCTTGAAAAAGGCCCTTTACGGTTTGAAGCAAGCTCCTAGAGCATGGTATGATACGCTATCAAAGTTTCTTCTATCTCTTGGATTTAGCAAGGAGCAGTTGATCCGACGTTGTTCACCGTAAAGTCGTGCAAACATTTAATTCACGTTCAAATTTATGTTGATGATATTATCTTTGCCTCGTGACCCCAATGAATGTGATCATTTTCTAATGAAATGGGTTGCAAATTTCAAATATCAATGATGGGACAAATGTCATTTTCTTGGGATTACAAATTTCACAAAGTCCGGAGGCATTTTTATAAATCAATCTAAATATGCAAATGAGATTTTAAAGAAATTTGGATTTGTTTCTTGTGACACCGTTGACACTCCCATGATTGAGCGTACCAAGTTGGATGAGGACCACTCGGGGATCATGGTAGATCAAATGAAATATCATAGTATGATTGGATCCACGATGTACCTCACGACTAGTAGACCGAGACATCTTGTTCATTTGTGTGCATGTGTGCTAGATATCGAGGCTAAGCCTACTAAAAGCACCTTGAAGGGTTAAGCGGGTCTTCGGTATCTCAAGGAACCATAAATATGGGACTATGGTACCGAAGGACACGGTATGTCACTAACGACCTATCACGATGCCGATCATGCAGGATGTCAAGATACACGTTGAAGTACGTCGGGAGGTGCTCGATTTTTGGGTGATAAGCTTGTGAGTTGGTCTTCAAAGAAGCAAATGAGTACTTGCTTTCTCTCTGAGGTGAATACATTGCCATGTCATCTTGTTGTGCTCAAATCCTTTGGATGAGATCCCAATTATCGACTATAGCTTTGAATTCAACAAAATCTCTCATCTTGTGATAATAAAGTGCTATTGCTCTCTCATGCAACAACGTTCAACATTCAAGAGAAAAGCACATTGATATTCGACATCATTTCATCCGAGAACAAGTAGAAAACGGTGTGGTGGAATTCAATTTTGTGAAGTCAGAATACCAGTTAGCAGACATCTTCACCAAAGCTCTTCCAAGAGAACGTTTTGAGTTTATTCTTCCACGACTTGGCTTGAAAAGCCTTCAACCAGAAATGCTCAAACATCTTCAGGAGGAAGACGAGGAGTAAAGGTTATTGACTCTATCATCTCTTTGTATATATTTATTCAAAAAAAAAACAAAATACAAAATTACAAAACCAACAAAAAGCAAATAGAAAAATATAAAATCTTTCATAAAATCCATAAAAATTTGAAAAACTCGAAAAATCTCATAAAAATATTGTCTTTTTGTCATATCTTTCTTGATTCGATATATATCTACGGTCTTTTTTGCTGTCAGTCAAAGAGTGACACGGGTCTTTAGATGCTGTTCGAATGTACATATTTTTCAAAAAAAAAATCAAAAAATCAAAAAATCAAAAAATATTTTTGGGAGAAAGTGAAATGCATGGTTTATTGTCATTTCAGCGATAACCGCTTTTCAAAGAAAGAACGAGTCATGCTTTATCTTGCTTTTTCAAATCTCATGCTCGATTCTATAAACAATTGCTTTCAATCTATCGAAAACTAATTGCTTTGAAAAATAACTCGTACTCTATTTTGTAAATCATCTGGACTTAACTTTTGTTAAAATATCTATCTCTCAATCAACAACTTATGTCATTGATTGAGGGGAGAATGATTTCAAATAAATCAAAAGGTTATTTGTCATACAATTGTTTTCAAAAGAAAATCATGCATGTTTAATCTATGGAGTTTAAAGTCTCAAAATCCGATCCTTATCGGTTACATTTTTTTCCATAATTAAGTCACAATTCTCCTTAAAAGCTTTCAAAATCAATTTAAATCTACAGAGATCACAAATCTAAAATGATTTGATAATTGTGATCGGGGGAGAATTTGTGATTTAAATTGGATTTAAACCGATAATTCGATAAATGGGTTCATAAGTGTTTAGCAAGTTTTCCTCCCGCATGTGACAAACGATTTCAAATTTTCCATGCACATGTTGAGGAGCATCTACTTTAAACCTTAAATTATTGAAACGTGATTGAATTGTCTCTAAGTGCGAGTTCCTTTAATATGTGCAAAACTCTTTCAAACTTGAGGCACATATTGAGGGGAGCAAACTTTGAAAACCTCATCCTTCCTCAAAGCGTTTTTATCTACTCAAATTGATTGGGAAGTGATGATGATCATTTTAGAAAATGTTAATCAAAGATTGGACCTTTCATTCTTAATCTAACGATTTCAAAGATCTCTTGCCTCCATGTGCTAAACAATTTCTAAATTTTATGCATATGTTGAGCGGGAGCATTTCTAAAATATCAAAACAATTAAGATACAAAATACTTTGATTTTATATCACAAGTATCTTGATTGATTTTCAAATGGTTTTCAATTGGTTTCAAGGCGAAAGAACTATTTCAAAAGACCGACCAACTTTACTTTATGCATGGTGATATAAGGATGATAAGGTTAGGTTGAGGTTGGATCTACCCAGGACAAAACCACTTGATAGTGTAGAGTCCTTAGGTATATTGAAAAAGGAGAAAAATGAGATATGGGAAGAGTGCGGATGAAAGCGAGCTAGTCTTGGAATAAACCCAACAAGGTTCTAGTTATGAAGTTTGGTAAGCACCGAATGGGTTGAAGAATGAAAAGAATTGAATGTGAAGAAGGGTGAAAAGAAATAGCCCTCCATTTATTCAACCTTAGGGCGATGCGGGTTCAATACATATACTCTTGGTGGTTACTAAGGTAACACGGTATTGAAGACAAGGCGTCATGGACCCGGTGGACGATCGCACTAACCTTCCCAAGCTACTCAAGTTCCTCTTAAAGGGCTTGTTTCATTCTCACGGGAACCAGACATAATCTATCTACTTTCTCTTAGAGATTGTTGATATTGAAAAGGAGACCTCTCCCTAGTCTCCATAGGAACCAAATGTACACAATCGAGTCTAGAGCCACGAGATCATCTACAAATCTCATTAGGACACTTTCAATGAAGACTCTCTGTTTCACACATTGTGGAAAGGAGATTATATCTTATGAGTCCTACATTATCCTTGTGGTATTGCCAAAACATCCGAGTGATATGCAAACATATTCACAATGAAGATGGAAAGCCTTCGAGCCAACATCAAACAAGCTCACGGTGGGTGGCATGTGAGATCTATTCAATAGATCAACCATGTGACAACCGAGCGAAACAATAGGAGATTCAATCTTTTGAATCAATCACGGTTCGAGTTATGGATTGACGGATACCTTTGAAAAACCGGCCGTTGTGCTTAAAACTCTTTTCCTTAGCACATCACCGTGTACTAATTTTTCAAAATAAAAGGTGTTTACGATTGATAGTTGATTTTCCTTAAAACCTTCGTTGTATTGCAAAAACAATTTCTATTGAGCGACACGATTGTTTTTCAAATCTCTTCTCATCAATCGGTGAATCTCATTTCTGGTTCACTCACTCTGTGTTGTCTTCTTTGAGACGTTCGGTTTGAGAACGACTAGAGCATTGCGAAACCCTGTCAAGGAAATTCTTGAATTATACCGATCACAGCGGACTTGTCTCGATCAACGGAGAACCGTGGGCGTGTACCTCAATTTTACAAAAGTGATCAAAGACACTCTTGTGCGCTTTGTTGCTAAGCTGTTTTATGCAGGGAACACCGACGTTGCGGTGATCGAATGTAGCGGTCAATCCCTATCCGCATGCTCACACAACACATTCATTTCCAAAGAAATCATGATTGGTGCATCGATGACTCGATATTATCACTCCATGCTTACGCTTCTGCTCACGCCAATATCATGAATCAACGAAAGCTTCCGCTACTCGATAAGAATATATCATGATTCAAAATGTGAGCATGTCGGTCCAAATGTCACTATATCACATAATACCAACACCACAATGGATGAGTCGAGATTTATTGTGGTCGATGATCTCAAAGTCGGCTCAAAACTCGATATCACGTGGATCGCTTAAAGACCTCCACTCGGATTATCCAAACATGCAAAATAATGAATCAAAGACTACGAGCTACGGAACAAAGAACATGAACAAGAATCCAAGAACAATTTCAATGTAATATCTATTTGTATTCTATGTAATTGTAATGTGTGTTTGAGGTGACCTCCTTGGGGAGATTGTTAGGATTTAGAAAATCCGGTATTAAAGTGTCATCACCTCAAGTATATGTATCCGTTAGAAAGCTCGTAGTCGTAGTTATTTAATGTTAAGTAGTATTTAGTTAGGTAACACCGTGGAGGACAGACGGTCTTTACCCACCTGTATGCACGATCCACAACCCGTCGGTGGCTTTTTATTGTAAGACTATAAATACTCTCTACCTCCCAAGGTAGAGTTGGAGCTCATAATAATATTTTTCTTTCTTTCACTAAAGTTCCCTAAACCTCTAACTTTCTCTTTCTAAAACTCATCTTGTACGCCTCTTGTGTTAGTGATATGATGTGTTTGTGAAATCCAATATGTTACATAATGTGAGGATGTAGAAATCATTGATTATGTTAGAATGCAGTCTAGGATTGGATTGGACTTAGAAAATTCGAGTGGGTAATGGATTAGAAGGCAAAAGCCTTACGCGATAATGCATAACCGATCCGGTTCTGGCGCAACCGATCGGTTGATTGAGTCATAAGGAGTAACCGATTCGGTTGTCCCGCAACCGAATCCGTTCGTGTTCTGTTGGATATTTTGAAATTTTGAAGTCGACCTTAGAGGATTTCATGGACCTCCTGTTTGTTTTAACACTCTTATATTGACTTATATTTGTGATTTCTACAGAGAATTGTTGTAGGTAGTTCAAGCTCGGGACCAGTTCCAATTAACCCGATTGTTACAAAGTTTTGCCAAAGGAACGAGAGGACAAAAGAAGAAGAGGAGAGTTCGTCAGAGATTGTGGACGAGAACTATGTAACCGAGAGTGATGATGATGATGATGAGTATGATGATGAAGAAGGTGACGAGATGAGCGAGGACGATGAGTGATCGTGGATCATTCTTGATTTGTGGTTTCAAAGACAATGGTTATGATGTGTTAAACAATATTCTCTCTATCTTTTAACTATTTCTTTAGGACGATTATCATACTTTGTTTTATTTTGTTTTTAGTAGCATTTGGATTGTTTTGTTTGGTTTTGTTTGTGTATTGTGTATCGCAGTTTTGTTTGCAGGATGGATGTGTCGGAAGCTTATTTATGGTCAAATATTTGGAGTTGGATAACTCACATGCTTTCTTATGACCCAATATGCGTATTGCATATTCTATCCCGTGGTATCTTTTAACTATTTCTTTTTCCCATTTTCTTTACTTTGAAGTTCATTTTTATTACATTGAGGACAATGCAAAACTTAAGTATGGGGATGGAAGAAAATAGGAAAATGATCGCATTTTAATTTTTTAGCTTTTTATTTTAATTTTCTTAGATAACTTTTGGATTCAAGTAATTAGAAGGAATTAAGCCCTTGATTGTCTAGTTGTTTTCACACATTATTGATATATATTAAAAAACAACTTGGGTATTTCAATGGTAAAATGAGGTTTTTGATTTTTTTTTTGGTTTGAACCAAATTATGGAAGTAATTCATTTTGGATTCGATAGCATTTCTAGCGCGCATTATAGCCCTTTTTCCACTTAATTGTGAGGTTTCTTTTTGTATAAAACACATCTTTTGTTTTATATTTTCTATGAGTGTGTTGGTGATTATGTCGATTTTAGAACTTGTACTAGTTATGCATTACGGTTAAAATCACTCTCGAGTGATAAAAATATGTTCAAGTGATAAGAGGCATCGTAGGATTTAACCCAAATGGCCTTCCATTTTACATCTAATGATATATTAGCTAACCACATTGGTTAGTTAACCACCCTTATATGGACCCATTTGTTAGTGCTCATCTTTAGCACTAGATACCCTTAGTTACACCCTTTGAGCCAATCTTTTCATTTGTTAAATCCAGAAAAATACAAAAAGATTTTACACTTTAAACTTTAGCCAACCCTTGTCATGTCTATTGGTTTGTTGCTAGTTGTTTGGAATGTTGGATTGTTTTTGATGATTATGAAGAAGCTACACTTTGTTTATAGTGTGTACCATTCTCCAACAAATATGAAGGAGACGTCTTTCTCATTTGTATTTTTTTTGTGGTGTATGCTTACACTAAGTGTGGGGGAACTTGTTAAAAAAAAAAAAAAAAAAAAAAAAAAAAACCAATGAGCTATATGAAGAATATTGATTAGCCAATGAGCTAAATTGAGTTATACATATTTGTGAAGATCGATATACGAAGAGGATAAGTAATCATTTACGGGATTGTGGTTTGCATGATGGCTAGCAACATGGAGGTTTAGACTTGACTTTATTTTCTTTTAACACCAATTTCATAAACCATCCCATGCCTTATCCATACCTTTTATAAACCCGTAACCTTAACGATATAACCCGAATAAAAGCCCTCTTGATGAATTTATTTTCTTTGTTTTGATACTTGTACAAGCTTATGGTAAAAAGCATTGATCATGACTAGGAATTGAGTGATTTACATATACCCACCAATATATGAGTGTTGAGTGAATTCTTAAAATCATTCGTGAGGTGTTCTAGTTATGTTATCTAAAGTGTTTGGTTCATTTTTAATGTTTTTCACATATTAAAAAGCAAAATTAATGATTATCTCTTTTGGGATGATTGTTAAATTTTTTTGGAACCACGGTGTCAAGACCATTGAAATCAATCTTTGCAAATGTTAGACCTACTCGAGGGCGAGTAGAACTTAAGTGTGGGGGAATTTGATAACGCTTAAAATGAACATGTTTTTAGTAGCGTTATTGTTGGTTTTGTGCATGATAATCGGCTATATTTACTCATAACTATTGCAAAAGTGCAAAAGATGCGTATTGTGTATGTATATGTAGCCAGGTATCATGAATGATGAAGAAATGAAGTTTTTATGCACATTTGGAAGATTCTCGAGGAAGGAAGTCGAGCAAGGAAGCTTTTGGACTCAATTATTAGGAAGCGCAATGATTTCTAAGTATCTACAGCGAGGAGAGATTAAGTTTTGCCTTGGAAATCACCAGCGAGAGCAAAGAATGAGGCGTATAACAAGAAAGTCAACAAAAAGTCAAATCAGCAACACCCAGCCGATCGGTCGTAACCCATAACCGGATCCGACTGGGCAATTGGTCAAACGGCAACCGATCCGGTTGCCAGAGTAACCGATCCGGTTGCATGGGCTGCAGTTACACAAAGTTGCATTTATTGTTGCCTTAACTCCCCATAATCATTGATGGCCGATCATTTCTTGATATTAACTTGTTGGGAACGTTTTTGGCCAGTTGAACAAGTTTCTTTGGCTATATATTGAACCTAGTCTTAGTTTACTAGGTGTGACACAACCAAAAGTGTAATAATTTACACCAAAACTATTACCAACCATTTTATTCATCCCAAAAGTTTAGTACTTACTGTAAAACGTCCAGGAGGGTGGAGAGAGCAATTCTCATCCATAATTTTGGTAATTTGGAGTTATACGGTGAATCTAGGTGATTGGAGGCGTGTGGTTGCTACAAGCCACGAATTATAGTTCTTGTAATCGCAAAAGTTTAGGTATTCTATGAAATTTGTTATGGATTTCTATTCTCTTGAGTTATTGGAATTACTTTGTTATTTCTTGTGTTTTGTTATTATTATCATGGAGTTATTTTGGGATATACTTGTGTGTTGGGATGTAGGAAATCATACTAGTGTTCCCATATGTGATGCATGTATATATGATCTTGTTTAAATGAGTTTGTTGGAAAAATACTAGTCTTGGTTTGATTTGTCGGTAAAACATGTTTTAAGAAAAAGGACCGAAAGGATTTCTCTTGTGTTTTATTCCAAAAGTTGAGTGACAAACTAGTATGGGATATGGTGATTGACAACAACCATGTTTACTTATTAAAACAAGACTAGAAACATTTTCATCACGAAAGGTCGAAAGATTCGTAAGAACGAGTTTAATAAGAACATGTTACAAACAAATGGATTTTCTAAAGGATAATCATTAGGATACGGACAGAAAGGATTACCTATATGTTTTTGTTCTTAGAATGATTTTTACAAACATATACCATGGTTGGAAATCATTTGCTTATGATTTGTGCATCACATCAAGAGTTTACACCAAGCCTTCATGAACACTATCTATGATTGCCTATAGACTACATGCAAGTATATATATTTCTTATTATTGAATTTCACTATAACATCACTTTTTGAGGAAGCCTTGACAAAGCTTTCTTGTTTCAAATCTTTTCAAGAAAACAATTTTGAACACAAAATCCCTTGGGACGATCTCGACTTACCCAACTTTGCTATCGAGAACGAGTATACTTGCTCGTATGTGTTTATAGTATTAGACGGTTAAAACGTGTTTATAAATTTTTAAAACTTGCACCTCGCAAACACATCAGACGTAGACTCCATGTTTCCTAATTCCTCTACCTATGGTGATGCCGTTTTTTAATATCTTACTACCGGTTTCGGTAAAAAGTACATTGCACTTTTTATCATATATTTGTCCTATACTTAAGAGGTTAAAGTTTAGGTTTTCTACGTGACACACATCGTTAATGGTTAGAGATTTGTTAGAAATCGTACCTATACCGATGATTTTGCTTTTGCTATTTCCAAACACCACATTTCCTCCATTGAAGGATTAATATGTGGAGAATAGATCTTTATTGCCGGTCATGTGCCTTGTGCACCCGCTATCCTTGACCCATTCATCCGGATCTAGGTCGACCTTTAAGCACACCTAAGAAAACAATTAACTCAAAAGTTTGGTCCCCATTTGGTCATGGGTCCATTAGTGTTAAATATTTCATTCATTTTAGAAATGTATGGATAGGGTGAATATGCATTCCATGGTGCAAAGTTTTGAAATGGAAAACCATTTTGCATATTTGGGTTCCATCCCATTTGATGGTTACTTCTCGGGTAAACATTATTAGGTCTCCTAGACGTGTTTGGTTTTGAAAATGATGGACCTTTGTTTCTTACAAAACTTTGATTATATCTTGGGGCTGGTTGTCTAATGGTAATATGAGTTGGCTTCTTCTTATTAACGATGAAAAAATCAGTTCTAGAAGAGGAAGCTATGTTATTACCACTGTTTGCTTCAGCAGACCCACGGATCCCTGGCTGTACACTATCCGGTTCCCTTTTTGTGGGATTCGTGGGATCCGCCACAACAATGGCTTGTTTTTCTATTGCTTTTACGAATTGTATTTCTTTGTTTTCACTAGTTGACACATTAAGTTGCTGAATACCTAAACCTTTTTGGTTGTTTCCTGTTTTAACATTATCTAATATCATATCTAGAGTATTAGTACTAATTCTAGCAATTTTAGAATCTAGTTGATCAACTAGTGTTTGAAGTTGAACGCAAAGTTCACATTCGCCACTTGCTATCTTGCCCTTTTCTAGACGTTTCAATTTTGCTCTTAACTCTATGACTTCCTTATCTAAACATTGGTTTTTGATTTTTCAAAAACTTGTTTTTGTTGATTACTTTTAAACTAAATTTGCAAAGTTTATCATATTCATTATGCAATGAGTCATTATCTATTGATGAGCTACTATAGTATTCGTGACATACCTCGTCATTTGCCATGATACAAATTTCTTCGTCCTCCTCCTCGCTCATTCCCCACGAGCCGCTCACGAATGCCTTTTGATCATCGCTTTTGGGACACATACTAATAAAGTGGTTTGGGTCCCCACATTTAAAGCAAGCACGATCATCCCTAGGCTTCTCGTCCTCTTTGCTTTTCCGGAATCCTTTCTTGTCTTCATATGGTTGTTTGACTTATCTTCCCTTCCTTCTAAAGAACTTTTTGAAGTCCCTTACCGCCATGGCATACTCCTCATCATCACTATCCGAAGAGGAGTTCTCTTCATCACTTGAGGTCTTCTTGGCTTTGAGGGCAAGAGATTTGTGCTTCTCTTTCACCTTTGAGGCTTCGGAATCCTTAGCAAGGACAAGCTCATAGACCTTTAAATTGCTTATGAGTTCATCAAGGGTGAGGATTGTCGAATCTTTTGACTCTTCGATTGCCGTCACCTTAGATCTCCACTTGGATGGAAGTGCCCTTAGATATCTCCTAACATGGTTACGGCTAGAAAAAGATTCATCAAGTGCTTGTAAAGATGTAATTATAGTATTAAAGTTAGCAAAAGAATGATCTATAGTTTCCTCATCCGATATTGAAAATTGTTCATATTGTTGAACATATAGATCTATTTTATTGTTTTTCACTTGTTGATTACCTTGATGAGTTACAATTAAAGAGTTCCAAATTTCTTTAGAGGTTTTGAGCATGGAGATTCTTTCGAATTCCTTTTTGGGTAAAGGATTATACAAAACCATTTTAGCTTCACTATTTTTGGAAAGTCATTTCTTAATTTCATCGGAGAATTTATCATGAGGTATGTTAACTAAAACTCCATTTTCATCTTTTGAGGTGGCTTCAAAATTGCCTTCAACAATGATGTACCAAAGATCAATATCTTTAGACTTCACATACGCTTCGAATCTATTTTTCCAATATATAAAACCATTAGTTTCAAGTAGTGGTGGTCGTTGCATAGATTGCCCTTCCTTGTAGTTTTCAGAACCCATAGTGATCGATAAGTTTTTAAAATACGGTTTACTTTAAAATTTTTATAAACTTAGCTCTTGATGCCAATTGTGGAAAACTAGAAGGGGGGGTTGAATAGTTTTGCCGATTTTAAGTTAGTTTCTAAAAAATTTAGATTTGATGTTATGTGAAATCGTATGGATGAAGATAAAGTATAGATCTAAGAGTAATGAAAGTAAATAAAGTAAAGCAAGGGAAAGAAATGACATAACCAATTTATAGTGGTTCGGCTACAAGGACACCTTCCTTGCTCTACTCCACTCCCCGAGTCACTTACTCGAGAATTCAAGCACTATGTCAACAAACTCCTTCAACTTGGCGGAGAAGCCTACACAATGTTGCTTACACCTTTTTTCCGGTACAAAGCTAAATACCGAGTCCGTAACACGGAGGACCAAACCAACACGACTATTACACAACAACTATGTGAAATATCAAGTACAAGATCTTTGCTACATAAATCTTGTGGAGGAATAAATCAATCAAGGACCCCTTGCTTGGATGACTTGTAGTGAGCTCGTGATCTCGCCTTAGAGAAGGAGCTATATGAGAATCAAAATAGAAGAAAGAAGAACAACTCTCTAGATCAAGTGATCTTTTGTTAGAAGAGAGTAAGAGTACATGAGAGATTTAGAAAGAAGAGGGGTGAAGAGAAATGAAGAAATGGCTCTCTATTTATAGGCAAAATCTTGCCACTATTCCACGGATCCCACGGATCCCTCCCTTAAGGGATCCGTCTAGTGTAAAGCTAGGGATCCGTGGGACGCTCCTCTTTGCCCATGGGTTTTTTGGTTATGGGTCATGGGTTGGTCCATGGGTATTTCATTAGATACAATATATCTAATAGATGCAATGCATCTAGTAAAATAGGTATGGGTCAATACCATGGGTTATGGATATGCTCCATGGTTTGTGATTTTTACCCATCCTAATAAACTATTACAACAAATGAGTTATTACAACAATTTGTATTAAATGACTATATGTAAACTCTTTACAAAAATAACATGTATCCTTATAATTTTACTTATGATAACATTATATTTGTTATCAACAAAACACAAAAAGATCGCTAAATATTAATAAACGTTTTTACGGTTTATTTGTATTAACATTAAATGGAAGAGTACTTGAATAATTAAGGGCAATGAGTGATGTAGCTAATGATTGCCTTTTATGGAAGGGAAATGAGACTTTATGATCACCAATGGATGTTCAAGGATGACACTAGGAATTTTGATGGTGTCAAGTCATAATAAATGATTCTAGAAATCAGATGTAAGCTTGAGATGGACTTTGAAAAATCCTCAAAAAATAAAAGAATTAAAAACCTAGTTTTTGACCCATTTTGAGATAAGGATGACTAGGAACAATTTCCTAAAGTTGATAAATATGTCCACCAAAGTGTTTTGAAATGTGAGAAACAATGTGTGAGTTTTGAAGCGGAAATATGTTGAGTTTTGATGAGTTGATAAATCAAAAGCACTTTGAAATGGATCCTAGGTAAGCTACGGGTGAGTGTGAAGCTTTCAAATGCTTGAGGAAGACTTAGTTGGTTCTAAGGTCTTATGTTTGGCTAGTGTGAAGTGATCTAGTGAGTTGTTTTGATGTAAGGGAATCTGTATTGCTCATATGTTGTCACGGATCCCACGGTTTCCTCAGAGGAGGGATCCGGCAACTGCAGATCAGAACCATCACAGAAGCAAATGCAGATTTTGCACCAAACAATATACACTAATAACCATTAAACTAAACAGCAATATAAACATGTTATCACATAAAGCATATCATAGATAATGGTAGTAATAATAATATCCAAGATAACACAAACAAGCATGCTAAAACATAATCATTCATACACAAATCAAGTGTCTCAAAACAAGCATAATCCTATATTCTCTTTTGTCAATCCTTTCTTTTCCTCTTTCCCGACTTCATGACGTGGTGAGCTAGGTTTTGAATCATACCCCTTAATTGTTTGAATTATGCGGTTTCGTTTGGAAGAGTTGGAAGTTGTTGATAGTAGTCAAAGGGGTCCAATTCGATGTTAGCTTTGGGGTTGACATTTACTTCTTCTTCTTCTTCTTCTTCTTCTTCTTCTTCTCCGTCCGAGGAGTCTGAGAGAGCTTTAGGTTTTCTTCCATTGACCATGAACCATTTAGGGGGTTGTTTGGTAAGAGGTACCATAACGTGATCGGAAAGGAAATGATCATCGTTGATAGGAGATGGTTGCAATGCACTAACATACTTACAAAGTCGTGTTAGGAGCATACCATACGGAAGTACCATGTTGGCAACTTTGAATACCCTGGCCATTCTCTTCACCATGTAATAGGCGAGATTAAATGGCTTTTGGTGAATAAGGCAATAGCTCATTTGCACAAGACATGCATTTGGATGATCCTTGTAACCGACTAAGCTAATGACGTTTTCCCTAAGAATTCCTTACCATTTTCTAAAAATGGGGTGCATTTCGAAGAGTTCCATTTGAAAGGGATCACGGTGAATGAGCTTTTTGTTTCGGTTGAGACGGGATTGGTCGGCTTTAATTTTGAAAATGGTGTCTCGAATGGTTTCGTGTTCAGCAAGAGGAGTATGGTATATTGGTTTGGGATCAAGAGCAAAGAATTGAGAGGATATTACCGAATCTTGAGAGTACATACAAATTCCCTCACAAGGGATGCGAAGGATTTGAGCAAATGTGTTGAGAGGTAGAGTGAAGCTTCGTTTATTGATGATGAAAGCGATTGAAATGCTATCATCGGTGTTTCTAATGATCCTAATGCTTTTGTAGAATTCAAAGATGAAAACCGGACAAATTTGTTCATCAATGTCAAGAAGACAGTCACAGTTAATTGCCAAGAAGACTTGTCGAATGTCGGTATCTTCAAGGAAACATTCCTTGACCACACGACCTTCGTGGATAAGTCATTTTTCAAGTCTTTTGAAGACTTTGTAGTCGATTTTGACTATCCTCTTCCGATAGTAATGGGTGAGGTAATGGACGGTATCATGGTGGTCTTGTTGGTGGCTTCGTGCATGGTTGGTCCCAGAAACACAAATATTCCAATTAGGCAAAATTTGTTGAGATGGGTTTATGATTTTGATTTGTATTAACAATGTTGTGAACACAATGCAATCTTAGTTATGTGAAAGCCCCTTTTAATGATCTTTTTTGGAAAACCTAATTAAATTAATTGATTAAAAATTGAGAAACCATAAACCCTAGGATGAGGAAGATGAAAATTAGAACATGTTAGTATAATTACTTACAATGATGTTCTAGAGAAGAAAACTTGAGGATATGGAGTCCTATGAAGATGAAATCAGCTCTTGGATCGTTTTTGTGTTTTGTGGGGAGAGGGAAAATGAGCGATTTGGTTTTGAAAAGTGTATAGTGGTTTACGTCCCACGGTTCCCTGGATCCTTGTATAAGGGATCCCACTAGTACAACTAGAGGGATCCGCCTCATGAGATGTAAAAGAGTGTTTGGCAATATTTTTGTTATAAGTAATAAAATAGCTTATGGAACAAAAATAGTTTTGAGGTAAAAATAAAATAAAATAAATAATGTTTGGTCAACGGATTTGATTAATTATCGAGAATCCATTTGTGATTTATTGACGTTAGTTTGACGAGATCAAAGGAATACCATTCCGATGATGAGTAAGTCGGAAAGTGGAGAAAGGAGACTTTTGAAAGACTAGCAATTATATGAAAATGGTATTAACATATTCATGTAGATATAAGCTAGCTAATGAAGAGTAAACATACCTCTATGCTCTTGATTTTGGTTTGTGAAGACATAAGACCAAAAATACTTCATGAGCTCTTAAAGTAATCCGTTTTACTTAGAGTAAGTAGGTTGAGATTACTTTTAGATTCTTTTGGAGAGATCCTAGCATGAAGATTTCTTGAAAAGAATATGTTAGAATAATCTATCAATATCCAACATGAAAGAGAAAAAAAAAGTTTTAAAAGATTTCCTTCTTTGTAGTTTTCAAACATACATGGATCGTATCAAGTTTTTAAAGTACAACATACTCTAAGAAACTTGGTAATGAAGCTCTGATGCCAATTGTGGAAAACTAGAAGGGGGGGTTGAATAGTTTTACCAATTAAAACTTCGTTTTAAAATATTTAGATCAACTTATGTCAATCTATTTTGACGCGTATGTTGGACGTTGATAGATAGATATATAAAAGTGTATTGAAAGATAAAGAGTAAGAAGCACATAACCACGACACGAGTATTTATAGTGGTTCGGCTACAAGGACACCTTCCTTGCCCTACTCCACTCCCCGAGTCACCTACTCAAGAGTTCGTAATCACTACGACACTAACTCCTTATGGCGGAGAAGCCTTCACAACGCCGCCACTCTTTTTCCGATACTAGGCTAACCACCGGGTTCTTTCACCAAGGAGAACCACACTTACCACAATGTTGCCTACCCTTTATCTGGTACTAGGCTAAGTACAGAGTTCCATTACAATGGAGGAACTACTACCCAACACTACACAACACCTCATCCCAAAGGAGACCCACTCCTTATTACAACACCAACAAGGATATCAACATCCTTGAAACAAACTATCACTATTTGTATAACGATGCACCTCATCGATTATACGACCTTGGCATCCTTCACTAATGCCACTTGATTTGACTCCTAGGCATCTTTCACTAATGCCCTTGACACGAACGCAGCACCTTTCACTAATGCCTTCGTCATGACTCCTTTAGCATTCTTCACTAATGCTTTTGACACGGACGTTAAGCACCTTTCACTAATGCTTTCGTCTTGACTCTTTTGGCATCCTTCACTAATGCCTTGGACACAACACTTCTATGGAGGAAGAAAGAAGTATCAACAAGAGAACCTCAGTAGTCTTGATGATGATGAAGCACGGCAACTCATGGACTTGAGCTTGCTCGACTTCAAGAAGTGGTGATCTCACCTTTAAGAGGAACCTAGAGAAACACACAAAAACAAAAGACAAACTAAATAGAAAGATCCCTTAGGATCAGTGGTTAGAGAGTTACAATACTTAGGGAAAGTATGTGTGGGAGTGGCAACCCAAAAGGAAGAAATGGCTCACTATTTATAGAGGAAAACAACTATTGTTCCACGGATCCCACGGATCCCTCCCTTAAGGGATCCGTCTAGTGTAAAGCTAGGGATCCCTGGGACGCTCCTCTTTTCCCATGGGTTTTTTTGGTTATGGGTCATGGGTTATGGGTTGGTCCATGGGTATTTCATTAGATACAATGTCTCTAATAGATGCAATGCATCTAGTCAAATGTATATGGGTCAATACCATGGGTTATGGATATGCTCCATGGGTTGTGATTTTTACCTATTATAATACATACTAGTTATGTATATATTTGCCTAATATGTAAACACTAGTTGTTGTACATATGTATTATTAAATCATAAAATCACTTATACTTGTTTTAGTGTTTTATGTGAAAACGTAAGTGTGCTAGAAAAACTATTGGCTCAAACCATTTACGTATTTTATTTGTTTCGTTAAAATGATTTTACGTTTGTTATCGACAAAACATTAGAAGATCGTAAAATATAAATAAACATTTTTATGGCTTATTTGTATTAACACAAATAGTCTTAATCCATGGTCAAGTTATCACCGCCCGTCGTCCATCCAAAATCCAAGCATTAAGACACGGGAACCGGATCATCAAATAACAAGTTGTGCTAGGATTTTGGGTAGATACCATCTAATAATGATAGGTGCACACTAACTTGACCTTTATCAACTCGTATCATCAGCTGCATGTGAACTTGTCTTTACCTCGTCGTTCCTTGAACATGTTTCCCATCAAATAATTATGACGTAACTTCCATTAAATGGTTACGCCGTAGAACTCTTGTAGTCATTTTTGGGACAAGCCTACGCCTTAACCTTTTAAGCTTGGTTACGGCGCAAACTTTTTTTTCATCAAAATAAAATAACGGGTCATCCCCCCACTTGAGATGAATCATGTATACATAATGAGGATTATGGGGGGGTCTTCAACGATCTTCAGAATGTATCTTCCACGAAAGTGTAATTCTCGAACCTCTCAACTTGAACCTTAGACTTAGGCAAACGGCAATTTCTCAACCATAGACTAAAGATTACATGATCGGCTAAGGTGATATGGTGTAAACGAAACAACATATATGTGGGTTAAGAACGAAAGATTGGCTCGGAAAGGTATAACTAATGGTATCTTGCACTAAAGATGAGTGCAACAACAGGGTCTATCACTGGAGGTCAACCAGTTGAGGTGACAACTCGATAAACACACACAATTTAAGACATATAGGTTGTTTTGGTGTAAATCATGCCTTCTCGAACTATCTATCCCAGATGCACCAAGAAAACTTGATACAATACTCGTCTATGGTCTTGAAATATTGCAAAGGCCAATTCTGAAGTTTACAATACTATCGGCACACTCAATATTTTGTGGTTTATGTAATATAAGGAAATAAGGTTAAATCTCACTAATGGAATGAAATGTTAATACGCTTGACAAAGATCTAATCTAGTTCGGTTGAGAAAAATATGTCAAATTTTTTCAAAAGTGGCATAAATTTTCAAAATAACATGTTACGACATAGGTCCATCAACCTTACGCCGTAACTCTTGCCAACTCTCGATTCTCACATGTCAGGAATTGGTTACGGCGTAGGTCATAGGACGAGGTTACACCGTAGAATCCTTATGTCTCAAATTCTAAAATCGAAACATGAAAATGATCAAAACCGCAAAGTATTATTATTACAGAATTTAAGAGTACCACCTAGGAGTTCAAATTACATGGAAGATAATTAAAATGACAGAAACTGAAACTGTTTTAAAGCACACACAAACATTGTTCATAAAACCAACAAAGATGAGACATCACTCCTCAACCATAGGGATCCCATCATGTTGGGAAGTGGAGGGTATGCTGCAAAATAGGCCATAAG
The DNA here is from genome assembly GCA_022545495.1 of Chrysanthemum lavandulifolium. Classification (NCBI taxonomy): domain Eukaryota; kingdom Viridiplantae; phylum Streptophyta; class Magnoliopsida; order Asterales; family Asteraceae; genus Chrysanthemum; species Chrysanthemum lavandulifolium. The sequence goes on from JAHFWF010000053.1 coordinate 143,242, forward strand.
GATCGGAGGTGGTGGCTGAAGTAGTTCTTGGAAATAAGTGCTGAGAAAACAAGAAGTTTACCCCCTGTTGGACCCTTAGATCAAGAATATCGGGCACGTAGCCATAAGGGGAACCACTGTAGAGGGGGTGATCAAGGTGCATGTAGGCAAGCATCTGGCTTGTGTGGTCTGCACTCCATGAATAGTACTGCTTGTTAATACAAATAAACCGTAAAAACATTTATTAATATTTTGCGATCTCTTTGTGTTTTGTTGATAACAAATATAATGTTATCTTAAGTACAATTATAAGGATGCATGTTATTTTTGTAAAGCATTTACATATAGCCATTTAATACAAATTGTTGTAATAAATCATTTGTTGTAATAGTTTATTAGGATGGGTAAAAATCACAACCCATGGATCATATCCATAACCCATGGTATTGACCCATACCCACTTGACTAGATACATTGTACTCATTAGATACATTGTATCTAAAGAAATACCCATGGACCAACCCATGACCCATAACCAAAAAACCCATGGGCAAAGAGGGCGTCCCACGGATCCCTAGGTTTACACTAGACTAATCCTTGTGGGAGGGATCCGTGGGATCCAGGAACAAAGGGCAAGTTTTGCGTATAAATAGAGAGCCATTTCTTCATTCTAACTCACCCCTCTTCTTACTAATTCTCTCATATACTCTCATTCTCTTCTAACAAAAGATCACTTGATCTAGAGAGTTCTTCTTTCTTTCTTTGGTGATTCTCATATAGGTCCTTCTCTAAGGCGAGATCACGAGCATTCTACAAGTCATCCAAGCAAGGGGTCCTTGATAGATTTGTTCCTCCACAAGATTTTGGTAGCAAAGATCTTGTATTTGATATTTCACATATTTGTTGTGTAATAGTCGTGTTGGTTTGGTCCACCGTGTTACGGACTCGGATTTAGCTTTGTACGAGAAAAGGTGTAGGCAACGCTCAAGGCTTCTCCACCAAGTTGAAGGAGTTTGTTGACATAGTGCTTGAACTCTCGAGTAGTGACTCGGGAGTGGAGTAGAGGCGGAGGGTGTCCTTGTGGCCGAACCACTATAAATCGGTTGTGTCATTTCTATCCCTTGCTTTACTTTATTTACTTGCTTTATCATTAGATCTTTACTTTCTCTACATCCATACGATTTCACATAATATCGAATCTAAATTTTTTGAAACTAACTTAAAATCGACAAAACTATTCAACCCCCCCTTTCTAGTTTTCCACAATTGGCATCAAGAGCTAAGTTTATAAAAGTTTTAAAGTAAACCGTATTTTAAAAACTTTTCGATCACTATGGGTTCTGAAAATTACAAGGAAGGGCAATCTATGCAACTACCACCACTACTTGAAACTAATGGTTTTATATATTGGAAAAATAGATTCGAAACGTATGTGAAGTATAAAGATATTGATATTTGGTACATTATTGTTGAAGGTGATTTTGAGGCTACCTCAAAAGATGATAAAGGAAATTTAGTTAACATACCTCATGATAAACTAAACGATGAAATGAAAAAAGCTTTCTAAAATAGTGAAGCTAAAATGGTTTTATATAATGCTTTACCCAAAAGGAATTCGAAGAATTTCTATTCTTAAAACCTCTAAAGAAATTTGGAATTCTTTAGTTGTAACTCATCAAGGTAATCAACAAGTTAAAATAATAAAATTGATTTATTTGTTCAACAATATGAACAATTTTCAATATCGGATGAGGAAACTATAGATCATTCATTTGCAAATTTTAATACTATTATTACATCTTTACAAGCACTTGATGAATCTTTTTCTAGCCGTAACCATGTTAGGAGATATCTAAGGGCACTTCCATCCAAGTAGAGATCCAAGGTGACGGCAATCAAAGAGTCAAAAGATTTGACAATCCTCACCCTTGATGAACTCATAGGCAACTTAAAAGTCTACGAGCTTGTTCTTGCTAAAGATTCTGAAGCCTCAAAGGTGAAAGAGAAACACAAATATCTTGCCCTTAAAGCTAAAAAGGCCTCGAGCGATGAAGAGAACTCCTCTTCAGATAGTGATGAAGAGGAGTATGCTATGGCGGTAAGGGACTTTAAAAAGTTCTTTAGAAGAAAGGGAAGATGCGTCAAACAACCGTATGACGACAAGAAAGGATTCCGGAAAAGCAAAGAGGACGAGAAGCCAAGGGATGATCGTGCTTGCTTTAAATGTGGGGATCCAAACCACTTTATTAGTAAGTGTCCTAAGCGGGATGATCAAAAGGCATTCGTGAGCGGCACGTGGGGAATGAGCGATGAGGAGGACGAAGAAATTTGTCTCATGGCAAATGACGATGTGTGCTTAAAGGTCGACCTAGATCCGGATGAATGGGTCAAGGATAGCGGGTGCACGAGGCACATAACTGGAAATAAAGATCTATTCTCCACATATGAATCCTTCAATGGAGGAAATGTGGTGTTTGGAAATAGCAAAAGTAAAATCATTGGTAAAGGTACGATTTCTAACAAATCTCTAAACATTAACGATGTGTGTCACGTAGAAAACCTAAACTTTAATCTTTTAAGTATAGGACAAATATGTGATAAAAAGTGCAATGTACTTTTTACTGAAACCGCTAGTAAGATATTAAAAAATGGCACAACCATAGGAAGAGGAATTAGGAAACATGGAGTCTATGTTATTAAAATCGGCAATGAACCTAAAGAAAAACTTTGTCTTACCTCTATGGTTGATACTTCGACCTTATGGCATCAAAGATTGGGTCATGCCAATATGCGACTTCTTCAATTGCTATCATCCAAAGATCTAGTAAGAGATCTACCTAAGTTAAAATATGAACATCACTTTTGTGATGCTTGTAATGTAGGAAAACAAGTTCATTCTAGTCACAAAGCTAAAAACATGGTGTCTACAACTAAGTGTCTAGAATTACTACATGGATTTATTTGGTCCATCCGCTATCCAAAGTTATGGAGGCAACTACTACACTTTGGTCATAGTGGATGATTACTCTAGGTACACATGGACTAAATTCTTAAAGAACAAAACGGAAACGTTTAACTATTTTGAAATATTAAGCAATAAAATCCAAAGACAACTAGGAAGTCCTATAGTGTCTATTAGAATGGATCATGGTAGGGAATTCGATAATGAAGTGCAATTTGGAGCCTTTGTGACGCTAATGGTATTACTCACAACTTCTCGGCTCCGCGCACTCCACAATCGAATGGGGTAGTTGAAAGAAAGAATAGAACCCTACAAGAAATGAGTCGCACCATGCTAAATGAGCAATCCATACCTCAAAATTTCTGGTGCAATGTCGTTAATACTTCAACGTACATACTTAATCGAGTCTTAATTAGACCAATTTTAGGTAAAACTCCATACGAGTTACTTCGAGGCAAAAAGCCTACGTTAGATCACTTTAGAGTCTTCGGTAGCAAATGTTTTTTTCTTAACATTAAAGATTACCTTACAAAATTTGATCCTAAATCAACCGAAGGTATCTTTCTAGGTTACTCTCCTAATAGCAAAGCTTACGTCATATTAAACAAAGAAACAATGAAGGTAGAAGCGTCATTAAATGTAAAATTTGATGAAAGTCCACCCAAACCCTCTCCACCTCTTGTCGATGACGCGATTGTAGAAAGTGAAGCTATTGTAATAAAGAAAAAGATAAATGAAGAATAAGAAGAATCTTCAAATAATGAACTCATAAACATTAAAGAGTCCAAAGATCACCCCGTAGATAAGGTCATAGGAAAGTTAAACGAAAGAACCTTAAGGTCTCAAGTTCAAAACCAAAGTAGCCTATTTTGTTTTGTTTCAACCATAGAACCCAAGAATACACAAGAAGCCATAAAAGATGAAAGTTGGGTAATGGCTATGCAAGAAGAATTAAATCAATTTGTTTCTAATGATGTTTGGACACTTTTCCCTCCACCTAGTAATCAAACCATAATAGGAACCAAATGGGTTTATAAAAACAAGTTAGATTCAAACGGAGTAGTGTCTAGAAACAAGGCTAGACTCGTTGCCCAAGGGTATAACCAACAAGAAGGAGTAGACTTTGATGAGACATATGCCCCCATGGCTAGATTAGAGTCTATAAGAATACTTCTTGCTTATGCTTGTGCTAATGATCTAAAGCTTTATCAAATGGATGTCAAAAGTGCTTTTCTAAATGGTTTTATTAATGAAGAAGTATATGTAGCTCAACCTCCAGGCTTCATCGATTATAAAAAACCTAAACATGTGTATAAGTTAAAGAAATCCCTTTACGGTCTTAAACAAGCTCCAAAAGCTTGGTATGATAGATTCAAGTCATTCTTAATCAAACACAACTATACCATGAGGTTAGTTGACAACACACTTTTTACTAAGAAAAGAGGGTCACATATAATCATAGTTCAAATATATGTAGATGATATTATATTCGGATCTACTTGTCAAGACATGTGTGATGATTTCTCTAAAATCATGCATGACGAGTTCGAAATGAGTATGATGAAAGAACTTAGTTTCTTTCTTGGTCTACAAATCAAACAATTAGAAGATGGTATCTTCTTTAATCAATCTAAATACATAAAAGAGATGTTAAAGAAATTCGGTTTAAAAGAGTCAAAACCAATTAGGACACCAATGTCATCCGACACCAAACTCACAAAAGATAAAGACGGCGACTCCGTTGATAATACTAAATATCGTGGCATGATTGGTAGTCTTCTCTACCTCACGGCTAGTAGGCCGGATATCATGTTTAGTGTTTGTCTATGTGCTAGGTTTCAAGAAGACCCTAAAACATCACACCTAGAAGCCGTAAAAAGAATATTTAGATACATTAAGGGTACAACACAATTAGGATTATGGTATCCTAAGGGCACGGAGTAGAAACAATTGTATATGCAGATTCGACCATGCGGTGATTATGTTGATGAAAAAGTACAAGTGGGGTATGTACTTTTATGGGATGTTGTTTAACATCTTGGTTTTCAAAGGAACAAACGGCATTAGCAATATCAACAACCGAAGCGAATAAGTCTCGTGACAAAGCATGCCAACAAGCACTATGGATGAAACAAGCGTTAGTTGACTACGACATTCATCTAAGTGACATAGCCATTCTATGTGACAACAATGGTGCCATTGATTTAAGCAGAATCCGTATTACATTCTCGCACAAAGCATATAGAGATTCGTCATCACTTCTTAAGAGACAATGTTCAAAAGGGGAACATCTCTATTGAGAAGATAGCATCCGAAGACAACATAGCCAACGTCCTCACCAAACCGTTGAAGCGGAAACAATTCAAACTACTTCGTCTTGGTCTTGGTCTCATGGAACAATCGTCGTAATTTACTTTTTAACTCTACAAGGTATGTAAACACTAGCCTTCTTCTTTCTGAGTCTAGGATCTCTATTTCACGCACAACTCACAAGCAATACGGGAATTTTCAAAACCCAAGATAAGTTTTTCACTTATAACTCTTCTTATTTTCTTTCAAAATAAGTACAAGTTGCAAACATATAATTACATACACATCTTCTTTTCAAAGGATAAAACGATTTTTATTCGCACATAGAAACCTTCTTTTGCAACGTTTTCTAAAAATGATACCTCTTCCCGTATCAATTTCACAAAAGCAATTTCTCACGTCTAGAACAAATCGCTTTTTCATTATTAATACAAAGTAAAAACCCGTTTTCATTGCATCTCATGTCTTTTGAATGTTAAAGAGAACACATAACTAATATGTGTTTTCGGGTACGTTCATTGAAGCAACAATGAATTAGGAGCACTCGGGTTATCTCACATAATAGTATGCTTTTTCACTTCTAGTTTATTTTTATTTTCTTTTTAGGAGTCGAGATAACCGCAACTCCAAATAGTTTGCATATAGGCACACATTAGGCAAAAATGTTTCCAAAGGAAAATTTTGTCTTGCTGAATCACCGACCACACGGATCCCGCCTTAACTTTGGACGGATCCTCAAGGAAAGGATCCGTGAGACGAAGCTAGTTTTATCTTCTATTTTCTCACTTTGTATGAAAACTCCAATATCGTTTCATTTATTTTTGGAGTATGTTCTTTAATACTTGTGTTCTCATGATCACATGCCTTAAATTCATATCTAATCATTAGATTTTAATCCACATTTTGGGTCAAGCATTCATTACAATGCATTGTTTTTCTATATATATAGGACTCCCAAAATGCTTGCATAATTCATCTCATCTTCACAAACAAACAACACCATGTCATCCACAAGATCTTACATCTTAGATGAATCACCTAGTACAAACAATCCTCTTCATGAAACCCAAGCTTTTGTACTCCCACCTTCCAAAATACCACAATAAAACTCTAGGATATCCGCATGGATTAGCATCCGGCCTTGTTGCTTAGCAAAACCATCATCGAATGGCTCATCACCAACTAATAACTCACCACAAGATGCTTCCATTATAGCACCTCCTTCATCACCAACGAGTACACAAACTTCATCACCTAAAGTCACTCTTTTGGAACTCCTTAAGACTCCAACAAGATCTCAACAACCAAAACAAAAAGAAATAGCCTTTTTGACACCTTCCACTTCTCCAAACACAATTTTCAATGACCTTGAAACATCACCACCCTTAGCTCCCATTAAGCTACAAGAACACCTAGGTTCTTTTCCACCACCACTTCCAAACATTCCGGACTTTGATCCGTATTTTCCCATTTTTCCACCATATCTTCCGCAACTCACAAATCAAAACAACCCGGAAAACTTCCGCACTCATTACCCACATCACTTACATTGTGAACATTTCCAATCCACTAGGGATATTGCAATAGAAGTTACGGAAGAAATGCGATTCATACTCAACCTCATTCTTGATCGCATCAATACCATTACTCATCAAAACCTCCATCCATAACCTTATGCAAGCATGGAAGGAATCATTATTACTATTTTCTATTTTTAGTATTTTTATTTTGAGTCATTTTCAAGAACAAGTCTTGTTTTTATTTTTACATGCTTCTATGTGGCATAAATACCACTACATTTTGTTGTTTTATTACAAGGCCTTGTTTACATACGTTGGCTCCCAATCTTGATTCTCGTCAATCACAAGATTGCTTATGGATGTTACTACTAACTTTTTCTTTGTAGGACTTTTTATTTTTCTTCACTTGACGCCCCAAACTAGGGGGAGCTACCGTCAAGGGGGAGTAAGCGATACGTGGACTTTTTTTTTCCACATTTTATTTCTTCGATGGGTTAACTTTTTGTTTCGACAAAAAGGGGGAGAAGAAGTAAAACTTAAGGGCTTTCAAAACATACATCTTTTCTTAAGTTTTATTCATCATAACATTATGTTTTGTCATCAACAAAAAGGGGGAGATTGTTAATACAAATAAACCGTAAAAACGTTTAATAATATTTTGCGATCTCTTTGTGTTTTGTTGATAACAAATACAATGTTATCTTAAGTACAATGATAAGGATACATGTTATTTTTGTAAAACATTTACATATAGCCATTTAATACAAATTGTTGTAATAAATCATTTGTTGTAATAGTTTATTAGGATGAGTAAAAATCACAACCCATGGATCATATCCATAACCCATGGTATTGACCCATACCCACTTGACTAGATACATTGTACTCATTAGATACATTGTATCTAAAGAAATACCCATAGACCAACCCATAACCCATGACCCGTGACCCATAACCAAAAAACCCATGGGAAAGAGGATGTAACATATTGGATTTCATAAACACATCAAACCATAGCATGTATAGGGCGTATGACTTAAGGTTTTAGAGAGAGAAAGTTTAGAGGTTTAGGAAGCTTAGTGAGAGAAAGAAAAATCTTATTATGAGCTCCAACCCTCTACCGTGGGAGGTAGAGGGTATTTATAGTATCTTACACAATACGCCTCCTACGGGCTGTGGATCAGGCATACAGTGGGTAAAGACCCGTCCGTCCTCCACGGTGTTACATAACTAAATAATAATTAACATTAAACTAACTACGACTAAGAGCTTTATAACGATTACATATACTTGAGGTGACCGACACTTTAACAACTGGATTTTCTAAATCCTAACAATCTCCCCCTAAGGGAGGTCACCTCAAATTACATTGAATACAAACAGATATTACATTAAGATTGTTCTTGGATTCTTGTTTATGTTCTTTGCTCAGAGTCTGTAGTCATTGATTCTTCATGTTCGCATGTTTGATAAATCCAAGTGGAGGTCTTTAAGCGATCCACATGATGATGAATTTTGAGCCGACTTTGAGATCATCGACTTCCATAAATCTTTGACTCTTCCTTTGTAGTGTTGACATTATGTGATGTTGTGACATTGGACCGACATGCTCACATTTTGGATCATGATTTCTTCTCATCGAGTGGCGGAAGCTTTAGTTGATTCATGATATTTGCGCGTGAGCGAAGCATGGAGTGAAAATATCAGTCGTTGATGCACTTATCATGATTTCTATAGAAATGAATGTGTTGTGTGAGCATGCGGCTATGGATTGACCTCTCAATTCGATCACCGCAGCGTTGGGTGTACCCGCATACCACGCTTAGCAATAAAGCGCCTAAAGTGTCTTTGATCACTTTCGTTGAATTGAGGTACACGCCCACGGTTCCCGTTGATCAATACAAGCACGCTCGCGATCAAGTATAATTCAAGAATCACCTTGACGGGGTTTTGCACCGCTCAGCCGTTCTCAAACCGGAACGTCTCAAAGAAGACAACAGTGAGTGAACCAAATAATTGAGATTCATCGATTGATGAAAATAGATTTGAAAACAATCGTGTCTTCGCTCAATATAAAGTGTTTTGCAATACAACGAAGGTTTTAAGGAAAATCAATTATCAATCATAAACACCTTTTATTTTGAAATATTAATACACAGTCGATGCGCTAGAGAAAAGAATTTTAAGCACAACGACCGGTTTTTCAAAGGTATCTGTCAATCCATTTCCTGGACCAAGGTTGATTAATTAATGAATTGCCCCATTGTTTCAATCCAGTTGTCACAAGTTTGATCTATTGGATAGATCTCACATGTTACCTACCAAAAGCTTGTTTGATGTTGGCTCTAGAAGGATTTCCATCTTCATCGTGAATATTTTACATATCACTCAGATGTTCGCAATACCACAAGGATACTGCGTGGGACTCTTAAGATATAATCTCACTTTCCACATTGTTTGAAACAATGGGTCTTCATTGATTGTGTCCTAGAGATTTATTGATGATCTCGTGGCTCTAGACTCAATAGTCCACATTTGGTTCCTATCTGGGAGACTAGGAGAGGGTCTCCTTCTTCAATATCAACAATCTCTAAGAGAAAGTCGATAGATAATGTAGGTTCCCCGTGAGAATGAAACAATTCCTTTTAAGAGGAACTTGAGTAGCTTGGGAAGATGTAGTGCAGTGCGTCACTGGGTCCATGACGTCTTGTCTTCAATACCAGTGTTACCTTAGTAACAACCTCGTAGCATATGAATTGAACCCGGTTTCTGCCCTAATGGTTGAATTGTTGGAGGGCTATTTATGTTCACCCTTTTCTCATTTCATTTATTTTTCATTCTTCAACCCCTTCAATGCTTACCGAGACTTCATAACTAGAACCTTGTTAGTTTTATTTCGGTACTAGCTCAGACTCAGTCGGCACTCTTCCCATTTCTCATTTATCTCCTTTTTACGTCATACCTAAGGACTTCTACACTATCTAGTGTATTGTCCCTGGGTAGATCCCTCCGGCTCTGGCGGGATCGTGGGAACGAATACCTAACCTAACCATCCTTATATCTCCATACATAAAGTAAATTTGGTCGGTCTTTTTGGTATTGTTCTTCTGCCATTGGAACCAATTGAAAACCATTTGAAAATATGTAACACCCCAACCCGACAAGGGTAGAAGTGTCACATTCTGGTGTCATATCAGAACATACAAATAAAATTTTACAAGCGAAAGCATTATAAAATAAATTACCAAGTCATATAACGGATGGCTTACAAGGAAAATACAAAATCCAATATGTCCAAAATGGAAATAAAATCTGAAAACAATAACTCTTCAAATTAAATCCAAAATGATGAAGTAGCTAAGGTCGGTCTACTCGACTAATCCAACTCTCAGCCCAACAAGCCCATCTTCAAACCTAAAAACCTGCCGCAAGAAAAGAAATGCGGCTGAGCTTAAAAAGCCCAGTGAACAGATATAACCAAACGAAAGCTACATAAAATCAGAAATGCGAAATGAAATAAAGAACTGATAACAAGGTCGCAACGGAAAGGAATCAATGAGTCAATGAGGATCCTGCAGAACACAATTATACCGATATCCAGAATGAACAGATAACAAGGAGAACGAAGCAGGGTAAGGCATCCACGACATATACATAATCACATATAAGCAGACCGACATACAGGTACCGAAAACAAAATCAAACATAGCAAATGCCGTATTCACTCAACAAGAATAGCATACAATCAATTCAAGAAGTCAGGATATAATTAAACCAAATGGAAAACTAAACGCAAGCGGAAGCAATTAAATTAGAAAGTGAGCATGGCAATCATACAAGTCAAGTAACTACGATTAATAACATCACAAGTATCACTACAATGAGAAATACTATCAAGAGCGGACATGGTAACCACACGTATCAAACATGAACTCAGCATGAACACTACAATTGAATGACTTAAGGACATAGCGAGCAAAATGACAAGTTAACAAGCCGCACCACATAAGTCGAACCATTTATCCAATCATACAAGAACATAAACAAAGAATGTACACATGGCGGATCAACAATAAGCGGGAAAAGATACTAATGAGATATTCATAGACCACGAGGTTAACAAAAGCGAGTTTACATGATAAGTCAAAACAATCATTTATACACTAACATGGACCGACGAATCAAAGAGTCACATAACGGTATGGTAAACCGTTTGTCAAGATTAGCATGTCAACAGATGAATTAGACAATCACATATTAATCATATAGTAGCAGGGCAAACGATTGTCACCTAAAACATGTAAAAGCATAGTCAAATTCAATAACCATAATAATAATAACCCGGTACGTGAATGAAATGGTAGAAGAATAAGTAACATAAGGGTACAAGGTAACGGGCAGTCAATACAGAATATGGTGCGTTGGGGTAAACAGATGGTACAATATAAGTATATCAACAGTGTAAGGGTTGTCAGAAATCTATCCCGAGCCAACAAAACAAACCAATATCAATAGTGGCAATAGTCGCCAATAGTATCCAATAGTAGTCATTGTATTTGGAGGGGTGACCTCGGAATACCAAACCAATAGGAGGGGAGACCTCAGTAACCAATGGAGTAGCTAGCTCCCAGACTGTGAAGACGCATATTGCACATGACATCATTCACCGAAAAATCATATCATAGCATAACATATCGATCTGAACAAATCTAGGATGCATCCATACACCCTGCATGAGATAGTGGCCATACAATATATATCGAGCTCATAATCAGATAACAGAAAGGGACGGTGTGGAACATCACTCAACCACACTAGAGTCATGCCATTGGTGCATCAATGACATGGCCATGTTACCTTCATGGCTAGGGAAACATATTTGGCTCGGGTATCAAACTGAAGGGTCAAAGCAAAGTCATAACATAAGGGTTCATATCAAAGGTTCAAATGTCAAAGGTTCATATAAAAGTCCATATCATAGGTTCATATCAGAGGTTCATATCAAACAGTTCACATAGGAGATTCAATCAAAGGGAGCATAGCAAAGTTATAGGGAAGCCCTAATAAGAAGGCTCAGAGCAAAATGTAACAGTTCAAAACTAATACCGAAAGATATAAACGAATCATGAGAAACCTTAGAGACAAGGTCAGAATATCTGTACCTTATTCGAAGCAAGCCAAATAGGAAGGTAAAGTCGCAAGACAAATCAATCCTGCCGTCCGGAACCTATGAATTAGATAACGCTTATTAAGAATCAGATTACTCGTTTTAGACGGCTTTCCATTTTTAACAGGTTTCCACTTTTAGTAATCTTTCCATTTTAAGCAACTTTCTATTTTAGGCAACTTTCTATTTTAGGTCACTTTACGAATTTCAATGACAATTATTAAACTTAAAGCTTAATATTACCAATATCATAGTTTATAGTTGATTGTGTCAATTTTCCAAAGATTAGGGTCTAATATGACATGTTATAAAAGTAAAAGGTCTGCATGCGGAAATATCAAAGTTTTAAGGTCTAAAATGAAAATAGGTATATATATAAATCAATGAAATTAGTGCTTTCAAATTGTCTTCTACGCATTTCATTAAAATTTTACGTATACATGTTTCGATCTATTTCTAAAGTCGCTTGCGGTTCAAATGGCTAACCTTTACGACTAATTCATCACATCTTTCGACTAACACCCGACCCACTTATCCTGTCATGCTTTCAAAATACAAAATGACTCGACCGTTTTTCTCGCGATCACCTTTAAACTTACCCCCCAAAGACGTTACATACATGGACCATACTTGTTATCATTTAAAAATAAAAACATGCAATATCTGATGGTGTGCATGCATAAATTCATGACCCAAGTACATGCATCTTGACTCTACTTCCAAAACAGTTTATAAAGACATTTCATAATACACACATGACACAAAACTTAGGCTATGATATACATGTGTTTTAATATTCCATTTTAACGTGACATGAAATAGGTGAAGCATTTATATGTCGTGAGTATGAAAGGGTCTAACAGATTCAAAACAAGGTGCTATATCTATGACGACATGAAGGACTTCTCATTCATTATTTTATGTGACAAGTTCATAGTTTTATGTATCAATTTTATGCACATGCAAGATTCGTATGGTTGTGGTTAAACAGATTCAAGGCTAAGCTACCATGATTTTATGCGACCAAGAATCATCATTCATGTGCTAATCATATTCGTTTATATCAGTATGCGCATGGAGGAAAACCACATGACTATAAATCATGAAACAAAGGAATAAAGGTGACGAGATGATGATTTCATGCATTACCTTGGTAGTGTGTATGGAATGAATAAAGAACAAGGAATCAAAGAGATATAAGCCACGACCTAGCAACCAAAACCCACGGCCAAGAGCAGCCTATCACGTCCATAAAGTCCACGACCAAGAGACAATACAGCCACCGCTCGAACCTAGAACTCAGGTCTAGTAGCACCATGTCCACAACCTCCTTTGCCCTAGGACACCCACGACAGCAGCAGACCTAACCCAAGGACGCAACCCAAGCAAACCTTCGTACCAAACACACGAACTCAGCCCCTACACGAACCTCGTACAACCTTCTTTGAGCCTCTCCTTGTCGACAGAAACAAAATGGAATGGGATGATGTGTTTGCCGTCACTTTTGCTTAGATGAATTAGGGTTTTAGTGTGTGTTATTTGGAGAGCAAAATATGGGATATTATGTGATAAGAATGAGTTTATTTTGGACGAGATATGGGGGTGTCTTGGGGCGTTTACATTGCCGATCAAGGGGGAAGAGTGGGGCGTTATTTAGGGCATGGTTAGGGGAGGAAATAAATGACAAATTCAATATTGATTCATTTACTTAAATTACATTTGTCTTAGTTTTATTTAGCTTAAATGTTACTTGTAAGATGTACATGTCAATAGTCCAAGCAATTTATATGATGTGTGATAAATATATAATTCATAAATGTATTTTATTTCTCATAATCTTGCATAAATTATTTATAAATTACGTGTTAAATGAGATTAACGAGATGGACGTGTTTTGTAAGTTTCTCGTAATTATTAAGCTGAGGGCAAAATAGTCATTTAATACGTTTACAATTTTTGGGTTTTACAAAATCAATTCAGGTACTTGTGATACATTATCAAAGCATTTTGTACCTGAATTATTTTTGATATTTCAGAAAAAGCTCCCCCTCAACATGTGCATCGTATGTTTGAAATCGGTTTGGCACATGGAGGCAAGAGGAAGAATTCACTTCTTTGATCAACATTTTCTAAAAAATATCGACATCACCTTCCCGATCAAAATTAGAATTTCAAATACTTTGTTAAAGATATTTTTTTAGGAAAGGATGTGGTTTTCTAAAAGTTACTCCCTCTCAATGTGTGCATCAATATTTGAAAGTGTTTTGCACATATTAGGGAAAACCTGCACTTAGAGACAAATCAATACGTTTCAATCCTTTTTGGTTTGATATAGATGCTCCCCCTTAACATGTGCATGGAAAATTTGAAATCGTTTGGCACATGTAGGGAGGAGAGATTGCTAATCTCTTATAAAACCATTTATCAAATTATCAGTTTAAATCCAATTTAAATCACAATATTCTCCCCCGATCACAATTTTCAAATCCATTGAGATTTGTAATCTCTATTGATTTAAATTAATTTTGAAAACTTTGGAGGAGAATTGTGACTTGCTTTTGAAAAATATTTTAACTGATAAAGATCAGATTTTAAAACTTTAAACTCCAATGTTCAAGCATGCTTAAGTATCTTATGAAAACATAACATTATCCAAGGTCTGAACCAATTGTATACAACATTGCAATTGGTTGACAAATAACCTTTTTGATTTAATTGAAATCATTCTCTCCCTCAATCAATGACATAAGTTGTTGATTGAGAGATAGAGATTTTGACCAATGGTAAGTCCAGATGATTTTCAAAAATTGAGTCCGAGTTATTTTTGAAAGCTATTTAGTTTTCATTAGATAACAAATATATTTCAGAAGAATTTATAGAAGGAAAACTATTTGTGAAGGAAACATTTGTCTTTTTGGTGACAAACATTTGTTTTTATAATCAGAGCATGAGATTTGAAAAGTAAGATAAAGCATGACTCTGTTCTTTCTTTTAAAAAATGGGGTACTGATCGAAATGACTATAAACTTTTTTTTTTTTTTTTTTTTTTTTTTTTTTTAAAGCTTATATACAATTGAACTTTATCTAAAGACCCGTGTCATTCTTAGGTGACAAATCAAAGACCGTAGATGTTATCGAAGAATAGAAAAAAGGGAGAAAATATTTTTTCGCTTTTTCAAAGATTTTCGATTTTATAGATTTTGAAATTTTATATTTTTATTTTCTTTTGTGGGTTTTATAATTTTGTATTTTGCTTTTTAGAATAAATATTTACAAGAGATGGATGAAGAAAACTTTTACTCCTCGTCTTCCTCTTGAAGACATTTGAGTGTTTCGGTTGTAGACTCTTTAGACCAAGTCGTGGAAGGATAAACTCAAAGCGTTCTCTAGGAAGAGCTTTGGTGAAGATGTACGCTAGCGATATTCGGTCCTCACAAAATATAGTTCCACCACACCGTTGTCCACTTGCTCCCGATGAAATGATGTCGAATGTCGATATGCTTTGCTCTTGAATGTTGAATGTTGTTGCATGAGAGAGCAATGGCACTCTTGTTATCACAATACGAGAGGGATTTTGTTGAATTCAAAGCCATAGTCGATAATTGGGATCTCATCCATAGGATTTGAGCACAACAAGATGACATGGCTATGTATTCTGCCTCTGTAGAGGATATAGAAGTACTCATTTGTTTCTTTGAAGACCACTCACAAGCTTATCACCCATAAAGCGAGCACCTCTGGCGTGCTTGACGTGTATCTTGACACCTGCATGGTCGGCATCTGCATAGGTCGTTAGTGACATACCGGTGTCCTTGGTGCCAAAGTCCCATGTTGATGGTTCCTTGGAGATACCAAAAGACCCGTTTAACGGCTTCAAGGTGCTTTTGGTAGGCTTAGCACGGTATCTAGCACACATGCATACAATGAACAAAATGTCGGTCTCTTGGCGATGGGTACATCGGGGACCCAATCATACTATGATATTTAGTTTGGTTAACCATGATCCACTGAGTGGTCCTCATCCGGTTTAATACGCTCCACCATGGGAGTGTCAACAGGTCACAAGAATCAAATCCAAATTTCTTTAAGATTTCATTAGCATATTTAGATTGATTGATAAAAATGCCTCCGGGACTTTGTGAAATTTGTAATCCCAAGAAAAATGACATTTGTCCCATCATTGACATTTGAAATTTGGAGCCCATCTCCTTAGAAAACGGTCACATTCATTGGGGTCGGTCGAGGCAAAATAATATCATCAACATAGATTTGAGCGTGAATTAAGTGTTTGCACGACTTTACGGTGAACAATGTCGGATCAAGCTGCTCCTTTCTTGAATCCATTAGATAGAAGAAACTTCGATAGCGTGTCTTACCATGCCCTTGGAGCTTGCTTCAAACCGTAAAGGGCCTTCTTTAAGTGATAGACATGAGTAGGATGCTCGGATTCACAAAACATTCGAGGTTGGGCGGCGTATACGACTTCTTTCGGATCTCCGTTAAGAAAAGCCGTCTTTACATCCATCGATATACTACCATGTTCTTACTTGCGGCGTTAGCCGGAAGATTCGATTGCTTTGATCGTGCAAGCTGGAACAAATGATTCTTCAAAGTCAATACCCTCCTCTTGGCGGTATCCTTTTGCAACCAATCGAGCCTTGTTCTTTAGCACATCACCATGCTCATCAAGTTTTACTTTGAAGATCCATTTTAGAGCAATGATCATACTTACGATCGGGAGCGGTACTAATTCCCATACATCTAGTCGATAGAACTCATGAATTTCTTCTTGCATGGCATTGAACCATTGTCTTCATTCATGGCGGTTTAACGTCTTTTGGTTCGACCTTAGATAGTGCGGAGTTGAAGAAGCACCATAAGGCATCGGTTGCAAGTTGTTTACAGTGGATACTTGGACGAGAAGGGTTTCCAATGATGTTGTCCAATGGATGGTCATGTGTCCATTTTCTAAGGTGTTCGTGTGGTTGTTGTTGAGGAACTAAAGTAGCGAGTTTGGATCTCCGATGAAGATGGTTCGAAGTTGGTTCGAGGAGCAAATATGTTCTCAAATGGAGCATCTTGGGAGTAGCAAAGGGTTATCTCCATCATAGGTGCGAAACATTTCCATGATGTACACTTGATGATTGAGGATTTGATGATGAGGATGAGTGATCTGCGGAGGTGCTTCTTGACTCAATGACATAAGCGAAGGGTTATCTCGTTGGTGGGTTAGGGGCAGCCTCTGTTGATGGATTTGTTGATCATTAGCAATAGGCTCATAGTGTTCATCAAACATTGGATCAAACAATTTCTTCAAATCATCTTCGAATGGGGTACATATGGAATTCTTGGTGAGGATTTTGTACAAGAGAAGAACTAATGGGACTACTTAATGAAGGTTGTGATGCGGGTCCGAACTTGATTGTCACGGAGCCATTTGCCCGACGACTCATCGAGCGTGGCGTGAATAGTTTCCATGATATCTCGAGTTCTTTTGTTGTAGATTCGGTAACCCTTCTTGTTTGGTGCATAACCACAAAAACTCAATGTCCGCCTTAGCTCTTAATTTACCTAAATCTTGACCGTCATTCGTTGGATAGCACAAAGCACCAAATACACGAAGGTAGGAGAGATCGGGTTTTCGTTTATGGACAAGTTCGTATGGAGTTTTCCATGAGTGGTGTGTATGAGGGAGCGATTTTGGGTGTAGCAAGCGGTGGCAATGGCTTGACCCAAAGAAACATTGGAACCTTTGAGTAAATTAGCATTGTTCTTGCGGCTTCAACAAGGGTCCGATTTAGTCTTTCAACTACACCGTTCTATTGAGGCGTCGTGGAACACTTCTTTGATGGTGATTCCAATGCTTTCATAAAATTGACTTAGGTCTTTGTTAACAAACTCGGTGCCATTGTGCATTCGAATAATTCTAACGGTCTTGTTAAGTCGAACTGCAATTTGTTTGATAAGTTTGATGATGACATCGGGTTTCATCCTTTGTCCTCAAAACTTAACCCAAGTAAATCGAGAGTAGTCATCAACAACGACTAATACATATTTCTTCCCATTTATCGTTTGCACTCTCATAGGTCCGCACAAATCCATATGAAGAGTATGAAGAACTTCCATAAGTGAGTTTGCGGGTTTGGGTTTGTGGGCATATTTCCTGCTTTTTCCCAATTGGCATGCAGAACAAAGATGATCTTTTTCATACTTTAATCTGGGTAAGCCTCTTACTAGGTCCTTTCTGGAAAGATCATTAATGGTGCGAAGTTCAAGTGATTGAGGCAGCGATGCCATAACCATGACTTTGTTTTGAAGCCTTTGACAACAAGCGATTGAGAAGACTTCATCATATCTTCGATAGAGATGGTGTATAGGTTTGAACCACGTGTTCCTCTTAACAGTTCCACACCATCAAGTTCTCTAACGAAAAAAGTATGTTTTCTAAAAGCCACCTCTAGATCGGAATCATAGAAATGACCAACAGAAAACATGTTATGACCAAGACCTTCAACATAATATACCATAGAGATTACACTATCACCAACAACATAATCTCCATAACCCATAATTGCACCAAAATGGTGGTTCCCGAATCTAACAGTCTCAATAAATTTACTCACGAAGTTCATGAGCATGGCGGTCTCGGTCATATGCTTGGAAGCAGCATGAGTCCAAGTACCACGAGCGATTTGAGCGACTGCGGTTGAACACGAGACAAGAATGGATAAGCGGATAATTGGGATCCCCATGCAAGAATGGGTTCCACTTGGTTAGAAAACCAGGATTGGAACATCCACATCGAAATAGAATCAATAAAATAATTAGAGGTAGATGTCGGGCTAGTAGAAGCAGTAGATCTATTCAAAGTATGTTCACTTCTTAAAGGTATAGTTCTACCAGTGGGCATCCATTTCCTAATGGGCATTGATCTAGATAATTTAGGGCACAACTCATTAAGATTGAATTTATGGCGGTGGGTATCCAATGATAACCTACATTACTAAATTTTCTTCTGTTGGTTTCCAATGTTTTCTAGCCCTCTTCCTCCTTGGTCTTGACCTTTTATCTTGCTGTCTAGTGTTAACCATTTTAACAGGAGATTTTGCAGTATTACTCATCTCATTCACAACACATTCATGATTAATACCAGAAATCAAGCATTCATTACATGTTTTGCAAATAGTAGCAGAATTCGAATTAATTACAGTACGCTTATAGCTAATACTAGAATCAACACGATTCGTTTTATTCAAATCAAACTTAATGTTCCTAGGGTGGTCTTCTACTCTCTTCCATTGATCACTCTTAGCTTGCGAGGTCCTATCTTGCTTTGTATTGCCTGGAGGCTTTGACCCGCTTGCTTTTGTACCACTGATTACTCTGTAGAGGGAATTATGGGAACATTAGTTGGTTTTGCTACTTTTGCATTCACGATCTAGAAGTCTTTGGGATATGAAGTACTTATAGGCACATCAAAGCTCACATGCTTGACTTTCGGCATAGAATGGGTTGCATACTTAGCACTAGGCATAGAACAAGGCATCACGACTTTATCTTTCTCACATAAGGATTTAGGGCATGTTGCTCTTAAACATTCTAATGACTCACGAGATCGTTTGGCATATAAGCATGCATACCTAATTTCACTATCAAGTGGCTTATTTATGTTATCCTCTTCTACAATCTCACGGAGACATTCTAGACTATCCTTAAGGTGACATAAATAGTTATGAAACACAAGTTCGTTATTTCTAAGATGAGGAGGAATGTATTTATGATCACGGTATATTTAGAATCTGCGGATGCCTTTGATGCAACATTCTCATTAAAGACAAGTGGCATTTTCCTTTTACTTGACTCTTGATTCTCAATTTCCTTTTTATGAAGTTATTTTTCATTGTTCTTGTCACGAGTGACTTTCATTGAATCGTATAACTCTTTGAAGTGTCGTTTGACCTTTTCATTTTCTTCTAGAAAACTCTCATTTTCTTGTTGTAATCGTTAATGATGTTTTGAAGATGAAAGTTTTGAGAAAATTGAGAATCTAAAGGAGGAGGCATTTGGGAGCGATCGCATTGTTCTTTTCACCCTTTAATTGTGAAATTTGGGTTTTCAACTTTACGATCGTGTTACGGTGAGCTTGAATATGTTCGTCACGTTTGTTTATTTCAAAAGCGCATCAAACTACGGAACATCCGAGGATATCTTGATGTTTGAGGTTTTAACATTTTCTTTGAGATGTTGATATTTTAGTTGCAAATCAAAATGTTCAACTTCCGACTTAGAAAAGTGTTTTACCAAATTATCGTGATCATCTGGTCAATTTTCTCATTTAGTTTTGAGTTTTTGTTTTCAAGCTCAATGACACGATCATGGGAAACTTTCAAAGCAACAGATAATTCATGAAATTGAGAAGCGATAATAGAATACTTAGTGTGATATAAAACACATCTTGAGCCACACAACTTGATATCAAGTTCTCATTTAAGATATCTGATTCTTCCTTTCAATTTCATTATATTTGAGTTCCGTTCATAATTATTGACCTCAACTATCATTTCATCAAATTCCTTTTCCATTTCTTTAATCTACGAGTCTATCCCTTTTGAAGACTCTCAAATTGATTTTTAATTGTTTAAAGAAAGGTATGACCTCGGTTAAATAGCATTCTTTAGTTTGCTCAAAACCCCTCTCCCTTGATTATCCCTATAGGTGTGATTCTCTTCTTACATGTCTTCTCAAAATCAACGAATAGTTGATAAACAACATCTGGTGATTAAGGTCTTGCTCTTAGTGGGAAGAGTTCTAGGAACTAAATGCATTGGTGTATTCGGAGGATACACGATGGTGGAGCACTTTCCTAAAGGGAGTGTTTGTTTCAACAAGTACATTTGCTTTTGCTTATCCATGTCTTTTTCCAAAAACTTGTTATGGGGTTAATTGAGTTTGAGGCTTAAACATGTTCAGGAAATCCAATTTTCTTTAGTGTAATCATGGGGTTTGACCGTTATGTTTTGCTTTTTACACTGAGGATCTTTTAGCTTCTTATCCATTTTCTCCCTAGAGGCATCTTCTAATTTTCTATCCTCTTTCGTGCTTCCAATACATGATGGTGTTTGCCTAGGCTTGAGGATCTCATTACCATCATATACAATCGTATGGTAAGCTTTAGCCTTTTTACAGTACTCGAGATTTGGCTCCTCTACTAGGGGAATACTATGCTTATCGCTTAAGACTCTGTGCTTAGTGATCATGTGAGCAGTCTGAATGGTGTTCCCTTGTACGTACAGTTTGTTTTCAAGTTTATTTTTCAACGTTTTTAGATTGGAAAAGTCATTCAAAAGTTTTGATTCCTTAGCATTAAATTCTTGTTTAAGCACTTTAACATTTTCTTGAAGTTCTTGCTTTTGCTTATGAGTTTTGTAAGCTTTTCTTGTAAGGAGTTTAACTCTTGTTTTAACATTTCTTCTCTAAAATTACTTTTCTAATAAGCATACGTATTTGGTTATCCATCTCACGCTCACGGGTGGTCAATTCGAACTTAGCACGTTGTTCATATATAGCAACTTGTTCTTTATAGGCGTTTAGTTCGAAATAATAGAATCATCGAGGGCACATGCGGTGAATTCATCAAAATATAGTCATCATTGATTGCGAGAAGATGCATTACTTGGTACAATTTCACTTTCATTTTGTTTCACATATTGCTCATATGGGACAACATTGATATTACCCATATTTTCAATATCGATTCAATAATTTGAGTTGATTGTACTTTGTCGTGCATCTTTTGCACATCAACATCATCGTATAGTTTTAATACCTCGAGATGATAGATTCCACGGAAGGAGTGGCTGTTTAGGTGAAGAAGCCCTTGGAGTTACCATTGGTGAGATATTAGCCATGAAGATGGTGCAGGCGGTTGGTTCATCATCAACATCGAATCAAATGCATCACGATCTGCGACTTGAAATGCATTGGGATTGTTCGACCCATACCACCTTTGGTTGTTCATCCACATCGACATCATAAGTTCGGCATTTCCTCGACAAGAAATAGCAATTCTTCCTCATTCAACATTGCTCCACTGTCTTGAGCTTGGACCAGCGACATCTTATCCACGAAGTACTACGCATTTTGTGGACGTTTGGAAGAGTGCAATTCCTTGCGATGTGTCCTTCTCCACCATAGTTGTAACATTTAATGGGCTTTACTTGACCTTGAGCCATGTTCCTTCCACGATTCGATTACCCATATATCCACCACCACCAACATTCCCATATCCGGCACCGACATTCCCATATCCGGTACCAACATTCCCATATCCGGCTCCAACGTTCCCTTGCTCATTATGTGGAAGGTATGCATTTTGTCTTCCTTGCACATTTTGTACCACTATCTTTCCTTCTTTAATGATAGCATGATTGTGAAGATTTGATGCGATTCGAGATGATTGTTGGTGTGTGGGGTGAGATTCAAGTTTTGCTTGACCATAAGAGCAGTTGATTGACAAAGTGTTCCATGACCGCCCGGCATCGGGAGGCTTATACCTGGATCGGGAATGAGCTTGTGGTTACCATTTCGATGGGTATGACTTGTGATGCTTTGGTAGTAATCCCTACATTGGTGTAGAATGCGGTTGAGTCATTTGAAGAGCTTGCATCTCCAACATTGGTCTTGAACTTTTCCATGATCATTCGCTCAAGCGAAGCATGTTTCTCATTTTGTAGTAAATAAGCATCTGATTGCTCATAATTGGTGTTCCTCAATCCTTTGTTAAGTTTGTTGCGGTGACAAATTTGTGCCATTCGGGATTCATGTTGTTCACAAACTTTGAATTTATTTGGATATTTGGCATTGTCATTTTGATATTCCTCATGTCATTCACGAGCTTGTGGAACCTCGCATAGTATTCGATGACATTTTCCCACAGGTTCATCTTAAAGTTCTCAAAATCATCATACGATTGAGACTCTGTCTTCTTTAGTTAATTACGAACCGGAGAGAAGCATCTTGACATTATCCCAAGCTGCTTTGGCTTGATGTTGTGATTGATTAACTTGTAGATGTCCTTTGGTAGACCACGAAGTACAATGTTTGAAGCCCTAATATCGACATCGTATCTCTTTTCTCCTTGTCGATAAGTTCATCATATGTCTTTGGTCTATCCAATCCTAATGTCACCGAGCCATCGTGAGGTTTCGAGTATGTCTCTGGTAGTCTCAACTTGGTGCGGTCCTTCATCAATTGATTTGAGAATGTTGACCCCATTTTCTTTACCCAAGCGGTACAACCTAATTCGTTGAGCCCATGAGTCATAATCGGTTATGTCTAGCATGGGTGGGCAGTATCTAATCCTGCTGCTTGAGCGTCCTGACTCTGAGAAGAGATGATTGTAGGCGCGTTGGTAGACATGATTCTGATTCCACGGGATTTTATAACTCTTTGATTAAACCGAGAAATAGATTCTTTCACGGGATTTTACTAAATCAAGAGAAAACCGTAAAATGTAACAATCAGAAAAAATAATTCACCAATTCGCTTTGAACCTTGAAGACAAATCGCTTTTCACCAAGTGGCTAGGTATACAAGTCGCTAAAAGGACAAGTCGATAGAGTGATAAGTCACTTGTGTGACACAAATCGCTATGAAGACAAATCGCTAGTAACAAGTTGCTAGACACACAAGTTGCTAGAGTAACAACTCGCTAGAAGGACAAATCGCTAGTGACACAAGTCGCTATGAAGACAAATCGCTACAATGCTTAAATAAACAAGTCGCTAGTGACAAATCGCTCTGACAAATCGCACAAAAAGTACGTCCACTACTTTGTCCTTTTTGTCATTTTGTCTCAAAAGACAAATCGCTTGGTGCACAAGTCGCTTCACACGGAGGACAAGTCGCTTGAAGAAAGCGTGAGAGACAAATCGCTACGAAGAAATCAAGTCGAGACACAAGTCGCTAGGATGAAATAACAAAACACCACTTTTCAATCCAAAACAACCCAACCACGTTGATTCAAGCCTTCCAAATCAAAACCTAATCACTTATAATGATTCTAAACACAAAAGTACAATCAAAATCCAAACTTTAACACTAGAAATGGTCCAAATGATGCAAATACCACTAAACCTTTTCAAACCTAAAAACCATATAAAACCACTAGAAATTCAAGAACATGTAAGAGAGATGATCAAACCATGGTTCTGATACCATTTGTAACATATAGGATTTCACAAACACATCAAACCATAGCATGTATGGGGCGTATGAATTAAGGTTTTAGAGAGAGAAAGTTTAGAGGTTTAGGAAGCTTAGTGAGAGAAAGAAAAATCTTATTATGAGCTCCAACCCTCTACCTTGGGAGGTAGGAGTCCTCCACGGTATTTATAGTATCTTACAAAATCGCCTCCTACACTAGACGGATCCTTGTGGATCGTGGGCATACAAGTGGGTAAAGATTTCTTCCGTCCGTCCTCCACGGTGTTACTTGATCTAACTAAATACTAACTAACATTAAATAACTATTGACTACGAGCTTTCTAATCTTGTATTTGATTCACATATACTTGAGGTGACCGACACTTTAACAAGGTGGATTTTCTAAATCCTAATAGTTTTCCACACTGGTGCTCCAACCACATATGTCTGAACTCATCATAAAACCCATCATATTGCTGGTTCATACTCGACACCACCGCAATCATGTCATCCATATCCTTCACCAAATGAGATACGCTATCCTCCATATCTCTCATCATCTCAACCATGGCCCCGAGCCTATCTGAAATGCTCCTAATGGGACGATGCCTAGCGCACCCCTCACCAACATTCCCCTGACTACCACTAGCCTGGGAAGACCTAATTGGCACTGATCCATCACCTGAAATGGTGGGCTCTATCTCAACCTCACCAGCTCCATTGATCCTGTAGATACCAAACTCTACCAAATTTAGTATACCAATCCAATATATTTCCTGTCCCCTAGTGACAATGTTCAACGCAGTGGGGGTCATAAAACCTAAGTTCCTAGCTAACCTACCAATGAAGTGAGCCCCCTGAATGAAGCTACCATTTTTTAGAAACCCCATTGCCCCTACTGATATAAACTTGGCCAAGTACCAAGGGACATCAACCATTTGACCCCCATCCATGATGTGCAACAAATACATGTCAGAAACTGTAACCTTCTCTCTCCCTTAGTGTATAGTTGAAAGGGAAATAGAAATGAGCCTATGAACCAAAAGACGAAGTGGGCTCTTGATACTGGAGTAGGAAGGTGGTTGGAAGTATCATATCTACCAGCTGTAGAGATTCCCTCAAAATAAGCCCTAGGGTTGTAATTATGGGGTTTGGTTCTTCCACAAGCTGCATAAAATTATCCAAACATATCTGAGTTCAATTCCCTCGCAGTGTATAATCCCATAGACAAGATAAACTCCCCTATGTTCATAAATCTTCTCACCCTTCCAAACTAAAAAGTGAGTGTTCCATTTGTGTTGAGGCCAGGAATATAATCCCTGAACTTGACAGTGGCTAAAAATTCCCTAACATATTCGTGAATCACCGGTTCATGAATTTCGAACAACTTCAACCAAGCATTAGAGACAAACTTCGTATTCGCACTCTAATAAGTCATCCGAAAAAAGTTTTTTAAAGCTTTCATCGCATCCCCATGGTTGACCGTCTCAAAAGTTGTGAAATCAAGGGCTTTGGGACCCTCTATTTTATTCTGAAGAAGGACCTTAAGCTTGTCCTTGAACTCCTTCTTAGAACCCTTAGAATATTCAGGATGGTTGAATTTGAACTACTCAAGAGGGTTGTCTGCAAAAGATGATATTGGTTAGTCATTATTTGTTAAAACATATTGCAATATCAGACTAAGTTATGGCGTAACCCAATGTAATGGTTATGCCGTAGGTTCCTACTGACACCCAATACCCAATGTTTCTAGACTGGGTTACGGCGTAACCCTATTTCTGTGGTTACGCCATAGGTTCCTACTAAGACATCACACCTACTATGGTTACGCAACAATCAATTATCATATCTACGCGGTAACCATAAGAATTTACCAAAACCCTATTTTATTGTCCTTAATCACATGTTTTGATTATTAGGTGAATGCTTCGAACAAACCCATTATAATCTCAAAAATTAATCAAATCCCTAATAATCAATTAATTCCCTAATAAATCACTAAAAACTTGTAAATGCATAGGCAGGGAATAATCAACCATATAATCCTAGTAACACAAACAATAAGATCACACATTCTAAGTATGAATTGAAAATCCTTATGGGAATCAAATCCTAACAAACATTCTAAATAGAATATCACAAAGGGTATAGGAATGATTACCTACCATGTCGGGATCCTTAGAATTGATAAAGAACTCGACACTAAAATTTTGTTCGTTTTATTTTTTACTGTAGCGGCGGCGGTTATATTTTTAGGGTAAAAAAAATGAGTTTACGTCAAAACTCATGTTTTTATACTTTCACTAGAAGTTACGGCGTAACCCTAAAAGTCTGGTTACGCCGTAGCCCAAATTAAAAAGCACTAAAAAAATTAATTTCAAATTTCTACGCCGTAACCCCATCGATGTGGTTAGGCCGTAAGTGGCTTTAAACACGGATTATTTCCTCTTCTAATCTTTACATAGTGAGAGAGTGAATTGCGTACCTTTGAATCCATGCAAACTTGAAATATCATCCTATGATTGTTTTACCATAAACGTTGGATGCGTACGAGTCCTCTCTTCCTGTGAGCAAGTTCCTAAAAATCCATATAAATAAATATTAGGAACCAAAACATGATAAAAAATAACTTAAATTCACCAATTTAAACTGCTCCCCGGCAGCGGCGCTAAAACCTTGATGCGTAGTATCATGTTTTAAATTTATAAACTGAGAAATACTAAGGACTAACACATTCTAACGGCCAGTGTACCCGATCATGTGCGGTATAGCCTAGGTAAATTCGAGTGTCGTTCCAAGAGCTGTTGGTCTGGTGAATAAGGTGCTTATCTGTTTTATCATTTAGAAAGTCAATTGTTGAAACTTAATAGTGAACTAAAAGAATTAAAAACAGAGGAAGAAGTTTAGAGAAGGAAGTGATGTGACTAAGCGGTGGTTTAATTAGAATGCGCAGTGTCTAGATCTTTGTTCTATATAGTGGTTATATGTTATTAGGCACAACTGATCATTGTTACCTAACCTATAATCCATAGATCCCAACCCGATGGTCAAGGTGGCCAAGTATCTAGTTTTAGTCATTAAGTACTATCTATCTCCTAGACGTATCTAGTGGTTTTAATGCTAAACCTTCGTTTGGTCCATGTAAGGCTTTTCCCGTACTTCTTAGGTATTTCTTCTAGTGTAGGTAGTTCTATAGTCAAGTCCTACACAAGGATAATGGTCATATCTCAAGCAACCAAATAAGCTAGTGTTCTAATGGTCATGTACTAACTAGCGAATGAGGTACTACCCTAGCTTCAATACTACCAAAACGTGAGGATTCAATGATAGGCTAGAAAGATATCTATATAAAGAAGCAAAAAGACAAAGCACACAACCAAAGCATAGATTAACATCAACACTGAATTCATATAAAGATTAAGTGTAAAAACTCATTTGAATTCAATTTACAATGAAACTAGAATGATATCTAGTTATGTGATTCCAATGGCTTGACTAAAAAGATTGTTTTTCTTCATCCTTCTAACTCTTCTCTTGTGTTTTAGGGTTGTTCTCCCCAAACCCTAGCTAGGATTTGGGAAAGGGGAGATGATTCTTTAATGCAGAATTCATATGTATTTATAGGCATCACTTGGTACAACATTGTTACGGCGTAACCTTAAGTAAAAGGTTACGCCGTAACCATCCTTTATAATCGATTCTTCTAGCAATATAATATTACTTACGGCATAGTTGCATCGACATGGTTACGCCGTAACCTTCACCCTTGGTCAACACGTTTGATAAACTATGATTCTTCTTCTATGGTGTAATGCTTACATCACTTTTATGGCGTTTGTACCGCGATCCAGTTACGCGGAAAAGTATTCTTGTGGCTTTAATCGTTATTGCTGATTAATCCTTCTCGTGCTCCATTGCCCTGAATAACTCCACCTGCAAAACAATAAGCATTTCTTAGCTTATTTGGATGTAAAATTGCTGAAAAAATGAGTGGAAACCAGAGATATTGATGCTAAGATATTCCGATTATTTGATGTCATCAGCTTCTTTTATGAATGATTTAGTTTATTTTCAATTTTCAGTAACAAATCTAGAAAAAAAAGGAAAAAAGGAAAAAAAACATTGACATTAACTCCCCATCTCATTAATCTTTTGTCATTGTTGCCA
Organism: Chrysanthemum lavandulifolium; assembly: GCA_022545495.1. Taxonomy (NCBI): domain Eukaryota; kingdom Viridiplantae; phylum Streptophyta; class Magnoliopsida; order Asterales; family Asteraceae; genus Chrysanthemum; species Chrysanthemum lavandulifolium. The sequence continues at coordinate 171,551 of JAHFWF010000053.1, forward strand.
TCTCCCTGACCTTCTTGAATTATCATCCTCGTCAAAATCGAGTATAGTGATGGATTTCAATAATCACACTTGATTTGTAGTTTTGTTTGGCCATAAACGAAGAAGATATAATATGTGGCCCTATATCACATATATCCAATTTCTTAGTATGTAAAAAAATTTAGTTAGTAAACCAAATTTTAGCATATAGCATGAATGAATATAAGACGATGTTTTGTTTTACAACCTAGTGAATGAACGAGAATATGATGATGGCTTTTTTTCCCTTTTCCATTCTCATATACATAACCAAACAACGAGATTGTAAATTGTACTTAAGTTCATAATCAACAATATTCATTACTAAAAGAATTCCTATACCCATAGTCATTCATGACCACAAACGAAACGCATCCTTAGTTATATTTGCTTAGAAAGGGGGTTTTAGGTTTAGGGAATTTTTTTTTTCATCGTTTTGAGTTTTGTAAAATGAACCATTTGACATATGCCTGTTTTGACCCGTGCCCATTTAGATGCGAGCCCGTTTCCTGAACCGGTCGTTTTGCCAGTTTTAATGAGTGTTGTGGTTGCACAAATTTCCTCATTACATTCCTAGTTGTTAAATGATGTAGATATGTTTTGATTCAAATATGAATGCCGAATCTCTCACATAAAGATGTTACATGTTTAGATCGAAAAACTCTACTTCCTTCATCTCGTTTTAAGTGTTCATATTACTATTTTTCTTTTTTCACAAAAACAATTTAATTGCTTAAGTTAATGGTTACAATCGAACGTTTTGACTTATTTTATGCTCTTATATCTTTCAAAATTATAAAATCAGTTACTAGATTTATCGCATTTAAACGTAAACATGACAATTTGTTGTAATTAATGCACTTGTTATAAAACTAAGGTTTTCTATTTGTGGATGGTTACGGTGTGTCAAGAGCTGGTGTTTTCCCCGAAACGCGACGGGATAGCGCCAAGACCACACCACCACTCGTGTTTTCACATTTGGCGTTGTCACCACCAGCTGAGTGTCCGATATTTTCCTTTTTCTTTTGTTGTTTTTGTTTTTGTTTTACTCTCTTTTTTAAACGTTGAGAAATGGTCCTAAAAATAAAAATACACATTTGTTTTTTAAAATACAGCCGTTTGAAGCATAAATGTACAAATTTTCCCAAATGTTTACCCTTTAAAAATCCTATAAATACCACATTAATCTTTGATAAAATCAAATAGTCCTGACTTTTTAGTGTCAATTTCCCCCGATTATGCTCATATTTTATGTCATTATATGGATTTACGCTTGTATTCCTTTATATTTCACTTTCAGGTAAATTCTGAGCATTGGAGCTTAGAGACGCGGATTTGGAGATTTTCCTAATGGTTTATGATAGTATGCTATTTATGAAGAGGCTACGGCGTAACTCATTCTCTCACATACGCCGTAGCTAGTGTTTTATTTCAGATTGCCTACTCAACAGCAATTACGGCGTAACTCCAAACTAAGGTTACGCCGTAATCATCTAGGTCATGAAATATTATATGCCTCCATCAACTACGCCGTAATTCCTCAATAAGCATTACGCCGTAGTCCACTTAACGAGAGTTCTGTTTTAGAGTTAGTTAAGTTACGGCGTAACCCACATCCACTATACGGCGGAGCTGCTAATTACGGAGTAACCTTTCCTTAGTGTCATGCCATAGTCTATTTAACGAGAGTTACATTTGGAGGATAATTAAGTTACATTGTAACTCTCAACTCAAGTTACGCCGTAACTATGATCGTGCCTATAAATACAAGACCTAAATTCTGCATTTCACATCATTCACTCACAACTCAAAGGCAGAGAACGTGAAGAGGGTTCCAAAGGCAGATCATACGGAGCGTACATAGCCATCTCCAAGGGAGGAATCACTCCATATCGATAAGCATTAGCGATTATTTCTATATTTTAATATTAATTCATGTCTTTCATTATGTTAAACATTGAATTCATTGTTTCTTTTATTATGATCGGCTAAGCACCTTTGGTTCTAGCCTAGTTATGATTCCTTGAATGTATTTTTTATGTTTTCATGCTTTCATATAATTGTTTCTAGTGTATGCATGCATAGTTCGATGGTAGTCACCCTAGCTTCGGTGGTTTTGAAATGCGGTCGTATAGAGTTGCTTAGGAGAATTGACCAACTGACCTTAAGTAGGTAGGTAGAGTTTGGAAGGGTAAGAATTGACCAACTGACGACCCTTCCTCTCTTGTGCGAACTGATCAAATGATCACCTGTCGTCCAGATGAACTTAAGAAGTTAGGGATGAGTGTCTAAGATGCTAGCGCTCGGGAACTCGTTATTTTGAATCTTGCATGTAAGGTACTTAATGACTTGGCTTAGGTGACTTAAGACCCTCGACTCCCCAAGGGTAAACCTTTGACGTCGGGTAGGAGCCTTGGTTGATAGGTTGGGATGAATTGACCAAATGATGTCCTAGCGACTCAACCCCCACTTGAATCAATTGGAAATAATAAAACATAGACATTATACGATAGGAGGATTAATTAGGTTAGCACACTTTCTCTCCATTGATCACAACCTTATTTACTTTTTGCTATTTCATTTTTTAGATTAATCATTTCTACTTCAAACCAGTTAAAACAAGTGACACTTAGACTTAATAGGATCCCCATCTACATAGCTCTTAGGAACGACCTAGGCTTTACCACCTTCTATACTATGCACGACCGGGTTCACTGCTTGTTAGTGCATTAGGTAGACCTTAGGTAGACGAGAAAATATAAATATTAAATCCTGGTCAGAAATCCTGCTTCAATCTTCTATTTTTTCACACTTCTATATACATATCTCAACAATACTTCTTTTTTTTACCTTCAAAAAAATGATATGAATTCCAATGAATATGATCTTTACTCTCAAGACGATGTGGAATGGTATTTTCAATATTATCAACAATTTCAAGCTTTAGGTAATTAAGAAACTGAGAGTTCAATTTCTATACCTAGGACATACATACCATGTGAACGAGAGGATGCAGAACAACGACTATTGGAAGATTATTTAGAGACGAAAACAATCCACCTAATACCCGGAGAGGAATTTTAGGCGAAGGAATCGTATGAGTTTAAAACTTGTAAACAAATAGTTAACGATTACCAATTACAATGTTAACCCTCTTCTCGAATACTTCATTTTTTTAAACAATGGCTGGATTGTACATGTCATTTAAGTATTAGTCCTATCATGAAATGCACGGCCATAAGCCAATTGGCATACGACACAACACCCGATACATTTAACAAGTACTTTCAAATTGGTGAACGTTGTTCACGTAGTGTTTGTGGAAAACTAGAAGGGGGGTTGAATAGTTTTACCAATTAAAACTTGGTTTTAAATATTTAGATCGACTTATGTCAAGCTATTTAGATGTGTATGTTGGACGTTGATAGATAAATATATAAAAGTGTAGAGAAAGATAAAGAGTAAGAAGCACATAACCACGACACGAGTATTTATAGTGGTTCAGCTACAAGGACACCTTCCTTGCCCTACTCGACTCCCCGAGTCACCTACTCGATAGTTCATAATCACCACACGACACCAACTCCTTATGGCGGAGAAGCCTTCACAACGTCGCCTACTCTTTTTCCGATACTAGGCTAACCACCGGGTTCTTTCACCAAGGTGAACCACACCTACCACAACGTCGCCTACCCTTTATCCGGTACTAGGCTAAGTACCAAGTTCCATTACAATGGAGGAACTAATACCCAACACTACGCAACACCTAATCCCAAAAGGAGACCCACTCCTTATTACAACACCATCAAGGATGTCAACATCCTTGGAAACAAAGTATCACTGTTTGTATAATGATGCACCTCATCGATTATACGACCTTGACATCCTTCACTAATGCCACTTGATTTGACTCCTAGGAATCTTTCACTAATGCCCTTGACATGAATGCTTGGCACCTTTCACTAATGCCTTCGTCTTGACTCCTTTAGCATTCTTCACTAATGCTTTTGACACGGACGTTAAGCACCTTTCACTAGTGCTTTCATCTTGACTCTTTTGGCATCCTTCACTAATGCCATCAACACAACACTTCTATGGAGGAAGAAAGAACTATCAACAAGAGAACCTCAGTAGTCTTGATGATGACGAGCATGGCAACTCATGGACTTGAGCTTGCTCGACTTCAAGTGGTGATCTCGCCTTTAAGAGGAACCTAGAGAATCACACAAAACAAAAGACAAACTACATAGAAAGATCCCTTAGGATCGGTGGTTGAGAGTTACAATACTTGGGGAAAGTATGTGTGGGAGTGGCAACCCAAAATGAAGAAATGGCTCACTATTTATAGAGGAAAAACAACTCATCGTTCCACGGATCCCGGATCCTCCTTAAGGGATCCGTCTAGTGTAAAGCTAGGGATCCGTGGACGCTCCTCTTGCCCATGGGTATTTTGGTTATGGGCCATGGGTCATGGGTTATGGGTTGGTCCATGGGTATTTCATTAGATACAATGTATCTAATAGATGCAATGCATCTAGTCAAATGTATATGGGTCAATACCATGGGTTATGGATATGCTCCATGGGTTGTAGTTTTTACTCATTATAATACATACTAGTTATGTATATATTTACCCAATATGTAAACACTAGTTGTTGTACATATGTATTATTAAATCATAAAATCACTTATACTTGTTTTAGTGTTTTATGAAAACGTAAGTGTATTAGAAAACTATTGGCTCAAACCATTTACGTATTTTATTTTTCGTTAAAATGATTTTACGTTTGTTATCGACAAAACATTAGAAGATCGTAAAATATAAATAAACATTTTACGGCTTATTTGTATTAACAATCTCCCTTTTGTTGATGACAAAACATAAAATTATTTTAAGGAAAAAACTAAAATTCATAAAATTCAATTGAATTTTACTCTCTTCTCCCCCTTTTTGTCAAAACAAAAAGAGCGTCGAAAAGAAACTAACACAATGTTTTAAGAAAAACATGTAAAAAGAAAAAATCTAGAAAGCAAGTGACGGGAAAAGTTCTCGTCTTAACTCCCCCTTGACGAGTCCATACCTTTGTGAGGGCGTCAAGTAAACAAAAAAAACTAATAAGCTAATGCATTGCAACTATGTGTGCAAATGGTTTCGTCTTTGTATTGCAACTTTGCAATGGGATGTAACGAAATGTAATCCATATGAGGATTATATTGCAATTGGTTTTGCAATGTATGGTTTGACACAAAGCTCCCCCTAGCTTAGGGTGTCAAAGTTTTCATGTGTATTTTGTAAATCTACAAAATAAAGGTTAGAAAATTGGTCTTCATTGCACGGATCCCACGGTTCCCTTCTTGGAGGATCCGTCAGGCAAATTCGAGGATCCGTGCATCCGATGTGATTTTCGACAAAGAATGGTGATGTAATGTTAACATCAAAGAAAGATATGTATTCAAGCAACAAACATATTCTCAAAGCAATATGGCAAATAAGCTATCATTCAATAAAACATCAGAGATAATCAACAAATCTCTAAAACTAAGAGAATGATTTAGCCATGTAATACATATTCTTCTAACACTAATGAGTGACCTAAACTTAAGAAGCAACAATGTGCTTGAGTCTAAGGATGAGTAGACTTGTTGATTTGGTCCAATCTTTCAAGAAGATGATTAAACATGAAATCCAACTCATTTCGTACTTCTTGAACAAGTCCTTGGGTGATTAGACAATTTGAGCAATTGTTGTCTTGATTGGGAACCGGAGGAAATTGGATGTTTTGAGGAGGCTCTACAAATGATGGTGGAGTTTCATCGAGAGATGTAGGATGAGGTTCTACTAGAAATGAGGGTGGTGGTAATGGAAATTCCTCTATATGATCAAGTCCTTTGTGGTTCCTTGTTTCTAATGATGGACTAGTTGGTGTTGTAGGTGGTTCCCTATTTAACGAGAAAGTTGGTGAGTGGGAAGTTCTCGATGGTGAATGCTCTAATGAATAGAGATTTGGGTGAGAGAGAGGCTCGGTGAAAGAGTGTAGTCCATGCTCTATGAATGAAGGCTTAGACGGCTTGCTAGAACTAGCTATGTTTGGTTTAGAGCTAGATGAACCCTTTTCTAGCCCAAAAGGTTTAATGCTAATTCTTGCGGTTTTCTTAGCAATTGTTGAATGGATTTGTTGAGGTGGGATTCTAGCATTGTTATCTCTTACGGGAGATGATTCGGTGGATGAAATCTCATGAATCATATAACCATTCCTTTTTGGCGAACCTTTGGTTGAAGAGTTGTTGCTAAGTGCTTTAGTCATGGTGATGGTGAGGATGCAATATGAGCTTCTAACTACTGATTTTTGAGTACTAGGTAAGAGTGATGACTTAGCCTCAAGAGTGTTTGGTTTATAAAAGATGATTATGAATTAAGACATTAAATTCATGACCACTAAGGGGATTAAGCATGCACTAAGGTCAGTTGAGATATTGTTCAGCTCTAGGATAACATTAAATGTTGGCTAAAAGTGTTTAGATTACCAAAGGTGGCTAAAATTTGAAGAGAAAAGCAGATTAAGGTCTTTCTGTAGACACGGATCCCACGGATCCCTCTCACTAGGGATCCGTCTGGTTATAAACCAGGGATCCGTTTGTTAGACAGATATGTGATGAAATGATTATGCTTTTTGTAAGGTCTAGTACCTATGAATCTTGAGGGTTTGACTTTCCTTTGATGTCTTGAGTGGTGGATATCTTAAATACTCAACCATAAGGAGTGACGATGCTTAATGATGGTTTTGGGTAGGAAAGTGGACTTTAGATAGTCTAACTAAGTGCTTGAGAAGGATACCATTTGATTAGAAATGGAAAAATGGTGGTAATTAGTCCTAGAAATCAGATGATAGCTCAAGAGAAATTTGATAAAATCTTGAAAAATAAAGAAAAATAAAAAACTAGTTTCAAGCCTATTTTAGAGTTAAAAGTGACTAAAATCAATTTTCTAAAATTGATAGAAATATCAAACTAAGTATTATGAGATGTGAGGAATAATGTGTGAGCGTTGAAGCGAAAAAATGGTGGATATTGGTGAGTTTGAAAAATCAAAAGTACTTTGGATTTGTTCCTAAGTTATCTACGGATGAATGTGAGACCTAATAGGCTTGAGGAAGCCTTAAGTAGTGTTAAAGAATCATGTTTAGTCATCATGATGTGATTGGGGGTATAACTTAGGTGTATGGTGATCTGTATCAGATAACTGTTGTAGGATCGATATAATATTGTGTTGATGATTCGGGTGGTCTTGGATGATCAAAATACATGTTTGCCATATTTAGAGAGAGAAAGATAGAGAGGGTGTTCTTGCTAGAGAGTTGGTTCACAAATAATGGAAGGTTAGATTATGAGAAGCACCACCCTTCCATGGATGGAAGGGTATTTATAGTTACGAATACACGACCTCCTATCGACTGTGGATCGAGCATACGATGGGTAAAGACCGTCCTTCCTCCACGGTGTTACACTAGACTAAGCTACGCTCTTGACTAACTAATTAACTATTAAATAACGTAAACAACGACAAATCTACGAGCTAACATATGCTAGACCATTATTGGGGTGACCGACACTTTAACATGGAATTTCCAATTCATAACAATCTCCCCCTAAGGGAGGTCACCCCATGAAATACATTTTGCATCCTAGCATTCTTTCTTTGTCTTTGTTCTTGAGCTCGTAGACTTCAATTCTTCAATTCCACAATCTTTGTGCTTTTGTAGCGATTCTTCAAAGTCCGCATTGATTTGTACTTTAAGTGGAGGCCATTAAACTGATCCACATCATTGATGATCTTCGAGATTTCATTGAGATCATCAGCCACAGCAAATCTCTGGATCACCCTTTATTTTGTTGCCATCATGTGAAGTTGTGACGTTCGGACCGACATGCTCACACTTTTGAATCATGACATCTATCCATCGAGTAGCGGAAGCCCATCGGTTCATGATATTTGCGGCGAAAGCGAAGCATAGTATGAAATATCGAGCCGTGTTATGTAGATATGCACCGGTCATGATTTCTTCAATTAAGTGTGAATGTTGTGAGCATGCGGCTTTGGATTGACTCCTCAATTCGATCACCGCAACCGTCCAAATGTACATGCAAACAACAATTAGCAATAAACAAACGAAAGTGTCTTTGACCACTTTCGTTGATTTGAGGTACACTGCCCATGGTTCCCGTTGATCGGTACAAGTACTACACCGTGATCGGTAGGATTCCTAAGAATCTCCTTGACGGGGTTTCGCAATGCTCTAGTCGTTCTCAAACCGAACGTCTCAAAGAAGACAACACGGAGTGAGTGAACCCGGTAATTGAGATTCACCGATTGATGAAAATGATTTGAAAACAATCGCGTATTGCTTAAGATAAAGAGTTTTTCAATACGACAAAGGTTTAGAAGAAGAAATCAATTTTCAATCATAAATACCCTTTTATTTTGAAAACATAATACACGGTCAAGTGCTAGAGAAAAGAGTTTTTGAGCACAACGACCGGTTTTTCAAAGGTATCCGTCAATCCTTTTCCTGGACCAAGGTTGATTCAAGAGTGAATCGCCCCATCGTTTCAATCCAGTAGTCACAAGCTTGATCTTTAGTAAAGATCTCACATGCCACCCACCAAGAGCTTGTTTGATGTTGGCTCTAGAAGGATTTCCATCTTCATCGTGAATATTTTTACATATCACTCGGATGTTCGGCAATACCACAAGGATAATCGTGGGACTCTTAATATATACTTACTTTCCACATTGTGTGAAACAAACAAGTCTTCATTAAATTTGTGTCCTAATGAGATATTATGGATGATCTCTTGGCTCTAGACTCAATTGTGCACATTTGGTTCCTATGCTGGGAGACTAGGGAGAGGTCTCCTTCTTCAATATCAACAAACTCTAAGAGAAAGTCGATAGATTATGTCGGTTCCCGTGAGAATGAGACAAGTCCTTTTAAGAGGAACTTGAGTAGCTTGGGAAGTTTAGTGCGGTGCATCACGGGTCCATGATGTCTTGTCTTCAATACAGTGTTACCTTAGTAAACACCAAGAGCATATGTAATGAACCCGGTTTACGCCCTAAGGTTGAATTATTGGAGGCTATTTCTTTTCACCCTTTTCACATTCAATTCTTTTCATTCTTCAACCCCTTGATTACCGAGACTTCATTACTAGAACCTTGTTGGGTTTATTCCAAGACTAGCTCGGCCTCTCGGTCCACTCTTCCCATATTCTCATTTTTCTCCTTTTTCATCATACCTAAGGACTCTACACTATCTAGTGGATTGTCCTGGTAGATCCCTCGTGTTACGGCGGATCGTGGGAACGAATACCTAACCTAACCATCCTTATAACACCATGCATAAAGTAAATTGGTCGGTCTTTTGGTATAGTTCTTTCCTTCTCGAAACCAATTGAAAAATCATTTGGAAAATCAATCAAGGTACTTGTGATATAATATCAAAGCATTTTGCACCTTAATTGTTTTGATCTTTTAGAAATGCTCCCCCTCAACATGTGCATATGATTTTATAAATTGTTTAGCACATGGAGGCAAGAGTTCTTTTTGAAATAAATTCTTGATCACAATTTCCATGGAAAAAGCCATTTGATTTTCTTGGCAAATTCTCCCCCTTAATATGTGCATAGGATATGTGAAAAATCATTTTATCACATAGAGGCAAGAGTTCATTTGAAGTACTTTCACGATCACAAAAGCCATTAGGAAACCATTTGCTCCCCCTCAATATGTGCTTCGAGATTCGAAAGCGTTTAGCACATATGAGAGAGCAGCCTGCACATTTGAATCAAATCGATCATCATTTATCAGATTTCATTATTAAATCACAAATTCTCCCCCGATCAAAAATATCAAACCCTTTGAGATTTTGGATCCCAAGTGATTTAATAAGGTTTATAAAACATTGGAGAAAATTGTGTTCAGATTAATTTAATTCTGATAGTGGAACAGATTTAGACATTAAAAGATTGTTAGTATCAGGTATGATAATTTTTTAAGAGATCTTTTAGATAAAATAAAACATTTTCACAATCAAACAAGAACAGAAAAAATTTCATTTTGAAAGACCTTTGACCTTTGAAGAAAATCATACCATGACATAACATTAAATCTTAAGATCACCACTTATTTTGTACAAAACGGACTTTTTGAATATATATTGTTTGAAAATACTTTAAATTAAATCACTCTCTCCCTCAATCGATGACCGAAGTCGTTGATTGAGTGACTTAAGTTTTTAAAAAATGAAGTCCGGTGATTTTCAAAATTTAGTCCAATTAATTTTCAAAAACAATATTTTCCATTTTCAAAACAATTTTATTCAAATTTATCAAAAATTGTTTAAAAATGGTATCCTGCACAAAGATACATTAGTGGTTGAGAAGCTTTTGTTGTTGTTGCTGAGGGTTGGAAGAAAAACCGTTTGCAAATGCAGTGAGACTTCTTACGTTGCATTTTAATGCCAACTGAGGTCAAAATTAAGCTCCGTTTCTTCAATCTCTTAGAAGAAAACCATCTGCTGAAGCAGTGAGACCTCTTACGTTGCATTTATGCCAACTCTTCATAGAAGTCCAATTAAGCTCCGTTTCTTCATTTGTCAACCCAAGATATAGTTACCCTTTCCTTTCGGCATCCAATCATCTTCAATTGTGGGATCCGGATCGGGAACATTCTTATATACCAATATACCTGCATACGTTAGTATACACAAACAGATATATGGTGGTCGACATCACCCAAACAGCAATCTACTAATTAAAGTCAATCCAACATATCAATCAGTTCATATAAGGCATGGGATATGTGTGTTCATCAAACTCTAATCATCTAATCCTAACAATCATATCCTGGGCACCTAGTCCTTCAACATAGGTTAACATCATTTTTAATTAAGCACGTAGGATAATTAAGAAAGTCCGTTAGATGATATAAATTTGAAAACATTCTCCCCCTCAATCAATCACTTATTTTTCTGAAAAGTTTTAAAAGCACTGAAATCATTGATTGAGTTTGCAAATTTTATCGAAAACTCTGAATCGATAGATTTTAAAGCAACTCATTTACCACCATTTTGTTAAAACAAATATTTTTCAAGAATTTTAGAAGGAAAAATATTTGAGTAGGGAATGATCCTTGACATACTTTCCTCATTTTGTTTTTAGGATAAGTGCACGATATATTTGAAAATTGGTTTAGCGCAAGACTTTCCTTCCTTGAAGAATGGGTTGCTATCTCGAAATAACAACAAACCATTGTTTTAAGCACGGGTTACTGCCCCGAGGTAACGCAAGCCATTTTTGAAGCTCGGGTTCTGATCGAAATAAGCGTAAGCCATAATTTTAGACATGTTTTGGAAAAGAATATTTACACCTCTGTTCGAACTTCATCTATGGTCCGTGCTATTATTGAATGACATTTCTAAGACCGTAGATGTTATCGATACCGAAGACATGTCTTTAGAAAACATATTTTGGTATTTTAAATTTTCTGATTTTTATGTGTTTTAGAAGGTTTTATATTTTTCTATTTTGTTTTTCTGGTTTTATATTTTTGTATTTTTGTTTTTGATAAATATTTACAAAGATAGTTTAGATGATATAGTTAAAGAAGATGATGATGCGAGTACCGAGATAAGGATATAGAGCAGCCCCGTTGTAGAAGATAGGAGTCATTATCTCTTAAACATTCACCACCAAAGCTTCCAAGACTCTTGAATCGAAGAGAGAAATTGAGCCACTTGAAAGTGAGACTTTGGTAGCTTCCCCCCAAACCGAATATCCATTAGATGAGCATATTCGAAGCTATATTTCAAGCTTGCTTTAGCCAGGTGCCCATAGAAGCACACCATTATCATAAATCCCGCTGCTCCTTTTAAGAACGATAATCTAGATTCTTCGTTCGGGGTTATATCATCAACAACAACAGCAACGTATCATCCCACATATGAATACCTCTTCTCAAATTCCTTTTCCATTGAAGTCCGACGCAATCCATTCCAAAAGGTGTCAAGAGACCACTTCCCGAGTAGTTGAATTGATGCGATCGGTCTCTTAAACTAGAGCTCACGAACCCGAATACACATACCAAGACAAAGAAACTTATACCAACAGTAGCAGTTAAGTCCAATAGCCAAAGAATAACCCCGATGTATACTTTTCTCTCCCCGAAAAGGTGTATGAAGCTCAAGAACCCGGTACCGAATGCCCAAAGAGAATAACCGATAACATTGATGAAGCGGGACGAATCACGATTATCTCTGCGGTGACAATCTGCGGATGTCATCACCGAATAAGTGATTATATCTCGAATCATGATTAAGCCCTCAAGTAAAACAATTTGAGCATCCCCAATGTACACAATCTCTCTCCCGATGATTGTGATAACATCAAAATCATCACACACTTGTGTACCTCTTGCATCTTGAAACTAACTCTTACATCTCTTCCCCACGTAGTTGGAATAAGAACACTAAGCGCTTGATGAGTAAAACCTTGAGTTTCTCTGCGGTCATGACATTTGTTTTCCGGGATATCTTCAATTACTTAGAAGAATTAAGTTCATCAAGTTTACTCGCCATGAGTCAAACCTTGAGTTTCTCTCATGGTAATAACATTTGTCTTCCGGGATATCTTCAATTACTTAGAAGTATTAAGTTCATCAAGTTTACTCGCGTTTAGATGCTTGTCTCCTTCCCCTCTTTGGTTTTGACACTTGAATCAAGAATACTCTAAAAGCCCAAATACAAGAAATTTGTTGAGAAGAAATTTTGAAGTCTTTGTGAGAATCAACTTGTCAAGGTATGTGAGCAAGTCTAATTGGGATTAAATCGGACATTTCACCCTCCCCAATTAGTGCTTTCCCTAAACCGACAATCTTTTGATAAATGCCGGATTAAGAAGAAGTCTTTAGATCATTAAATGCAACTCGTCTTTGGTCTTCTAACATATAGCAAGAAATGTAGAATGATCGTAGACTCGACCTTCTTCAAGATTTTCCGAATGGGAATAGAGTGTTAACATCTTCAACTCACACCAAAAGCATCCCAATTAACTTACATCTTGCAAATCCCTTAACTAAAATCCTCCCAATCAAACAAGAATGAAAGATGTTCATCAAGGAAATCGACAATCGGGCCGCAACGAACACACAAGATGGTAACACCAAACTACCAATCACATCAAACAAGAACGAGAGATTGTTCGAATCATCATGTTGATGTGTCGTGAAACATTAACCGAAGCACTTTGTCGATAAACTCATCGATCCGATTGAAGATGTCAACCAACGGCTCTTAGAAGAAACTCCATGTAAAGATGATCCGATAAGAAGAAGCTCGGTTCTTACATGAGTTAGAGCCGTATGACCATATATTCTCATAAGTCAATCAACCATGCGAATTATCACACTTCTTCTCCCCTCAAGAATTGCATACGGAGATGCCATTCTTGATTAAACAGTGAACATCATCCAAATGTAGTCTATTCACACTTCTCCCCGCAAAATTAGCACAGGATGTCGCCATCGTCATTATAGTTGAGAAAGTGGAATCGAAAACAATCAATGATGAGCCGGTTCACTTGATGACCAAGCGCATGAAAAAGTATGAAGCATGTTGATGAGAATGGTCATAATTTAGAAGATTTCTCTTCTTGAAGATAAAGCGCATCAAGCGCATACTTTTCTTTTCTTTAGGAGCGAGGCATGAACATTGTGTTCATACGTCATAAGAAGATTTCTCTTCTTTCGAAGATAATGCGCACTGAAACGTACACATTTCTTTTCTTTAGAGTACGAGGCATGAACTGTTATGTTCATACGTCATAATCTCTCTCTATTCAGCTCTCTTGGCAAAACATGTAATCATCCCCATTATCATTCTGTAGGCTCTTTGTCGTGACAGCTAATGGAGAAAACCCAATATGATGAACTTGACCGTGAAGTAAACTACCCCGAACTCGTGACTTAAACTTGCACATATGTAACAAAGAGCGGTGCCGATTTCCATTAGCATCTCTAAGTACTCTATGTACTCTATACTCTTCAACCAACCAACCATCAAGTATAAGACGTACATCACCTCTTGAAAATCCACAATTAAATGTGACACTTGAGCACTAGCGTAACTCCTTAAAGTGATAGTTATTTTGTGGAAAAAGAGCCCAATTTCCTCGTGGTAAAAGAAAAAAATCCCAAAATAACTAGATTTCTAAGTCTTCGTTTTTGATAATAAGCTCGAACAAGGATCTTGAAGAATCTTCATCCATCCATCCCGATACCTTGGATACTAAGTACACTCGCCCGTGATATTTCACTTCAACCTCAAATAAATAATAGTGAATTTACCCGTTGTCACATCTTCTGGTTAAAAACTCAAATCTAGCCTCCTTTGACGTTTTAAGTGAACTCTGATAATGGTTTCATCCTGACCATGGTTAAAAGCACGTAACCCCGTAAAACCATGTAGTAACCAAAATGCCATGACAAATATCCAAACACACATCCAATTTATGAAGTACACCCTTTTATCCCTTCTTCGAGGTAGAAACCGTAGCACCAGCATCAGATAAGATTCAGAATTACACTTTCCTTTTCTCCAGGATGGCTCCATCATTACGGGATTTTACAATTCTATGGTTTAAACCGAGAAATAGTTTCTTTCGTGGGATTTTACAAAACCAAGAATAAACCGTAAGATAGATCCGGAAATGAATTTTACTATTACCAGGATGTTTCCATTGTCACGGGATTTTACAAGTCTATGATTTAAACCGAGAAATAGATTCTTTCGCGGGATTTTACAAAATCAAGACAAAACCGTACACAATGTCAGCTTGAATGAGTTATAACAGCTATGGTTTCGGTGATTATCTGTTTTAGGGGAACATGCAGCGGTTCATCAACGAGTCATTATCCAACATCAACACATTGGAAAACACATCTTCCACATATTCTGACGGCTATTGTTGTGACCACTTGGTGAAGTAAACCCGATATACCAAACTTGACCATGAAGTAGAATTCCCCAGATTTGTTACTTAAGCTTGTACTTATCCTCGTGAAAAAGAAACGGTGTACCCAATGTACAAAACCTTTTGACGTATTCTCAACTGCGTGAGACACCAAAGTGATAGTTACATTGTGGGTTAAGCGAGAAAGAATCACAAAAGTAACTAAATAGCCAAGTCTTTATCACATTCTATAAATGCCCAAACAAGTCATCTTCGCGGAATGGTAGAAAGAAAGAAGACGAAATAAGTAAACATGCCCGAAAAACCTCACTTCAAATCCAAATGAGAAATACCGTATAACAACCCCGAAGTCAACTTAGTTCTATCATCAATTCAAGCCGTGACATAATATCTTCCGTGAAAATGTATAGACCAAAGTGTCAAACCGCATAACACCTCAGATCTCATCATCAAATCGCATAATAAGACAAATCTCATCAATAAAATGCATCCTCATCAAATCTCAAGACTCATTGTTAAACCGCATCAACACCTCGCAGCCCATATCATACAGTCCATAAACCCATAACAGAGCATGAGTCCAAGTTCAATTAAAAGCGTTTGAACCGACACTTCAAAACCAACTCAATAATACCCGTCAAGAACTTCGTAGTCAATTTGAGCGACAATGCATTTCTAGTCAAAAATATGTATCTTTCGCAAAGTTTGATGCCCAAAAAAAACCGCACATTGACCGACAAATATAAAATTTGTATATAAGAAAATTTGTATCAACACAAACATTTGAAATACAAAATTTCGTTATGAGTTTTGAGGATAATTGTTGTAAATAACTAACAATCGGATACGGCCCATAGAATAATCACAGCCCATTTAATTAATAAAAACCATGAGGCCCCAATCCAAAATCTCAAAACCAGATCTAAGGCCATGTAGTGTCCAAGTTATAAAAACGTTGCACTATATTATTACACCTAAACACTACATTACCCTAACCCTAAGGCATAAACATAACGCCACCCACCCTTTGAGTACTCTCCCATCTCAGATCTAACAAAAGCCATCTTCTAAAACAAAATCTCAATTCATCAGATTAATCAAATCCCAACTCTTTCTTCATATCAAACACAACATGAATACGAAAACCACAATCTCCTTAGTCCTTAATCATAACGACATGACCTATATCCTCTTGTACTTTCTCGCACGAATCATGAAGATTCCGAGTATGCCACAGGGATGGCGAGAGAAACATGTTTCGATTAAGCCACAAAGATGGATTGAATCGAATAATACATTGAAGGACATAGAGGGTGCTAGCCATGGTAACAAGATTTTTTCCAGGTAGGTAATTAATTCGACTCATATGATTTGTTAAAGAGTAATACAACGAGCAAGTGAAAAACGTGTTAACAAAGTTGTTAAAAACATTTCATATCTCGTATAATTACGTGAAGTAAACGCTTCAACCAAAAAAATAATAAACCGGATCAGTGAAGATTTGATGTTTTCGTGATAATAACCTTCGAGGTTGGATTTGTTTCAATTGATAAGTCACAAAAACATTCTGAGATCCTTTTGTTTTGATTTTCAGTTTGTTGTATGAATGAGTGTTGGTCCATTGGTGAGTCTAGGTTAGTTAAAGAGGTTTGAAGGTTTTTTTTAGTTTCGGATATGTTGATACTCCATCATTTCTGTTTTTCGGATTCAGTTGACATGGGCCAATGATGTTCGAATGAAACTGAGGTCTTGGTGATGGTATTTGTTGAATGGTATTGTATTGTGGTTGAGTCCTATTGTTTTGTTGTTTGGTATTTGATGTTGGTCTAGTGGTCGTAGTCAACGGTCAATATCTTATTCATCCTTTTTGTCACAAGTCGCTAGCCAAGGTATAGTGTCAAGTCGCTAGCTGACTTTCTTTTTCATCACATATTATCTGTCAAGTCGCTAGGTCAACGACAAATCGCTAGCATAACAAGTCGCTAGCATGTACAAATCGCTAGTCTTAGACAAGTCGCTAGCAGCAGTTGACTAAATAGTCAACATGCTTTGAAAACAATGTATCTGGACATCTTTTACAAGTCGCTATGAAGAGTGACCACAAGTCACTACCAGGATTTCCGAACAACTTCATAATAAACCCAGAAAAAGCATTTAACTGTATCAGTTTTTGACCCATTATTGACAAAGTTTGATCATAAAGCGTGACGGATGACCCCGAATGAATAATGATATAACTTGGTACAAAAGACCGGTCTCAAAAAGGGCGGTTTGGACAAAAAACATAAACCGGATATTAGACCACTTTGACAAATTTGTTAAACCAAAAAGGATACACAAAACAAGTTAAAAACTGATATCACAAGGAAGTAGGAAAAAAATATTTTTCCGACACAAAAAAATGGTACGAAATCAGTTAAAAACAAGTATTCGAGCCATATTAAATCATCAAAACACAACAACCTTGGCTCTGGTACCATTTGTAGGATCGATATAATATTGTGTTGGTGATTCGGGTGGTCTTGGATGATCAAAATACATGTTTGCCATATTTAGAGAGAGAAAGATAGAGAGGGTGTTCTTGCTAGAGAGTTGGTTCACAAATAATGGAAGGTTAGATTATGAGAAGCACCACCCCTTCCATGGATGGAAGGGGTATTTAGAGTTACAGAATACATGACCTCCTATCGGCCTGTGGATCAGGCATACAGTGGGTAAAGACCCGTCCTTCCTCCACGGTGTTACACTAGACTAAGCTACGCTACTGACTAACTAATTAACTATTAAATAACGTAAACAACGACAAATCTACGAGCTAACATATGCTAGACCATTATTGGGGTGACCGACACTTTAACATGGAATTTCCAATTCTGAACAACTGTCTTCCCGGATCCCACGGTTCCCTTTTGGGAGGGATCCGGCTAGTTATAATGTTGGGATCCACCTACTACAGATCAGAAGGCTTTCAGTAAATGTGCAATTCTTGCACTCTTAGCAAATGCTTCTCCTAGTTGTTTCTACAAAGACTAAATGCAAGAACACATCAAGTATAACGCATAGCAAGTATGGGGGAACTAAAGGTAGCTAAAGATGAGTGACGACGACTACTTGAATGATTTCAAGAAGTCGTAAAATCTCATCCTACACGTTCCTAAGTTAAGATTGTTCAATGCCAAGTTATCGCAATACCTACATACTACATCCTACTCACATAAGTATTGTTTAGATGTTACAACCCATTGTTTCAAATTGTTTCCACAAATTAAGGTCCTACGACCTTACCTTACTTCCCCACCACTCCCCGTATTCATCCCTCCTCCACTCTTTATCACACCATCTCTACTTCTTTTTCTTCAAGAAGTTGGCAAAGCACTTGAAGATCCCTTTGGTTTGTTGCCATTATTGTGATGGGCTAGGAATGTCCGGCAATTGATTGATGTAATCCAAAGGGTCGAGACCGGTGTTTCCAGTGGGTTACTACCTTCACCTTCTCTTTGCCTCTCCCGTTCATCCGAGGAATTAGGTAGGTGGGTGAGGCATTTTCCTTCCACCATAAACCTTGTAGTTCTACCCTCGTTCAATGACACCATAACTTTGTTGCAAAAGCTATGATCATAGGAGTACGGAGAAGGATCTAAAGAAAAGATGAACCTTGCAAGACGGGTTAGGAGCATTGTGTACGGGAGCACCATTTTGTCCATGCTTTTTACACTCGCCATTCTCTTAATCATGTAGTATGCAAGGTTGAAGCGAGTCTCGGTCACAAGGCAATAGATCATGAAACTTAGGCACACATTGGGGTGATCCTTGTTCCCTCCTAAGCACAACATATTCTCCCTCACCACAACTTCCCATTTCCTATACAAAGCATACATCTCGGAGAGCTCCATTTGGAAAGGATCCCTATAGATCACTTTCGAATTTCTAGTGACCCTCGATGGGGATGCCCTTTGCATCAACACGGTGTCCCTTACCGTGGTTGCTTCCAGGATTCTCATGTGGTAGGTTTCATGATGATCAACCATATCGTGTATCTCCGCCAAAGACCACTCATTGGAAAACATGCAAACTCCTTGATATGGAACCCGTAGTATTCTTCCAAACTCCACAAGCGAAAGGGTGTACTCATGCTCATTTATGATGAAGACAATTGAGATGGTCCCATATTCATTTCTAACTATCCTCATTGTTTTGTAGAACTCAAGTACGAACACCGGGCAAATTTGTTCGTTTATGTCCAATAAACAATCAAAGCCAATGGTCTCAAAAACTTTTCGGATGTCGGTGTTGGCAAGAAATGATGGTTCTACAATACGACCTTCATGAAAAGGTCTCTTTTTGAGCAACTTGAAAGCTTTCCTATCTTCCCGGCTAAGCCCATCCTTTCTATGGTACATTGGGATGTAGTGGGCGGTATCTTGATAGTCTTGTTG
The DNA here is from genome assembly GCA_022545495.1 of Chrysanthemum lavandulifolium. Classification (NCBI taxonomy): domain Eukaryota; kingdom Viridiplantae; phylum Streptophyta; class Magnoliopsida; order Asterales; family Asteraceae; genus Chrysanthemum; species Chrysanthemum lavandulifolium. The sequence goes on from JAHFWF010000053.1 coordinate 191,029, forward strand.
TCGGTTACTTGGAATGATTATTCGTATAAAACACAACCACAATGTGGTGTTAACTGTGAATAGTAGCCTAAAAGGGTTTGATCACAGTTTTGCTCAACTCATCTTTATTGAATTCAAGAAATGAGTTTAATTTGTATTAACAATGTTAATTCTTTGATTTAGATTATCTTAGAAAACAATGTGCTAACAAATTATGACAAAATAATTTGAACCCAACTTATAAAGATGAAAAAATTGTAATCCTAGAAATCAAGGAATTAAATTAACAATGTAGTGAAGATTATACTTACACAAGAGATTGTTATGCTTGAAGGAAATGATCAAATTGCTCTGTGAGCAAGATGGTGGGTTTTTATTCGTGAGTCTTTGAAGGGAAAGTGGTTGTGGAACTTCCACAATGATCATTTCTAACTTATGTTGTCTTTTGTTGCACGGATCCCTCTCATTAGGGATCCGGCTAGTTCAAGCTCAGGGATCCGGCATGACAACAAAAAATCAACTTAAGCATTCGTTGATAACTTTGGTTTGGGAGTTCTAAAATGCCTAGAGTTTGATGTTTAAGCTCTATAACATGTGATTTGGGGTTTTGACGGTTTAATACTAATCCTATTTGATGAGATTCCCTTTTTATGAATTAGTCACAATTCTTGGGAGGTTTTTCAAAGATTATGATAAAATTTCATTTTATCATAATATAAGAAATTTCACATGGATATTCATTGACATAGATGAAGTGTCAATAATCCTTTTGTGATGAATAATGATTGAGGCTATCGAATTACCGAGATATCATTAATACATATTAGTGGTGTAGTCTATATAAATCAATCGAAGAATACTATTCTTGATGATGATTTTAATATAGATAACTACTTAAGTAATTACTAATAAAGATTAATCATACAACTAAGACTTTAATAATAATATCAAAAAATGCAAATTATTAACGATCATACATTTGCTAAATATTCTTTTTAAGGAAAGAAATATTTACAGAAAATGCTTTGTGATCTTCTTAGAATCTCCAGATTCATGTGTGAGGAAAACAATGCTAAACACTATTTTTTCGAAAAGAAATATTTAGATAGTTTCTTCATGATCTTCTTGATATGCCCAAATCCAAGTATGGAGAATTCTTGACAAGGAAAATATTAGAACGTTCTATCATTGTCCAACAATAAACACTATAATGATTTTTAAAATATGACTTAAAAAAATCCTTCTTTGTAGTTTTCAAACATACACGCATCGTATCAAGTTTTTAAAGTACAACATACTCTAAGAAACTTGGTAACAAAGCTCTGATGCCAATTGTGGAAAACTGGAAGGGGGGTTGAATAGTTTTACCAATTAAAACTTCGTTTTAAATATTTAGATCGACTTATGTCAATCTATTTAGATGTGTATGTTGGACGTTGATAGATAAATATATAAAAGTGTGATGAAAGATAAAGAGTAAGAAGCACAAAACCACGACACGAGTATTTATAGTGGTTCGGCTACAAGGACACCTTCCTTGCCCTACTCCACTCCCCGAGTCACCTACTCGAGAGTTCGTAATCACTACACGACACCAAATCCTTATGGCGGAGAAGCCTTCACAACGTCGCCTACTCTTTTTCAGTACTAGGCTAACCACGGGTTTTTCATCAGGTGAACCACACCTACCACAACGTCGCCTACCCTTTATCCGGTACTAGGCTAAGTACCGAGTTCCATTACAATGGAGGAACTACTACCTAACACTACACAACACCTAATCACAAAAGGAGACTCACTCCTTATTACAACACCATCAAGGATGTCAACATCCTTGGAAACAAACTATCACTATTTGTATAACGATGAAACTCATTGATTATACGACCTTGACATCCTTCACTAATGCCACTTGATTTTACTCCTGGGCATCTTTCACTAATGCCCTTGACACGAACGCTTGGCACCCTTCACTAATGCCTTCGTCTTGACTCCTTTAGCATTCTTCACTAATGCTTTTGACACGGACGTTAAGCACCTTTCACTAATGCTTTAGTCTTGACTCTTTCGGCATCATTCACTAATGCCTTCGACACAATACTTCTATGGAGGAAGAAAGAACTATCAACAAGAGAACCTCAGTAGTCTTGATGATGACGAAGCATGGCAACTCATGGACTTGAGCTTGCTCGACTTCAAGAAGTGGTGATTTCGCCTTTAAGAGAAACCTAGAGAATCACACAAAAACAAAAGAAAAACTACATAGAAAGATCCCTTAGGATCAGTGGTTAGAGAGTTACAATACTTGGGGAAAGTATGTGTAGGAGTGGCAACCCAAAAGGAAGAAATGGCTCACTATTTATAGAGGAAAAACAACTACAGTTCCACGGATCCCTCGGATCCATCCCTTAAGGGATCCGTCTAGTGTAAAGCTAAGGATCCGTGGGACGCTCCTCTTTGCCCATGGGTTTTTTTGGTTATGGGTCATGGGTCATGGGTCATGGGTTGGTGCATGGGTATTTCATTAGATACAATGTATCTAGTCAAATGTATATGGGTCAATACCATGGGTTATGGGATATGCTCCATGGGTTGTAGTTTTTACCCATTATAATACATACTAGTTATGTATATATTTACCCAATATGTAAACACTAGTTGTTGTACATATGTATTATTAAATCATAAAATCACTTATACTTGTTTTAGTGTTTTATGTGAAAACGTAAGTGTATTAGAAAACTATTGGCTCAAACCATTTACGTATTTTATTTGTTTCGTTAAAATGATTTTCGTTTGTTATCGACAAAACATTAGAAGATCGTAAAATATAAATAAGCGTTTTCTGACTTATTTGTATTAACATGTTTACAAAACTTCACTAAATGCATCTATACTTTAAACATAGAAGAGGTTTCAAGAAAGCCTTATTTAAATGATATCCAGCATATATATGCATTGCACGAAGAAAAAGATGGACTCTCGGAAATGCTCGGGAGCATTGATTGTATGAGTTGGGAATGGACAAGCTGTCTGAAGGCCTTACACAGGCAATTCAAAATGCGTGCTCATAAATACCTGAATCGAATGCTTGAAGCCGTTGTGTCATATGATTTATGGATTTGACATGCATATTTTGGTGTTCCGGGGCAAACAACGACCTCAATAATCTATATGGTTCACGATTATTTGATATTTGTTGTAAATGGAGAAACATACGTAAAAGGTTACTATTTAGAGGATGGAAGTCAAATCGTTTTATATCGCAAGGGATGAAACAACATGAAGTTTAAAAGAATCAAGAAAGTTTAAGAAAAGATATCGAACGAGCTTACATAGTTCAACAAGATCATTTGGGAATTATACAACAACCCGCATGTGCTTACCAAGTCAACACACTACGAAGAATCATGTATTGTTGCATCATATTATATAACATGATATTGAAAGATCAAGATTTCAGTAGTTAGTGAATTTCTGAATTGTACGTTTCTCCACAACCGACTATTATCGATGTGAGATACAACAAAGGAAAAATAAAAACTTGGAGATAGGAGAGCACAACAACCTTCGACACGATATCGTAGAGCATTTATGGAACCTTAATCATTAAATTGCATTTTTAATGTACCATTATTTTTAATGTAGTATTTTTTTTATTAATAGAATTTTAATTTTGATTAAATTGTTTTATTTGAATAAACGAAAAACAAATCTGTGGGGTCCAAGTGTGCACCATGACATCATATTCTGGTGTTATATAAAGGAAGGGTGTTTTTGGTGTTGTGATGGATTCTAATGTTATGAAAAAATGTGTGATGTGACAATACTTTTCCCACGACACCAATTGTACCTAGGGTGTTCAAAACTCCCGAGAAACCGATAAACCGAGCCGAGCCGAACCGCTCAATCCAAAATCGAAACCAAAGAAATTGAAACCGACAAAACCCGCATACCATTGTTCGGTTTCGTTTTAATTTTAAAAATATGTGCAATTAACGGACCGAACCGTTTATAATTTGCATTAAGGTTTTCAACTAGATATTCAAATAATTATACACGAGTTGATTACATTATTGCACTAGTTTTATTCTATATCAATTTTTTTCTTCTTATAATGTAAAATTTTAATAAACATTTATTTGTGAAATTGATTAATGTGATCGTTGTATAAACGTCGAATAAATATATTTTGTTAATTGTTATATTTGTTTATTTGAATGCAATTATTATGACGAAATATCTTTCATATCACTTTAATCTATTTAGTGTTATATAATTTTACTAAAACGACATTTTATGTTCTAGATCATATTATTGTTCACACGGTTAAACTCGATCAAACGTTTTAAATGGTTAACCGTGACCCGAACAGTGAGTAATCGCTCATTCGGGTACCCGCAACTCCGGTTATCCGTCTAGTATGGTTTGTTTCGGGTAGTAAAATAATTACCCGTCCCGTGATAAATAGTTTAAAACTTTCAACTAACTGAACCACACCGACCCGTTAACACCCTTAACTGTATCTCATCTCATGCTCTTAAAGTGGGACGGGAACTAGGGGAGTGAGTATTATACTTTTTTCTTTGTTCATTGGAGTGGGCTGCACTTTGGATATTCTTGGGTCCAATAGTTGGCCAATATTAGATAACAGCCCATGGACCACTTATGGGAAATTTTAGCCCATATGATGGCATTTGTGAGGGGCTATAAGCCGAGAACCTGCAAGCAAGTCATTTTCAAAATAATAAACGCGGGTTGGACCCTTGACAGATGCTACTTTTTTTTTTTTTTTTTTTTTTTTTTTTTTTTTAATATCCAAATATACAATTATATAAATATTGGATGCATACATCAAATTAATACACCAAAAGAAGGTTAATATCTGATAAAACAAAACTTATTTTCTTATTTGAGTTGTCCATCAAATGTTTAAAGGTTCTTTCTAAATGATGTTAGATAACTGATGTTGTTAATTGGATTAAAAAAACTTTTATACGTCAACACATAAAGATCGAATACTAAATACAGTACTACATTACTACATAATGTTGTCGACATCATGCTGTAATAAACAAAACGCTATCATAAACAAAAAGCTTCTAACAAACACTCACACGATACATAACCACACGTCTTTGCTTGTTAAAACAAATTTTTTTTTTGAATGTTTAAAAATATAAAATTAATTAAAAAGCTTTTTCCCATCAAACGAGTCATATATAAAATAAGATAAATGGTCCATCCACAAATATATAAAAAGATATGTGACGAGTAGTTGGCATGTCCCATACCCCAGCATAACAACTTTTTCTATTTATTTATCTTTTAGAATGATCTTTATTTTTTTTGTCTCAAACTTCTGCCGTTTAATATTAAATTCAGATAGTGCTCTTAAATTGTGATTTTGACACTTGAAAAGTCGTAGTTCCAAATAATATATATTGTTACGACTTGGTGTAAACAAGTTCATTACTATTAACTTTTTTTTTTTTTTTTTTTTCATCTTTCTAAACTACCATCATAAGAATTAATTTCATAACACGTACAATGGCCTTGAGTCTATTTGTTATATGTTCATTTCAGAGATAGCTTTTACAAGACACATATAGTTTTAGGAAACTCATTTTTATCCTACTGATTCCGATAAAAAAAAATATTTAGTGAAATGATTATAAGTTTATTGTTAAATAGGTACACATGTACTGAGTACTTGTAGTATAACTTTCGTAATTTTTTTTGGGGGGAAGTAGGAACTTTGAGATGTTAACTAGTTATGAATTGAAGACTACTTTTTATTTTGGGAACTAAAAAATGCAAACATCTAATTCAAAGGGGAACGAACATTTCCATTATAAGCAACTAGCCTATAAACCCGTGATAAATCACGGGTGGCTTATAAAAAGTTAGAAAAGTAAAACAAAACTTACTAATATTAATTCTCAAACAATATTGCGCATTTTCATAAAAAAAGTAAAAGAGCATTGAATTTTTTTAAAATAACAAAGAAGAATAAACCAAGAAACAAACAACATATAATGTTATGATACATAAGTTCATATAAAATAGCTATATAATTGAATGGCGGATCAAATCTTTTGTAGCACTTCATGGTAAAAAACATTGTTTGAAACTTTACCATCCTTTTCATATATCAAAATCTTCAATCCTTTCCGACTTTTGACTCTAGACACAGCGATGTAAAGCTGACCATGTGTGAAGATCAGCTTGGGAAAAAAATTCCAACCTTTGATAAAGATTGGCCTTGACTTTTGTTGATGGTCATGGCAAAACATACAGCTAAAAGAAATTGATGTCGATTGATCTTCAACGAAAGCTTCTTGTCTGAAGGACTGAGTTTCAACTGTGGGATGATAGTAGTGTGGCCGACATTTGTTCCCATTAATATTTGAGCCTCGATAACATGTTAACCAAGTTTTAGAATCCTTAGTCTTGTCCCATTGCATAACCCAGCAGTTAAATCAATGTTTCAAAGAAGTATAACAAGTGCACCAACGTTTAGAGCTAATATGTGGTTATGTATTCCAGACAACTTTACACATGCAAGATACCACCAATCAGATTCACGCTCAATATTCTTAACAGTTGCTACAACAACACATGACATAACCTGGAAGCACGTAAAGTAAAAGATTTATACCCTCTAATAAATAAAAGAAAGTCAGACAATCAAAGGTTTGAAAAAATACATATTATACCTTTCCTATGTCACGGATGTCATTAAGAGAGACTTTTTGCAAATTGTTCAAAAAGTCATGCTTAATAAAATAACTTGAAAATGTTGTCATATGAGTAACATGGTGATCATCTCCCTCTAAACCACGATTTTCAATCAACCTATTAAAAGAAATAAAGTTAGTTAAAAGAGATGTATACAAAGTTGTTTAAAGATAAATGGTGAAAAGAGTGTTGTGTTAATAACTCACATTTTCTTAAAGTTGTGTCTATCAGGAATGTCATCATTTATAAACAGCTTTGTAGCACCGAATATGCTTGAGATAGCAGGTTTACCTAACATGCTTGAGATAGCAAGTTTACCTGTTGGAATGCATGTAATGCTTGAGATACCAAGTTATGTCGGTCACCTAACGTCTTGTTCAACTTGTGAGCATAGTCGCTCCACAAAGTAATATCCTAAGCTTGTTCCCACTTCAAATTACAATTGGAACCAGTAACTTGAGAATCTTTAAATAACTAAAATGAAAAATTTAAATAAAAGAACCAAGTATTTGACTTACGCTATATCCTCTAACTCCAAACGGATGAACGGACGCTTATTCCCTTGAACCATAGTATGCTTGATGTTACCGCAAGAGGTTAGGTCTCCTATGAGATTTGTATACATACATAAGCAAAAGTAAACATGCAATAATAACCTAAAGGTTTAATATGACTGATATATATTTCAAGTTGAAGTGGATATTTTTAAACTGTACGACACATTAGATGCTTGTTCCTCTTGAAGAAGGCTTTTCAAAACTTTTAACTTGGACCCGTACATTGGTCTACTATAAGTGTCACATGGAGTGACTATGGTAGACTTATAAAACTAATTTTATCAGAATTGTCGATGATTTAGGGACTTCCTTGGCTCTCCCCAACTCCAAAAGTATAAATATAGAAGCATTTCCCTTCTTCGATACACTTTTCAAACTTAGGACAGAAACTCTGCTTTACAGTAGCAACAATATTGTTTTCCTAAATTTTAAATCGACAATCAAACTATTACAACCCTGAAAAATATGAAAAAAAAATTTACAACAGAAAATACACAAAATATATATATAGTACATCTTCGTCTTGCAGAACCATCTCAATCTTCCAAGTTTCCAATGGATTTTTAAACACATTTCCATAAGCGTATAATCATTACCTTGATACACCAATCATCTTTCAATGGTGTTAACTCCTTGATCATGTTAGTTTTGCTAACCATGAGGGACATTTTAGAGTGATAGAATGCAAAGGAGATGTAAACGATGGAATGAGTATTGTGAATGTGTTGTACCTCATATGTATCAATTTATAGGGTTGATGCACAACTTGTAAAGATATGATCAAATCATCATGTATTTTCAAAAAATAATTTGAAACATAATTACAAAGATAAAGCCAAAAATACTTGGCATGTTGTTATAAAAATCAATTAGAAAACAATTGAGTAAAACCATAACTGACTTTTGCACAAAATAATTTAGAAAACAATTGAGTAATAAAAACTTGAAGAATTACGGTACTGTAAATTACAAAATCAATTAAATGCGAATTATGAACCATAAACCATAACCGATTTGTATTTGTAACATTTAATTCAATAGATGTGATTTCAAACATTCTAACAATAAAAAGGTTCATCCATATGAAACGCCAGCCATTCATCCCATATTGGCAAAATCATAATTTTATCTTACAATATTAAAAATGACATACAATTAAGAATTTGAAATTAAAGAATCCTAAAGGTTAATAAACTTGAAATTAGAATTCGAAATTTCTTTAATACAAGTGAAATTAAAGAAAATACATTAAGATTGAATTATACCTTAGATAGATGTGAATGATACTTAGTACAGATTTGAAATTCGAAAAGTTAGAAATTTGAGATGAAAAAATGAGGGTGGACTGGAAAGTCAAAAACGATTCAATGTTGTTGTATATCATAGATAGATGGTAAAGTAGCTTTATTTTCGTTTAACATTGATTGAAGGAGACTGGAAAGTCAAACATGGCAACTAAATGGTAGGGAGACATCAATTGTAGTATATTACGTGGCTTAATTGATGTGGCATTTGTGACGTGTATACACTGCCAACATGGCTTTAGTGAGCTGTCAAAATTTTCAAAAAAACCTTTGTTTATTATATAGATAGATGTTTTGAACTATGTACAAAGAAACTCCTCTTGGAAATTTTAAATTTTATTTTATGCCAAGAATCTTTAAAGTATCCTAGTTCAAGTATATCTCCCTTTAATGTTGTCCTCTTTAATTCTTTATGACATGCTTTTGGTATCTTTATGTTTGTGTAGACATCAATAAACTTAATGTTGGAAGAAGTTACAAAGATAGGATTAAAGAAGATTGGGTGATGAGTGTGTCTTTGGCCAAAAATGGTTAAAAGCAACTCAATATAAATTATATATTTTTTTTGGTCGGTTTAGAGTCGACATTCTTGAAATGGTAATTTGAGAATGATTTTCTTTTGAATAGCGGAGTCGGTAGCGTGTGAATCTCAAGTGGTAAAAGAGAAATTATACATTTTTTTGTTGCAAAAGATTGAATTGATATTGATATCCTAATTGAGATTACATGAAAGGTTGCAAGTGACAACCATTGAGATACATCGACACAATTGAAAAAACTGAAAAACGAACATACTACCTGAACCAAATTTGATATAAACTAAAATGACACAAAACAACAACTAAGCCAATATACAACCTACGACACTGCAAACCATCTTCAAACCAAAGTACTGTTGCTTGCCTGAACTTGACTTGATAGCAGAGACATTGAGCGGGAGAAAATGAAGTCGCAACACCAGAAGCTAATTTATCCCAAAAATGCAGGCTTCGAGCACCAAACTCACCGAACACTTAACCATAAACAAGGGCGAACACCTCGTGGAAGACATAGAAATCATACATTACCAATACAGATTTTGATCTATTTGTCTAACACTACATTGCAATCTTTCTAAAATACTGGTTATATAAGAAGTTAATTTAGTTAACTTTGTAAACAAACAAACACATAATTTTACATGATAACATGTTATTTAGGTATCCGTCATTAACGTTTATATTATTTTGTTTTTTCCTATCACCTTTGCTTGTTAAACTGCGAGAACAAATTGCCAGTTAGTAAATTTTCAAAATTTATGGAAGCACTCGAAAAAGTATTAATTTCTTCGTACATGATATTAAATTGTTTGTCTGATATAAATTTGAATAATCATAATAGTGATGCTTTGGGTGATAAACTGATAGTGGAAGAAGATGAAGATAACCTTGATGGAATAAGGCGTATCTGATCGTAACATATATAAATACTTATTTGTCGCGTCGGTATGCATCACCTTTAACATTTAACATTAACATCAAAAACACCCACAACAATAACATCCCAATAACGTCAATAACATTCCAACAATTTACAAAACAACCCGAGGCATAAATGAAAAAGAAAGGAAAAAAAAAAACAAATAGCAGGCGTTATACTATGCATCGAGGACTAACGCGAAATAACGCTGCACTTCCAAGGGTTTAACGCCAAAAACGGCGTTATTTCGCCCCATAACGGCGTTACCACGTTATGGTTTTAACTGCTCTAAAGGTCAAGAAAGATGGAGTAAGATTTCTAAACTTTTCACTTTAAGCCTTTGAAGATCTTGTTTGCAAACTGCAATTGTTACTAGTACGTTAAATATTACTATCATATAAACTAGACTAAAATACACCGTTGGTCCCTAAACTTGTCTTGGAGGATCGCGATGGGACGAACCACGCCCTTTTCATCGCCACGGGTCCAAACAGTGGCCATTAAATGCCAGATTAGTCCCTTGACCGAATTGGGACGGTCAAACCGATTTCCTTGAGGGTATTATAGACCATTCACTTTTTACCCAACCTTCAACCCGGGGACCAATTGTGAGTATGGCTATTAGCGTTTCTTCCACGATAAGTACGCAATTAATTTCGCGGGAACAAATACACCCACCCAACAAACAACTTTGCCAATCACATAAAACCACATTATCCGAAGCGATAAGCGCAAATCGAAATCAAAATATAAATCCTCATTTCGAACTCAAAAGACCAACCCAACTTCCAACAAAACAATGTCGATCGATCGTTTTACCAACATGCGGATGAAGTGATCACTAACATTTTGAATCGGTTGCCTTTGTTAGAAGCGGTGAGAACCTCTAGTTTAGCGGCGGAGGTCTAAGTGGACTTTGCTCACCGATGTCATACTTGATGAGGATTTCTTTTATTATTTAACATACGAGTTTGATGGTAGGCTTGTTACTAGATTCTTAAATCGGCTTATTGGTCCAATAAGAAAGTTTGTCTTTCTTTGTAGAGCCAAGATCAATTATTGGAATAGACAACTTTCATTATGAGCAGTTCATGAGTGGCTCTTGATTTTGGTGACAATGGAGTTGAGGGCGATTATTACAAAGCGGTATGGTGACCCGATTCGTTCCCAACCCAACTTTACTCTCGCGGTGAGTTGAAACATCTGTACTTCATGTTTGTGCTATGGCTACTTTGGAATATTTTCATGGCTATCCAAATCTCTTGAGCCTAGAATTGATTCATGTCAATTTTCTAAGCGAGTACAGATTTGGGACTTTATTCTTGGTTGTCCTCACTGAGTCTCTTAAGATGAATCGTCCTAGTACTAACGAGATGAGACTATGGGATATTGCAAAACTTGGGAATTTGAAGAAGTTACATTTGTCATTAGGTCGTTATAATGTTGTGACCACAATCACAACATCCGATATCTTTCACTTGACAAGACTTCAAAATCTTGAGACCCTTACATTGGATTTGGTGATTGCGGTAAGAACAATTTCGGTTTACAACTTATAATGTTATAGAGATGTGTATATGATAATGAAATTTAATCTGTAAAACTTCTTGTAGTTGATACATGAAGCTAATCCTAGGATGAAGGTGCCCTTTGTTTCCTGATTAACCTTAATTCGTCCGATGTCGATTTTGGGAATAGTGTTATGGTAGCGTTCACCATTGTAATGATTCGGTCATCTCCGAATTTGAAAATCTTGGATACCGAGTAAGTGTAATCTTTGTAATGCATATGTATCAAATAAAACATTCCTAAATTGCCATGTTTGTGTATCTCAACACTATTTGATTTTTCGGTGCAAACACGCTTAGTGATCTACCTTTGCAAAATTTTTCCCTTGTTGTGAGACACAAACACATTCGACCATGGTCACTACAAACGGTGGTGTTTGAGCTTTTCGAGCAGAGCATGAAATAACTTTAATAAAGTGTATACTTGCGTGTTCCGGTCGCTAAAGACAATCAATATCGAGCAAAGCGATAGGAGTCGCGATGGGAATGAAAATACCGGGAACAATTGGGAGTTGGCTAGGAAGTCATTGAAACTCCACCGAGCTTCCCCCCACCGTCGTAGATTTCTTTGTTGGTTGTAGTTTCGGTTTGGGTTGAATACCCTTGGACAATTAACGTTGCAAAATAGTTTTGGTAATTTTGTACAATAATTGTTTAAATGGTTTGCTTTAAATTAGATTGTTCATATGTTGATGTTTGTGCGTATTCAGGTTTACTTTAGTTAGTCAATATTTGAAAATGGTGAATGGCTTAGCGTGAGCGAGTCGTAATGTCACAAGGATTGAAAACCTTTGGAAGATTAAGTGCAAAAGGCATAATGGTATTTGAAGTTAGATGATAAGGATGGCTAGTGGAATGTTGAATAATATATAGAATGGTATTTGACTTTGTAAAGTCAATATTGCAAAACCATTACTAAATATTTGTTTTGGAGTGAATTGATAATTTGATACTATGTTTTAGAAGTTTGACTTAACAAAGTCAAACTTCTAATGGTTTTACGTAAGTTGGCAACTTGAGGGACGGTTGTGTATTCTAAAGTGAATATTGGGGGAGTTTTAAGTATGACAACGGCAACCAAGACAAATTCGAGGGACCGAGTGTGAAACAAAAGTAAGTATTAGACCCTTCACCGTCTCTTACCGATAAACTTATCTACCACTTTTCCACACACACAACTTTCCAATGGCGATTTCCCATTTTAAACAAACTCATGGAGGTGGGTGATTCGCCAAATCTTAATGATCGGATGGCTATCTGGTTTGAAGATGAGGTGCCCGAAGGATTCTAAGGAAGCTACTTCTTGGTCTTGCCGACATCTCGAAGGCAGGAATCATCAACCGTAGGGGCGATACAAGAGAATCAAGCTACGGGACCTCGTGGAATTGCGCTTGACGTGTGGATCTGTTGAACAAAATCCGGTCTAGGCACACAAACCAACTTGCCCAACTCATACAGATTGTTGGTCAAGCAGATGAAGGTATTCGGTTCAACCAAGAGTTTGTTAAGAAAATGGTGAACATAATGCACAATTTTTGGTTTTCCATGGGGTAGATAAAGGCGTCTTTTGGGTGATAGTTTTGCTAAAATGGTATGTAAATTAGATTTGATGTAGTTGGTTATGGTGTTTAACGAGACTTTATTAATGATAAAATATCATTTGGGTTATGTGTTGTTTAATCTGTTCTTGTATTGTGATATTGGGTGTATTTTAGTGCTTTTAGTATCAACAAAACCAAACATCCCTTATATCAACCAAAAACCAAACAGGCCCTTGTATCGACAAAAGTTTAATCAAGAGAACCAAACACCCCTTGTATCCGCAAAAGCAAAGGCAATGGTTTAAAAGATGTGGTGAAAATGCAAATACTTTGGCACTAAATCATAATGTACCAAATAAAACATCCGCTTGTATCGGCTAAACCAAACGGCCCCTTTTATCGGCAACAATTGTTACAAAAAACCAAACACCCCTTTCGAGAAAAAATACAGGCAGTGGTTTCAAAATACGGATTAAAAATGCAAACGCTTTAGCATTAAACAACAATGTATTGACAATGGTGTATTGTAACATCTTGAATTTTGACTTACCAAAGTCAAACAAACTTATGAAAACCAACAAATTGTAACTTACTTGGGTAAGTGAAGCCTATTAAGAAATGCAAAACGATTTCAAACACAATTACTTAAATAAGATCACAAAACTTTATTCATCGATTACATGTTCTCAAGAACTACAAATGTTTACAATCTACTAAACATACACTTAGCTAGACCCACAACTCTCCCTATCATCGTTTTCCTTCTTTTCCTTCCTTTCCTTAAGATATTTAAACAAAATTTCCGGTTTGTAATCCTTTCTCCCAAATCGTTAAACTTTGATAAAAGATGTCATCCTCTTCCTTCTCCTTCTTAACACCCAACCGCTTTTCATTTTTGTGATCTGCTTTCCTCAACGAACTCAACAAACCCTTCCCTTATCGTTTTGTGCCATTATTGTTTTTCTTTTGCTTTGGGAAGAATGTGTGTTGATTGTATTTTAGGGTTCACTCTTGCTCGTTCATACATATGGTTGAAGGTCGGGTTACATTTTAACTAGGTTGGGTAAAAAAGTGAATGGTCTATAATACCCTCGAAGGAAATCGGTTTGTTGTCCCATTACGGTCAAGGGACGAATCGGCATTTAATGGCCTTTGTTTGGACCCGTGGCGATGAAAAGGCGTGGTTCGTCCCATCGCGATCCTCAAGACAAGTTTAGGGACCAACGGTGTATTTTAGTCTATAAACTATAAAGTGTTTTTGAAATGTTATCTATTGCTTTAGTTTAGAACAAGTTGCTGGACAGCTTAACCTTGAAATGTCATGAATCGATCATACAAACTACACATATAAATGAATTAACCCATACTTTTATTTGAGCGAGAATAGCCCATATAAATCGTCCATGTATTTTAGTCAAATTGCTTATTTAGCACTATCCTTTAAAAATGCACTCATCGTCTTTGTGAGGAACTTACAAGTGCACATTTGATCATTGGCTAAAGTTAAGTTAATAAACTACCATGTTCATCTTCCCTTCACTTTTGTTGGGTTTTAGGTTCCTCAGATCATGAATTATTCTAAGTGTTGGAGCCACGGACAGAGTTAATGAAACCATTGACAGAAGAATGAATCCACTGCTGAAGTTAAACCGCGGCTAGTAGTAAAGTGGAACCACTGCTAATGTATTGTAAGCACTGCTAGTTTTGTATAGTCGGTTTAATATTTTGTATTAGATAAATATGGAAAAGATATTTATCTTGTCGGTTACGTATTGTATTATGTAAAGGACTCCTTAGCCTATAAAAGGAGGTCCTAGGTTAGATTAGATATCCGTGTGTTTTGCTATATCTAAGGTCGATACACTTCAAAGTTAAAAAACCCTAATACTGGTTAGAGTATTCGTAGTAATAATAATATTGAGGTGTTGAATGTTTATTGTTCTTCTTCTTAAGATTAAGTATTGAATTCCGCGTAATATTTAATAAGTCTTTGTTAAGTCAGTTTCTATAAAGGATCGTTTGCTCAACTGGGATCAACAAGTGGTATCAGAGCTTGTGATCTAGAAACTGAAATCAAGAAGAAGTCTAGTTAAGTTCTATTCAACTAAGTTAAGATGTCGTGAAACTCACATGGTTACTACATCAAGGTGCCCATGCTCGAGCGCGGTGAGTACCAAGTTTGGAGAATGCGAATGAGGCAATACATTCGTATGATTGATTACACCATCTGGGATGTTGTTGAGAAGGGTGATACTCTTCCTAAGAAGGGTGATGATGGTACTGAGATAGCCATTGTTAGTGAGGTTGACAAGGCTAGAAGGAAGCTGGAGATTAAAGCTCATAGTATTCTCTCCATGGGAATACCTAATAAGTATGCTTTGGACTTTGAACAAAATGAGTCTGCTAAAGAGTTAATGGATGCTATTGAAACAAGGTTTCTTTGGTAATGAAGCTACCAAGAAATCAAGGAAAAACATGCTCAAGCATCGACTTGAAAACTTCAACGCTCTTAGTGGAGAAAAACTTGATGGCACTTATAGAGACTTCAAAACTCATCACCAACTGAAGTTGGTGGACTACAAAGTTGCTCAAGAAGATATCAATTTGAAGTTCATCGAAGTTTATCACCTGAATGGGTTGTGCATACGATTGTGTGGAGAAATAAGGATGACTTTGAAAAGATGACTCGGACAATCTCTACAACAACTTGAAGGTTTATGAGTGCGAGAACAACATTCTTTGGTGCATCTTCAACTAATCAAAACATTGCTTTTGTTTCCACTAATCACAAGAGCTCACGGGATGTATCTCTGCGCCTATAGAATAACCACGGCCATTGCTAACAATACCCTTTGTTAGTGATAATGTCGATGATGGTGCGATTTGTGCTTTTACGGCTTATTTAACTACCGATTGTTCTTGTTTTGAATCAAGATTGAGATCAAATTGATCCAGATGATCTTGAAGAGATAAATCTTCAATGGCATATGGCAATGTTGACTCTCCAAGCAAGGAAGTTTTTGAGAATAACTGGAAGGCAAGTTAAGTATGATGGTCAAAGGAGAGCTGGATTTGACAAGAGCAAGATGGAGTGCTTTAACTGCAAGAAGAAGGGTCACTTTCCTAGGGAATGTCGAGCTCCCAAGAGGATTGAAGGCATTAAGAAGACCCTTTGAAGGGCACGCTTCTTCTTGACATTGGTTGCTCAAGATGGTATTGGTGATTATGGTGGGGTGATCAGTTGAAGAAGGTCCCAATGCAGCCTTTCTTGCTAGTGAAGCTTCTAAAGAGCATAACTTTGCTCTTATGTTCTATGCTTCATCTTCTGGTTCAGATTCTGAGGTATCTAATGATTCTAAACATTCTACTTGTTCTTTTAAATCATGTCAAGATAACTTAGAATCTCAAAAAGCTATTATTGAGAGTTTGAGAAAAAAGTAGATAGACTTTCACTTGATAACTTAGGTTATAAAGTTGGTCTTGAGAGTGTTGAAGAAAACTTAATTTACGTATTAAATGTGAGTTTGAGTATGTCGATAAGATTAATATACTAGGTGGTGAAATTGATCTTAAGGACGGAGAAATTAAAGTGCTTAAAAGAAACTAGAAGAAGCGAGATAGTGTAAAACAAGAAGCCCTAGTAGAAAAAGAAAAACATGTTGTTAGGGTTGCTAAAACACAATATGCTACGATCTAGTAAATAAGCCAATTGGTCAAAAACTATTCAAGGAGGGTACTGGTCTTGGATACAACTGTTGGATCGATATACTTTAATCAAACTAACTTTAACTAGCTTGTTAAGGTTTAATAACCTCGGATAAATCCTAAGTTATTAACAAAGAAACACTGAGCAATCTTTATCAAGTACGCGGAATTTACTTAATAAAGCTAAGAAGAATAACTTTTATTATAAACTCTAAATCTGCTTATTATGCAGATACTCTAAAACAACTCTAGGATTATCGAACTTCTCTCTAATATACTAAACAACTTATGAATTCGTAAACTCTAAAACTCATAAACTCGTTCTCTAAAATCGTATCTCTAATGCCAATCTAGGAGTCCTTTTATAGGCTCAAGGATATCCTAGTCGGTTTACAATTTGTATTCTTGTACGACAAGTAATCTAAACATGGAATACAATACTTTCCATAAGCGAATATACAGTTCTTTGTTCTTGCGGTACTTTGACTTCGTAGTGCGATACTTTGACTTTGTCTTTAGCGATGCTTTGACTCTTTGACTTCTTCGGTGCTTTAGGTTCTGATGCTTTCATGTCTTGATGCTTTCATATCTTGACACTTTCATATCAACAATCCTCCCCTAACTTGAATTCTACTTGCTTGACTTCAAGTTCCTTTTAATGAATATATCTTTAACAACTTCATCTTTAAGAATGATTGTTTCTTAGTCTTTGGATTATATCTCTGTAGTGTACGTGCTTGTCAAAGTATCTCTAAATTATTCTTTCACATCGACATCCGACCAAACTCCATCTTTTGACAACACGACAACATATGACAATTTGTACATTAATTCGGTTTAAAGTTGCATACTATTCTCATCACTTCGGGTATGTTAACTCTGTGAGAGGTGAATCATTGAAAACTTAATGGATTTAGATCTCTTTACCAAAGCCATTATCTCTAGAGTAGCCAAATGTTTTGGTGTGTAAGACCATGGTACATTGATAACCATATGATTTTAGCAAATCATCGACTATCAACATATTTGTTTTGTCTTTACCAAAAGTCGCATGCCCTACGGACTAGTTAGTTCTTCTATCTAATGGTGAACTAATTACCAATAATGGTTTTCCACGACCTTTACCACAAGCCATTTTCTTGTGGGCTAGCCAACTCTTCACATTCTCGATATGGTGAGTTGATTACCATCAACTTATTAGCAAGTTGTTAACTAAAAGCAGTTTGATATATCTTTACGAGCCGTTTGCTCATGGATTAGTCAATCCTTTTGTAACCATGGTGGATTGATAACCTATTGATGTTATCATCACAAAACCATTTATTCAACCTTTATTTCAAAATATTTATTAAAAGGTTTCTTCTAAAATTCATTTAAGCGGTTTATTTACATAAGCGATACTTTGATGAATGTCTTGTCGATAGCGATACTTTGAATAAAAGTATCGATATATCAAAAAGTATTTATTCAAATAAAATTCATACCGGTTATTGATCATTCTCGACAATAGTAGTCCGGTTGATAAATAAGTTGATAACCATGCAAGCGGTTTCATTATCCTCTTCTACTTCCATTCCATGCTCTAGCATTCTTCTCATGAGCTCATTGTGAGAGGGTATCTTCTTTCTACAAACATGTGTATCATTGTTCAATTTTCCGACTCTAAAACATGAACTCGGACTCTTCAAAGAATCTCCAACAAACAATTTCCCAGCTTTCTTGATTCTTCCAAATATCATCAATGCTCTCTTCTTCGGTTTCCCATATAGTAATAAGATCACCATGTAAAACTAAACCAATCCCTTCTAATGGATTATTTTCAAAATAAGCTTTCACCACATGATATAAATAGAATAGGTCTACTCTATCTATAATGTGCAGTAAGTCCCATAGCCTTTTGAAAACTTTGAAGCTGTCATCTTCTTTATGAAAAATCATATAATCTCCATCTTTGGATTTCACAACTTCAAAAGCACTAATCTTTGATCTATTCATCTTCATGTCATCATCTTCTTTTGTATAATCAAAATCTACCATTACGAGATAATTCTTTAATTCATCACTAGTCTCGGATCTTAATTCAACTTTTCTTTCTTTGAGAACCGAACATCTGTAACATCGGTTTTCCTTTCTCTTTTCAAACTCTTCTTTCTTTCGACTTGATCGAAGTAGCTTCTTCTCTAAAATCTTTGATGTCGCAACATTCTTCTTATAATCCTCCCTATCGACATCATATAATCTTTTCATCTCAAAATAATTAAACACGTAACCCTTTATACCCTTGACTTTTAAGATAAGCCATCATAGCATTTATGTCTTTAGCTTTATTAAGTTAAGTATTCTTGGCATAAATCTAACGAGAACAGTGTCCTCCCTCAAATATGTAATGGTTCAATGACTTGACATCTAATTCATCTTGTACCTTTTGATACCAATTGTGAACCTTAACAACATTAATGAGCTGTGCTCATAACAATCTCGATAAAGTGATGCCTAATCTGAATGTGCTTGGTCTTGGAATGATAAGCAGGATTCTTCACAATATAAATGGTACTCTCATTATCAATATTGATAGGAGTATTTTGAAATTGAACCCATAGTCCAAGAGTTGATTACGCATCCACAAAACTTGTCCACAACAACACGTGACTACATATTCGACTTGGTAGATGATGTTCTTTGCAATTGTCTGCTTCTTGCATTGCCGGAGACTAACCTTCTTCCAAGATATTGGCATCCACAGGTTGTTGATCTTCTATCATAATTATCACTGCATAATCACTATCTGAAAAAGCTTCTAAGTGAAAAGGTGACTCTTTTGGATACCACAACCCCAACTTAGGTTGTTGTTTTAAATAACGAAGATTCTCTTTCTTGCATTCATGTGAGAAATCTTTGGTGAGACTTGATATCTTGCACATAAACAAGCTGCAAACATGGTATCGGGCCTTGATGCGATAAGATACATAAGAGAGCCAATCATTGATCGTATAACTTGACTTCAACAGGTTGTCCATCTTCATCTTTGCCCAATGAATTGATAGATTTAATAGGTGTAATGTGACCTTCATATCATCAAAATTAAACTTCTTAAGTATGTCAATAACATACTTGTCTTGGTGATAAAATTCCTTCCTTTGTTGCTTAACACGAAGTCCCAAAAGAAAGTTAACTCTCCCATTGAACTCATTTGAAATTCTTACTGCGTCATTGCTCAAACTCATAACCATGGACTGTTTGGTAGCCCCAAAGATGATATCATCAACATAAACTTGAACTAACATGATATCCTTCTTATCTCTCTTGATAAACAAAGTCTTGTCTATAGCTCCCTTACGTATCCATGTTGCAATAAGAATGTGAGAGCCTCTCATACCAAGCTCTAGGTGCACGATGGAGGCCATAAAGAGCCTTGACCACCTTGTAGACTTTGTTTGGGTGTTTAGGATCTTCAAAACCGGAGGTTGTTTCATATATACCTCTTCTGTAATAGTACCATAGAGAAAGGCACTTTTGATATCCATTTGGTAAACCTGAAAACCCATGTATGAAGCAAAAGCAAGAAATATTCTAATAGCCTCAATCCTTGCTACAGGAGAAAATACTTCATCATAGTCTACTCCTTCTTCCTGTCTATAGCCTTGAGCTACTAACCTTGCCTTGTTTTTGATAACATTGCCTCTTTCATCTCTTTTCACTCTGAAAACCCATCTGGTTCCAATAACTCTCTTCCCATCTGGAAGATCACATAAAACCCAAACTTCTTGAAGTTTAAATTGAAGAAGTTCTTCCTGCATAGCTTCAACCCAGCTTTCTTTAGTCAAAGCTTGAGCAATATTCTTGGGTTCCTCTTGAGAGATGAAACAGGTAAATAGGCAGGTTTGATGGTCTTTATGATTCAGCCTGTTTTGTTTGTAGACAAAGCTAAGTAAAGCATTATGAGGTTTTGTGAAACTCTTAGCTTTGTGTCTTGTCATAACTCCAGAAGTAGATGGACCAATGATTTGATCAGTTGGATGATTCTTATGAATCCGTAATATTGGAGACTGTGGAACTCCATATGCATCATCCAAGTTAGTATAATCAGCACCTTCATTGGAATCTGAGAAAATACCTTCATCTTCAAGCTCATCATCAGTTTCTTCTAATCCAGGCATGATAGGATCATCCAAATCATCTAAAGTCTTTGTCAGCAGTGCGGTGGTACTTTGGTTGAAAATCTTGTTCAAAATCTTGTGAGAGTACTCTATGATCTTGTTCTTCTTCTTTGCCTCTTCATAAGCTCTCCTTTGTTCATCGGTGTAAGAATGGGCTAATACATCTTGAAGAAGCATCGATTAAGTTCCTCTTGAATAGATTGATCCTCGTGAGATAATGAGGATTGTGGTGCAACGATGCTTTGTTTTGGAGAATCGATTACTTTGCTTGGGTACATAAGTACTTTGTTTTGGACTTACATGATCTTCATCGAGAACAACATCATGTCTAATATGAACTCCATGAACAACATATTGTAAATCTTCTCCATTGTGCATAGGTTGATTTTCTTCTCTAACCGGAACATAATTTATTGAAGGGGTTAAAACCTCAAGATCAAACATCCAATCAGGACCTTTACCTTTCTCATTGTCTTGATCTTCTAAAAACTCAACATGAAGACAATCTTGAATCTTCTTAGTAACTCTGTTGTACACTCGAAATCCTTTACTGTTAGTGCAATAACCCAATAAGTATCCTTCTTCATACTTGCCATCAAACTTCCCTAGATTATCAATGGTGTTTAAAATAGTAAGAGGACATCCAAAAGGCTTCATAAATCGAATGTTGGGTTTATTGCCCATCAACAATTCATAGGGTGTCTTCATCGTGGTTTGGTGGCGAGAGACTACATTAAGTACATAGCATGCGTGCTTGACACGCCCAAAATTGAATAGGGAGATGGGAATCGCTAGCATTGTCCTTCTTTGCTTCAATCAAAGTCCTATTCTTCTCTCTGCAACACCATTTCTTTGTGGTGTTCTAGCAATACTAAACTCCCTCTTGATTCCTTTATTTTCACAAAAGTCATCCATAGGCTTGTTCTTGAACTCGGTCCATTATCACATCTAATACCTCTAACCTTGAGTCTCAATTGATTTTCAAGAGCTATTATGAGAGTCGAATAGCATCAAAAGTATCATCCTTAAAACCCAAAAGAAAACCCAACTGAATCTCTGCGGTCATATCTGTAACAACCAAAGCAGTACTTTTTCTTATTTAAACTTGCCACGAGGCGGTACAAATAAATCCATATGTAACGACTCAATGGTTCTCTAATAGTTCTTTCCTCAAGCTTCTTGCGGGAAGCTTTGTGTTGTTACCCTTCTTGCATGCCAAGCATGATTGATCATTCTTGTAAGTCTTTGAAGGTAAACCTCTAACTAGATTTCCTTTGACCGGTTTGTTGATATTCTTGAAGTTAACATGGCCCAATCTTCTATGCCAGCGATGTGCTTCTTGAGATGTTGCTTTAGCCACCAAACATGTGGCTCTTCCATAAGAATGTAGACTCTTCATGTCTAAGCTATACACATCATTTGTCCTTGGTACTCTAAGGACTACCATGTCATCATCAACGGGTTTAAAGTCGGAGGAAAGGATGAGACATTACGTGTCGATGAATAACACAGGATGCTTTTATCACAAATTTGAGAGACCGAGAGCAAGTTGAATTTAAGCTCCTTCACATATCTAACATTCTCAAAGTCAATTAGCCACGATTTGATAGTTCCTTTGCCAATAATCTTTCCTCCATTGGGATCATTCCCAAATGCAACTCTTCCTCCACTAATATTTCTAAAATCGACGGAGATATCTTTGTCTCTGTCATACTTCGAGCAACCACTATCCATAATTAGATGATCTTTAAGCTCCTCTTACGGGTTGCCACCACACAAAGAAAAGAGTTAGTGATTTTTAGGAACCCAAGCCATTCTTGACTTGTGTTCCCCTTGTGGAGTTACAAACTCAAATTCTTTGAGTATGTAATTCCACTATCTTTCAAATGATGATCCAAAATTATCTTATGATCTTTAACATGTGGATTTTCAAAACTTTACGGTTTTCAACATAAATCTCTTTCACAAGATTATCGACTTTTTCTTGTATCACAAAACATCGATTCACTTTTTGTTGAAATCTTGTATGTCCCTCGTGATACCTTCCTTTTAACCCATTCGGTTTAACACTTGGTTCTCGTGATCTAGATCCCTATGTGTATTGTAATACCTTCTAGGTTGATAGTGAGATCTCCTAGGATTCCTATTCCAAATAGTGTGATCGATTACCTTGTTTTGGTGAGCGATACTTTGAAAATCTTGTGAGATCTTGAAGGTTTTGAAAAGGTCTTCTCGATGTGGGTATCTATGATGCGGTGTGAAGTTTACGTGATTAACCCTATTTGAATTATTCCAAAGCGGTTTGTGCTCTCTAGGTGTGTGATTGGCGGATCTGTTCTTTGGAAATTTGCTAAGATATTACGAGTGTCGATCACAATCTTTGATTAAGTGATTAGGACTATAACACACAAAACACGGTTTTGACCCATATGTCCAAAGTGATTTCTTTTATGTCTATGCCCAAAATTACTACGCCTTTTTGGTGAATGATAAAACTGTTTTGACCAAAGTTATCCCCAAAGGTTTAGCGGTACTATTTTGAAAAGGTTTTCTGAAAGTCTTGCTTGTGGAGCGATACTTTGATTTAAAGTCTTCTTTGGATTTTGAACATTATTTTAATGACTTCTTTGGGTTTTCGGACCTAGATTGAGCTACAAGCTTCTTCCTAAACTCGGACTATCTACTCCAAAGCGAGAAACATCGGGCCTTATGGGTTGATGACTAATAGGATATGGGACGACATGATAACCATTATCTTTCTTATACTCGGAGGTGGTTCACTTATTGAGCCCTCATTACTAGATGTATCTACATAGTTAATGAGTTCATCATCACTAGTGGTTATGTCCTCAAAATCACCTACATCACGATCACTAGGTTGGTTTTCATCTATGTTACTAAAGTCCATTCCAAATCCTAAGCTGTTCTAATGTAAGCCCTTATTTGTTTTTCAACATAAGTAACATGGGACGAGCGAGACTCTCCCAAGCGACAAACTTAGTTAACAATTCATCTCTTTCCTTAGTCAATTTCTCAATTTGACAAATTTCTGGTTTAGTTTCCATTCACTAAGTTTTAGCGGTAATCCTGTTGTTCATATTTTTCACCCAAGCCATTTCATTATTTTCATGAGTTAATATTTTGGCTTCCATAGACTCTAAAGTGATTTGATAAACTGCTACCTCGGACCTAGCCCTAACACAATTATCTCTTTCAATCACATAAGCTGTTAAGTAATATTAGATAAAACTCATACAGTTTGAGCATACCTCGAGAGATAGGAGGCGAGTTGGTGAAGTAGCTACCATAGCAAGAAGAACAGGATCATCTTCACTTTCTTTGCTCCAATCAAATCCTCCAAAGCCATCATCGATTCCAAAGCGGCATGTTGATTCTTCATCAAAGCGATGCTCCGGTCAATGCTTCCTTTGTGTCTTCAACCGCATCTTCCACTTTGCTACCATACGATGAAGTCTTTGGTTCATCATCAAACTCTTCACTCGATCAACTTGATAACTTCTCTTGAGCAACCAAGGCCTTTGTTTGATAATAGGAATTTCTTTAAGCTCGAGTTTTGGCTTCTCGGATGTTACATTTGCTTGATACTTAGCAAACTGCACTCCCTTGCAAAGTGACGATCTTTTGACAATTGAAGCATTCAATTTGTGATTTGTCAAAAGTTATTCCTTGTTTTGGTTTGAAATCAATGCTTTGCTGTCTTCTTCATATACTTTTTGATCCTTGCGGTGATCATAGCAACTTGCCACGATATCAATTTCTTCAAGTGCATCTTCTTGAACATGCTAGATCCTCTTCATAAGTGATGTAAAGCGGCTTGTTGTGCAAAGAAGGAGCACACAACTTCATCCGAGTGCAAAGTGGTAGGTGATGGGGCTGCTTGAGCATATGAAGGGGTTGTAAACAGTGATGCTGAGAAACATTACTTTGAGAGAAGCGGTGCTTTTGAAATCGCCCTTCTTTCGGATGATAGAAAAGCTATCTTGTGAGACTTAGAATTTGTTTGACCACTCATCTCATGCTCATACACCTTGATTGATGATAGAGATCATCAAAGTCCATGACATCAATCCTTGTTGTCCTCACGATCATAGTAGCAATCACATGCCATGTAGGCGGCAAACTCCTTAGAAACTTCAAATTAGCATCCTCAAGTGACATACGCCTTGTATAACTCCAACATGTTGAGGAGATTTTGAAACCTATCATATCGACATCAAGATTCTCTCTTTCACCAACCGTGAAAGTTTCAAATTGTTGTTTGACAAATTTACATGCATCTTTTAGAGGCTTCATTCCCTCAATCACGGTCTTGAGAGTAGCCCAGTCGCTTAGCATCTTTAGCATCATGAAATTTGAGAAGGTGACCATCCGGAATGGCGAGATAAGAGAATGTTTAGTGCCTTTTCTTGATTCCTTAGGGTTCTTCTTGGTAAGGCGCCTTTGGTGCTATTGGTTGTCGGGGAACATGAATGGGTTTCGTAACTACTTCATTCCATTCACAATTACATTCCATAGAGCATGGTGCAGAATGGCAATATATTGCCTCATCTTCATGCACCGAGATCATATTCTCCTTCTTGATTATCGAATTACGGTGAGGTGATTGAGGGTGGTGGAGCGACTTGATCGACATCTTGAATATTGTTGGAACACAAGCTCGATACCACTTGTTGGATCGATATACTTTAATCAAACTAACTTTAACTAGCTTGTTAAGGTTTAATAACCTCGGATAAATCCTAAGTTATGAACAAAGAAACAACGAGCAATCTTTATCAAGTACGCGGAATTTACTTAATAAAGCTAAGAAGAATAACTTTATTATAAACTCTAAATCGCTTATTATGCGGATACTCTAAAACAACTCTAAGATTATCGAACTTCTCTAATATACTAAACAACTTATGAATTAAGTAAACTCTAAAACTCATAAACTCGTTCTCTAAAATCGTATCTCTAATGCCAATCTAGGAGTCCTTTTATAGGCTCAAGGATATCCTAGTCGGTTTACAATTTGTATTCTTGTACGACAAGTAATCTAAACATGGAATACAATACTTTCCATAAACGAATATAACAGTTCTTTGTTCTTGCAAGA
Source organism: Chrysanthemum lavandulifolium (assembly GCA_022545495.1). Classification (NCBI taxonomy): domain Eukaryota; kingdom Viridiplantae; phylum Streptophyta; class Magnoliopsida; order Asterales; family Asteraceae; genus Chrysanthemum; species Chrysanthemum lavandulifolium. The sequence goes on from JAHFWF010000053.1 coordinate 217,158, forward strand.
TTACTTTGACTTAGTAGTGCGATGCTTTGACTTTGTCTTTAGCGATGCTGACTCTTTGACTTCTTCCGTGCTTTTCCGCTTACTGATGCTTTCATGTCTTGATGCTTTCATATCTTGACACTTTCATATCCCAACAACAACAATATGCCACCACCTTCTACGTGAAACATGCACCACCTACAAAAGAAGCTGTCATTTAGTAGTGAATTCGGTTTAACAAACACGTAGAAGAGATTAGTAAAGACCGAAACAACTAAGATAGGTTCGATAAGACATCGATGCTCCACTATTGAAGATTGGGAATCGATTCGAGGAACATAGATCGAATCAACTCGACTGAAAAGATAGAAAATGTAAAGAAAGTTGATTACGAACAAGTCAACCTTGTGCCTAGATTTGTAGCACCAATTTCTAGGAAAGTTGTAGACTACAAGGAGATACCTAGGAAGCAGATGAAAGATATATACCTAGGGAAATCAAAGAAACTTCAATGGACTAATTTCAAGCAGTTAGGAGATGAGTTTCAATGTGTTAAGAAGGCTTGTTTTGCATGTGGTAGTTTTGAGCACTAATGAGATAAAGCTGTTATAAAAACCAACCACAAGTTTGGAATCATTGGAGGAGGTAAATCATCAAAACTTTTCAAAGAAAACAATCCTCATCCTAACAAAAGTATGGTTCCCAGGCGGTGTTAATGAGGAATGGTAAAACAAAATCTATAATCACCTTTGCACCCAAATGGGTTCCAACCATCGCTAAGCAAAATGTAACCACCGCTAAGCAAAATCTATCCACCGCTAAGCGAGAATATCACCACCGATTCAAATGAAGTTTTAAAAATTCCAAAGGTGATAACTAACACGATGATTGGAAACCATTTTTATCTTTGTTAAGGCCTCACTGGCGGCAATGGAAGCCTAAGACCAAGGTTTTACATCATGTCATTTGTGTATCAATGGACCTAAAGAAATTTGATTATGTTGATGCAGGCGAGACCCAAGTCGAGATTGGCTTGGGTCCACAAAAGAACTAACTTGTTTAAATTCATGCGGGGCAATCTACAAGATGAGCTAAAAGACAAAGGAATTTTTGATAGTGGTTGCTACTGGGCGCATGACTTGGGATGGGAGCAACACGGAGGATTTTGAAGCTTTTGATGGAGGATATGTGGCATTTGGAAATGATCCAAAGGGAGGAAAGATACTTGGCGAGAGACACAATCGAGCAGGAAATTAGACTTTGAAAAGGTCTATCTGTACGAGGATTAAAGTACAATTTATTCAATGTTTCTCAAATGTGTGATAAGAAAAGCGGGTACTTTTGGGAAACCGAGTGTGTGGTGTTGTCACCGATTTTAATATGCCTAATGAGAAATTTATGCGATTAAGGATACCTAGGAAAGAGAACATATATTGTTTTGATCTTAAAGATGTAATTCCTAATAGATCCTTAACTTTGTTTGTTTGCTAAGGCATCGAGTTGATGAGTCAAAATTGTGGCATAGAAGTTGGGTCACCTTAATTTCAAAACAATCAATAAAATTGTAAAGGGAAACTTAGTGAGAGGGTTACCTTCTAAGGTTTTTGAGTGTGAGGAACTTTGTGTGGCTTGTTAGAAAGGAAAACAATATAGAGCTTCTTGTAAGTCCAAAACTGTTAACACCATCACACAACCACTGTTTATGCTTCATATGGACCTATTTGGACCTACCTTTGTTAAAAGTTTGAACCATAAGTAGTACTGCCTAGTTATCACTGATGATTATAGTAGATTTTCTTGGGTATACTTTTTGGCTGCTAAGAGTGAGACTAGTGAGATCCTCAAGAGTTTCATAACTAATATAGAAAATCTAGCAAAACATAAGGTAAAGGTAATCGGATGTGATAATGGGCGAGTTTAAGAATGATGTGATGAATCGGTTACGTGTAGCTAAGGGTATAGAAAGGCAGTTTAGTGTTGCTAGAACACCACAATGAATGGTGTGGTGAAAGGAAAATAGGACACTAATTAAGGTCGCTAGGACAATGTTGTCGAATCTAAGCTACCAACTACCTTTTGAAATTTGAAGTGAGTCTTGCATGTTATGTGCAAAAAGAAGTAAGGTAGTGAAGCCTCATAACAAGACCCCTATGATTTGTTACATGATAGGAAGCCAATGATTTCATTCCTAAAACCTTTTGGGTGTCTGTTACTATCTTGAATACCATAGACTACCTAGGTAAGTTTCAAGAAAAAGGCGATGATGGATACTTTTAGGCTATTCTTCTAATAGTAAAGCCTTTAGAGTATACAATAGGAGGACTAGGATTGTTGAAGAAAACTTACATGTTCGGTTTAGTGAAGAGACTCCTAGTGTTGAGACCAAAGGACCCGACCGGTCATTTAACATTGATATGCTAACCAAATCTATGAATTATGAGCCTATCATTGCGGGAACTTCCACTAATGTTAATGGTACACAAAAGGATTTTGATGCGAGAAACAATTTCTAAGGAAGGCGATTCTCCAAAGGAGTTCTATTTGGTTGAAAAGTGGAAAGTCGGTTTTGTCTCACCCATCATTGATAAGCAAGGTCCCACCGATGATGATGCCTTGAATTCTCGAAGCAAAGTTGATCATCATCAAGATAAGGATGAGTTGTTGAAAGATAACTCGGTGTCGGTAGAAGAAATTGAAAGGAAGAAAAGGCGTTACGAAAGCCTTTGCTAAGCCAAATGAAAGCACGGATAGGAATAATGAAAGCCCGCTAAGCCAACTTCTACCATTGCCGGTACAAGTGAAACCCGGTGCAAATGCGATGATAGTACTTACTTTGGACCAGCGCAAAGCCATTATTTGGTGAAGAGGAGTATCCCATGATCACGATATGCTTGCTTTGGAAGAGATTGATACTCCTGCGATGATGAAGACATGGATGATTTCTTCAATCTTGATTTTACTAATTTGGAAGCTGTCATTCATGAAAGTCCAATCACTACCACAAGGATTCATAAGATTCATCCCAAGGATCAAATACTTGGAAATTTGAATACACCGTTCAAACAAGAAGCAAGGTTCAGAACACTAAAACCTTTCCTGAACAAGGTTTCTTTGCAAGATCAATTCACAAAAGAAATAGTCATAAAGATCTACAAAATTGCCTGTTTGCTTGTTTTCTGTCTCAAAAGGAGCCCAAGAGAGTGGAAGAAGCTTTGTCTAAAGAAGGATGGGTTGAATCAATGCAAGAGAAGCTTCTACAGTTTAAGCTTCAAGAGGTTTGGACATTGGTTGACCTTCCTAATGGAAAGAGGGCAATTGGGACAAAATGGGTGTTCAGAAATAAGAGGGATGAAAGGGGGATAGTGGTAAGGAACAAAACAAGGCTGGTTGCTCAAGGATACACACAAACTGAAGGCTTGGATTATGATGAAGTATTTGCTCCAGTTGCAAGAATTAAGGCTATTAGATTATTTTTAGCATATGCTTCATTCAAGAATTTTGTGGTGTATCAGATGGATGTTAAGAGTGCCTTTCAGTATGGTACAATTGATGAGGAGGTTTATGTTTGTCAACCTCACGGTTTTGAAGATCTGATCATCGACAAGGTATACAGGTGAAGAAGGCTATGTATAGGTTGCATCAAGCTCTAGGGCATGGTATGAGTGCTGTCTACTTATTTGATGGACAATGGATTTAAAGAGGGTTGATTGATAAGACTTTGTTCATTAGGAAGCACAAGAATGATATTTTACTTGTTCAGGTCTACGTAGATGACATCATCTTTGGCTCAACAAATAAGGAGCTATGCAAGGATTTTGAGAATATATGCATGATAAGTTTCAGATGAGTTCTATGGGTGAACTCACTTTCTTTTTGGGGCTACAGGTTCAACAAAGGACTGATGATATTTTCATTAGTCAAGACAAGTATGTAGCAGATATTTTGAAGAAGTTTGGGTTTCAGGATGTGAAGAGTGCTAGTACACCTATGGAGACTCAAAAACCACTGATATCAGATGATGGAAGTCCCAAAGTTGATTTAAAGATATATAGGTCCATGATTAGATCTTTGATGTATCTCACTGCATCTAGGCTAGATATAATGTTCTCAGTATGTGTGTGTGCAAGATTTCAAGTCACACCTAATACATCACACATGAATGTTGTTAAGAGAATTTTTAGATACCTTAAAGGTCATCCTAAATTGGGCCTTAGGTAATCTAAGGATTCACCTTTTGATGTGGTGGCCTATCTGAGATAGTGATTATCTTGGTGCTAGTTTGGATAGAAATCTACAACTAGAGGATGTAAGTTTTGGGAAGCGAGACTAATTTCATGGCGGTGTAAAAGCAAACAATAGTGGCAAATTCTACAACCTGTTTGAATATGTGGCTGCTTGCTAGTTGTTGTGGTCAAGTTCTTTGGATTCGAATCAATTGTTGGATTTTGGGTACAATTTTATGCATACTAAGATTTACATTGATAATAACGATACAATTTGCATCATTAAAAATCTGTTTACATTCTAGAACTAAACATATTGAGATAAGGAATCATTTTATTAGAGATTGTAATGAGAAAAGGTTGATTCAAATGGTAAAAATCCATACTGATTTCAATGTTGCTGATCTTCTCACTAAAGCTTTTGATGTGAGGAGGTTTCAGTACCTTGTGGTTAGTATTGGAATGATTAATCTCTAAATCTCAACTTGTTTTGTAAAAGTTTGTATAAGTATTGTACTGTTATTAAGTGATCTTAGTGTTGCTATTTTTGTTCTAACCACTGTTAGTTATGTTCAAACCACTGTTTGTTTCTTTGTGTTCCCACTAACCATTTTGCAGAGATATGGAAGTTAATCACTGTTTGCATGATGCAAAAGACTTAAAAGGAAAAGACATGGTTCTATTATTCATATTTCATAAACTGCATTTAGCAATGCAGTGGTTACAACCATGGCTACAAACTAAAGGGAGAATACATCACAACATGCTTACAACAACCAACGCAGACAACAAGCTTCACAACTAACCCTCCACCCACCTAAGGCTTCCTTGGAAAGGCCTACTCAGGCATCACTTTAGGTGCCCCACGCCAATCAATCACCCTTCACACCTTTGGTCATGCAAGCCCAAACACAGTTCCTCTGACAGGTGAAGAGGATGATGAAGGACCCTCTGGTGGTGGTGCTGCTAACAATGCTCTTACAGGTGGTGCTTGGAGCTCTTCAGTTGGGAGTACAACAACAAGGGGAGGGACAACCAAGACTCTTGTAGATGTGTCATCATCTGTGCTTTCATATGGTGAGATGTAGCTTGACATGGAGTCAGAGCTATCTTCCTTGATGATAGCATCTTGTGGGAGTGGTTGAAGTGTTGATGGACCAGCAGCTGAAGGAGTTGTGCTCATGGACCCATGGTTTCTCTTTCTTGATGTAACCTCTGCAAACACCTCTCTCTTGGTTTTCCCTGGGTTGTTAAGAACATAATGCCAATCTTCATTATCCCACATGCTATCTGAGATAGAGCTGTCTGATGAGATGTTGATTGGGTTGGAATTGCTCATGGTGATTTTTGGTAAAGCAGATTTTCAGAGATTTTAGTAGGAGATAAGTGTTGGTGTGTTGGATGTATGTGAGTCTAAAGTTATTAAATAGAGGTTAAGATGGAATCATGAAGCTAATGAAGGGAAGGTGTAAGTGGTTAAGGAGTAAATGAAGTCTTTTGACTTTGGGAAACGATTTAATTACAAAAGTTGACCATATTGACTTAGAATTTAGCATTGTTGGCTACCCGCTGCTAAGTATATGGAACCACTTCTTGTTTTATCTAACCACTGCTAACCTTAACCATCTTTTCAGTATTTGGTTTATGTTTGTGATATGCAGGTATGAAGGATTGTTGTACATTGGAGCTTTTGGAGCTTTTGTTGAGTGGTGTTTAAAAAAAAATCTTTTGTAATCCTTCATATTTTTGTGTGATATCACTATTTTTTACAAAGATTTGATTACTGTAAATCTTGGTCAACAGATTGGAGTGTAATTTTGTATCCACTGCTAGAGTCTTTCAAACCACTTCTAGTGGTTTTCAAACCACTGCTAGCATATTGCTGTTCATGGATACTTGAGGGGCTGTTTGGTAACTTTGGTGCAATCGCATTTATATCCCCAAATCACTGACAGATCATTTAATTGATCTTCAAATTGCTTCCAATTGGCGATTTTCATAAACCTAAACCACTTCCATCTATTCAATACACAAATCCCACATCATTCACATCACCAATCATCATGCCGAACCAATACTCCAACACCCATAACCTAGTTGCTAATTTTATAAAAAACAATCGATCCGAAGGTTTTCATGAAATGATTGATTTCCTTATTCACAGTCCTATTCACTTTGCATTAACTGTAGCACCCACCATCCTTAAAGCCTATGTACATCAATTTTGGGGAAATGCTAAGCTTGAGGAGGTAGACGGGGTGGAAGTCTTTAGTACTGTTGTGGATGAGAATACGATTTTAGTTGATGAGGTGAATATACGAGGGGTTTTAAAGCTAGATGATGCTGGTGGTGTAGTTAACCTCTCTGATGCTGAGATTTTTGAAGGTTTAGAGAGGCTAGGATATACTCAAAGGGGAGACAAGGTAAAGTTTTTTAAAGGAATGTTTTCTCAACAATGGAAGTTTTTTATTTATACCTTGTTGATGCGTATAAGTAATAAGACTACTGGATTTGATGACTTTCCCTCCAAAATTGCTACTGCTATCATATGTCTATCTGAGGGGAGGAAGTTTAATTGGTCTAGGATGATTTATGAAGGGTTTGTGCAGAATATTAGGAAGAAGGGTAAATATTACTTATATCCTAGGTTTGTGCAGCTTATTGTGGAAAGTCAAATAGATGAACCTGTTGAGCATACTAGGGAGTATGAAGTGCATTATATGCTTCCTAAGGTCTTTGCACATATGAGACATCAGAACCCTAATTTTCAAATAAGAGATGTTCCTTATTCCTCATATGATTAATTTGCTCGCTATTCCCGAGTTTGATGAAGGTCTTGAATCCCAATCCATGGAACTGAACCCACCTGCTAGTACACTTGAACCCACCGTTAGTGAATCTCAACCCACTGCTAGTGCAAGCTGAACTCATCGCTAGTCAACCTCAAACCCTTTATTAAACCCATTTTGTGGACTAGGAGGAGGAAGGGCACCAAGCTACCTCAGTGGTGTTAGTGGTGTTGTTCATGAGGTTGTCACAAGTTGTGGAGGTGACATGATTGGAAGGGCTTCCACTCTTGATTCATGCTTAGATCTTTGGTCGGGATAGTGGAAACATCATTAAGACCCAACCTTTGGCAACCCAAATATGGAGAGTTCCTTGGAACTTAGCACAGTGGAGGAATCCCTAGCCAACTGGCTAACTTTCGAGTGCATAGATGATCGTGAAAGGTGCGGTGCTATGTTTACTTTATCCAAGGATTCACCTCTCGGAAGCGATTAACACATTTCAAGTGATGAGGATAGTTTGGAACATGAAAATGCATTGACGGATCCTAAACTGGTACATGATGACTTTTCCAATGAACTACCTCTCGGACCAGTTAACACAGGTCGAAGTGGGGAGGATATTCTTGAACATTTAAATGACTTGACGGCTAAATGTACCAAAATGGAGGACACAATCTCAAGTCTTCAAGAGTTGGCTATGTTTCAGGGTAAAGAGATTAGGAGGTTGAAGCACAGAATGTTTGTGATGGAGAAAGTGAGGAGACCTGGGGTTGTTGTTTTAAGAAAAGTAAGAAAGTTGAAAAAGAAGGTGGACTCCTCTCCAGCTGTGAATGTGGAGGATGTACCTAAACAGGGGAGGAGTGAAGGCATGAATTCAGGGGAGGTTGTAGATGTGCATATGGATGAGGATGTGGATAGGCTGTAGATGGGAATGAAGCTGTTCTTGAAAGTTTGAAGACTGTGGTAAAAGATGAGGTGATGCAGGACACAACCACTGACAGTGCGTCTGCAACCACGGTTGACGTTCTTGAAACCACTGCTGCAGTTTCAGATAAGGTATCTATAACCACTCCCACTTTAAACTTACCCACTGCTATCATAACCACTTCTACAATTGTCACAACCACCTCTGTATAACCACCTAAATCAAAAGAAGTTGAGAAGGAAGTTGCAAGTACATTGATCAATCTAAGCAAAACCTCAACTAACCCTACACCCATCATTGCACCTGCTCTATTATCTCTTAAATCTACTGCAACCAAACCCTTAGGTAAAAGTTTAATTATTGGTGAGCCTTTGAAGAAGAAGGTGGCTCAACCAGACATTGGAAAGGGTAAAGGTATTGCGGCACCGCTTTGAAGTTTAAAAGTAGGAAGAACAGTTGCTTATGATGAAGAGTATACAAGAGGTCTGTGAAGAAGAAGCATTGCGAGAGAAAGAAAAGCAAGAAGAAGAGGAGGCTACTCAGAAATGGTTAGCTGAATGGAATGAAACACAAAACTATCTTCAAGCTTCTAATAACATACAGAATGAGTATACTACTCAAGAATGGGCATTGTTATCTGTTGATGAAAGAGCTAGAATCTTGGCTGAATGGGCAAGGAGGATCAGTAAGGAAAAGAAGCAAGTTCAAAGGAAGAAACCTCCTACAAAATGTGAGATGAGAAATGTAATGATGAGGATTATCAAGAATTGAGCATACATATTCTCGAAAATCTCAGTAAATGTTCATTTGAGAGAATTCATGAGATTTATCTGATGTGTATGAGGATTAATAATGATGATTTTATTCCAATGAATTCTGAAAGAGAAGAAGAGTGGATTAAAAGTAGTCAAAAGAGAAAATCTGAGATTCAGGAGACATATGGTTCTAAAAGAATGAAAGAAGTAAATGAAGATGGCAATCAAATTATTTCTTATACATTTGAGCTTAATGGAAGTGAAGGATGTTGGAAAATTCAAAGAGTCAGTAATGAAGTTTCTGAGTTTGAGAAAATTTTCACAGATGCTTCAATATCTGGATAGAGATGATTTGATGAATCTTTGGAAGCTTTACAAGAATAAATTTGGTGATGTAAGTCCAGATGACTATCATGAGAGAATGGTTTATCATCACTTGAAGATCTTGTTTGAACCTACTCATGATGAACCTGAATGGAAAGGACTCTACAATGGTCATGTTACAAGATGGTTTTTATATCAATCTTGTGGAGTTCATGTGTTAACTATTTCTGGAGAAGTTATTCATATGCTTGTAGAAGGTGATTATCCTCAACTGAATAATTATCCAAGAGTTATTACTCAGATGGTGAAGCCTGGTGGTTTAAAGATGCTGAAGCCCTATGATGATCAAGCATACAGTTTGTTGCTAAAGTATGAGCAAATTCTTAAAACTGGTAAGTCTTTGGATACATCCTCCAATTCAGGTGTTTTGAGCTTAAAAGAAACTTGAGAATTCTATTTGAATGTATCAAATTTAGGGGAGGATTGTTGGGTTTTAGGTTCCTCAGATCATGAATTATTCTAAGTGTTGGAACCACAGACAGAGTTAATGAAACCACTGACAGAAGAATGAATCCATTGCTGAAGTTAAACTGCGGCTGGTAGTAAAGTGGAACCACTGCTAATGTATTGTAAGCACTGCTAGTTTTGTATAGTCGGTTTAATATTTTGTATTAGATAAATATGGAAAAGATATTTATCTTGTAGGTTACGTATTGTATTATGTAAAGGACTCCTTATTCTATAAAAGGAGGTCCTAGGTTAGATTAGATATACGTGTGTTTTGCTATATCTAAGGTCGATACACTTCAAGGTTAAAAAACCCTAATACTGGTTAGAGTATTCGTATTAATAATAATATTGAGGTGTAGAATGTTTATTGTTCTTCTTCTTAAGATTAAGTATTAAATTCCGCGTAATATTTAATAAGTCTTTGTTAAGTCAGTTTCTATAAAGGATCGTTTGCTCAACTAGGATCAACAACTTTGGTCTCTGTGCGGGTAATTTAGCCATTTAACGTTGGTCAGGGGTCAAGAGCGCACTTTTAAGTTTCCTATAGAGACGATGAGTGCATTTTCAAAAGGATGAGGACTGAAACCTCCATTTGCCCAAACCACATGGATGATTTTTGCAATTTATGCCTATATATCACCACACTAGAAGCTGCTTTTAGCGACCACATTTGTGGTTGCTAAATGTCCCAAACTGGTCGCTAAAACCATTTAGTGACCACATGTAGTCAGACCTTCAACGGTCGGCTAAGGTACGATTGCTAAAGATTTTAGCGACAACTTTTTTACTTATATAGACCACACCGTTTTTTTGTTTTTTTTTGTTTTTTTGTTTTGTTTTTTTTTTGTTTTGAATTTTTAATTTATTTACCAACGACCAAAATATAGAACAAAAGCTATGGCGACTACATGTAATCGCTAACGAATGGCTAACTATTTGACCAAAAAATTTAGCGACTACTTTTAACGGCCACAAGTGGTCGCTAAACATATTTGAACGTTTGAGCACGGCCACCTCTAGCGACCACATATGGCCGCTAAAGTTTTGTAAACCAAAGAATTATGACTACCTATATGATGTGGTTGCTATAGGTTCCTGTTATTTTTCCACATGTGGTTGCTTGAAGTTAAACGGTAATGGCTAATAGTTTTGGTCAAAGATGAGGCAAGAAAGTTCAATTTTTGTCGTTTAGCGGAGTAATAGCGACTAAATTGCGTAGTCGCTAAAGGTCTTGGTCTTGTTATTTGGTATGATATGTAAATCGGTTTAGAGATGTGATGTGTGAAAAACTAAAAGGGGGGGGGGGGTTGAATAGTATTACCGTTTTTAATTCTTGATAAAACTTAGTTTTGAAAAACTTCGATTCGAGTTTCCGTGAAATCAAACAATTGCAATATGAATACTATTGTAACAATTCTAAAGTACACAACTATGCTACGAGATATAAAAGTAAGAGATAGAAAGATCAAACTAGATAAAGAGATTTATAGTGGTTCGGTAATGAAGCTCTTCCACACCCTACTCCACTCCCCGAGTACCCAACTTGAGAGTTCTAAGCACTATTTCAACAAACTCCTTTCAGGCGGAGAAAACTGTACAACGCCGCTTATCAAAATTTTCGACTCTAAGTTAAATATCGAGTACTAATCTAGCTAGTACCAATCTCACTCATGATCTACTTGATTTTCTCAGAAATCACTCAACCTAAAAGATCTACCCAATCTTCACACGGTCCACCCGATCTACACACGATCAACCCGGTCTACACACTATTGACACAAGCTACACAAGATCTCACCGATCTCTACAAGATCACGATGATCAACACTGTTGGAACACAAAAAGTGTAAATCATTAGTGGAGGGACTTCTATTTATATTTGTTATAGACAAGGGTATGTTATGTAACTTAGTATTGCCTTGCGACACCTATTACCCTCGCAACACTTGTATATTTACGTGGGGAAGCTGACCGTGTGTATAGGTATAAATACCCCTTGATGAGTGGTCTTTTACTCATCATTTTAAGCCCGTAAAAACCGGAAAATGTCTAAAAACACCAGTTATATCAAATTATATTGCAAATATCCTTGGATTGTGTTTTTATGTGTTTTAGGTACAAAAGGATTGAAAACAAGTAAAAAACGGACAAAACCGAGCTTGGAATGGAAAAGTGCATTAAAGACGAAGCCGGGAGTGATTTTCTACAATTTTTGGTCAATTTAAATCTCGGGACACGTGTTTGGAGTGAGCTTGAGAAAACAGACCCGAAAACCAACCCTAAACCAAAACCCTTTTTACCCTTAATCCTAAAAGCCTAATTTCAAAAACTCAATTTTAAACCCGAAAACACAAACTCAAACACCTTTTCACCCGTTTTTTTTTACCATTTATCCTAAAAGTAGTTTTATGAAATTATCCTAAACCTTTTTACTAAAACCTAAACTTTTTTAAAACCTTTTTATTAAAAACCTTTTATAAAAACCCTTTTTATTAAAAATATTTTTTTCAACCCAATAATAATCCTACCCAAGTCCATTTTACCCAACCCATTAAACTAATTTAACCCAAAAAACCCTTTACCCTTAAAACCTCTCTTACCCATTTTTATTAGTCAAACTTCCCAAGTCAACACCCAGAACAAGAAAAATTAAGGCGCCAAGTTGCTATGGACTCCCCCTCCTCCTGTCACTCTCAACCCAGAAGCAGCCAAAGCATTGTCACATGAGGGCATCCACCCTGGCAATCCCCACTAAGAATGAGGACACTTCAAGGATGGTCAGGATCAATCAACTTGGTGCTCAATATAATCTAAGGGTTCAGATTTGTCCAAAGAAAGCACAATGCTCATTCCAAGCACAGAGTAAGCACAAGACAAAAGGAGGAAGAACCCTTAGTTGTTAATATAAATAGGATCCAATTGTAATCTTTAAGGGGTGTCTAGAAATTGTTTTTAGTCCAGTTTTAATTTTAAGTCATTTACATTTCAGTTTTAATGTTTTAATTTAAAGTTAATTTTCAGTCTTGTAATCCATTTTCATTAATGAAATTTTAAAATTTTACATTGTTCCATTTACTGTTTCATTTGATCCTTGTTCATTCAGGTTTAAGTGTTTGGAATTTCTTTAAATTTGATGTTATAACCTTATTTAGTTATTAAAAGTTGTTTCTTTAAAAATCCTTAAGTCTCTTGGTTTAAAATGAGTTTCAAATTTAAGGTAAGTAAAAATCCAGTTTCAAATTTGGATTAGTGTTTAAGGTAAGTAAAAATCCAGTTTCAAATTTATATTGCATGATTTGATCAAGTGTCACAAGTTGTAAGCGCAATTTGAGTTCAAAAAACCCAAGTCTGCTCAGCAGTTATTCATATATTGAGACCTCAGTACCCATTTTTATTAGCCTATTTTTGTACCTTAAACTTATCCAAAATTCACAAAAACTGCTTTTATGTTTTCTTTACATGGTAGTCTTTATCTGTTTTAGGTTTATGATCACTAGTAGTAGCTTATAGTAGCTTAAATTAGACTTGATAGGAGTCCCAAAGAACAGATAAATCTGAGAAAAAGCCCCAACATACCACTTTTTCAGCCCTTTAACATGCTCATAAAAGCTTCATTTTAGCTTTAATTTAGTTTTTTAGGATCCTTGTAGTATGAATTTTATCTGTTTAACTTAATTAGGTAATTAGTGCTTGTTTGAGAGCTTAATTTTAAGCTCAAAAAAAATCCCATTAGACTGTTTTAGTACTGCAGCTGCAACAACAGTTTGGGTTAGTTTTTAGAGCTCATTAGCTTATCCTTTTTGCTTATTTAAGACCATTAGTGCTTTTTAGGTATGTTAGATTTGGTTTGTATAATTAGTATTGATGCAAGTTTTACTGACCAGGTTTTAATATTTATATTTTCTCACTATACCTATGGTCTACCCTAATGCACTAATGGGCAGTGTACCCGGTCGTGTGTAGTGTAGTATTTGGTAAAACCAAGGTCGTTCCAAGAGCTATGTGTGCCGATTTTAACTAAGTCTGGGTGTCACAGATTTTAAGGTTGAAATGATTAATTAATAACTAAAGATAAGAAAAGAAAATAAAGAAATCAAATAAAGGCGAGGGTTGTGATCAATAGAGGAGAAGTATGCTAACCTAGTTAATCTTCCTATCATGTTAAGTTCGCGTTTAATTACTTCCAATTGCTTCAAGTGGGGGTAAAAGTCGCTAGGACAGCATTTGGTTAGTTCGTCCTAACCTATCAGCAAAGGTTTCCACCGGAGATCTTGGGTGACCCCTTGAAAGTCCAGTTGTTTTTAGTCCCCTAAGCCAAGTCATTAAGTACCACTACATGCAAGATTCATAACAGTGAGTGCCCGAGCGCTAGCATCTTAAACACTCATCCCTAACTTCTTAAGTTCATCCAAACAAGCAGTGATCGGTTGGTCAAATCGCAGCGAAGAAGGGTCGTAAGTTGGTCAATTCTTACCCTTCCTACTCGCCTACCTACTTAGGGTCAGTTGGTCATATCTCCTAAGTAACTAGCCACTACCGCCATTCAAAACTACCGAAACAAGGGTAGCTACCAACAAACTATGCATGCATACACTAGAAACAATTATACGGAACCAATGTAAACATAAACAAAACAATCAAGTAATCATAACTAGGCTAGCACCAGAGGTGCTTAGCCACTCATATTAGTTGAAACAATCAATTCAATGTTCAACATGATGAAATACATGAATTAAGAGTAAAAGAAATGATAAAATGCTAATGCTTATCGTAGGAGAGTGATTTCTCCCTTAGAGATGGCTCCGTATGCTCCCTAAGATCTGCCTTCAACCTTCTATCCATGTTCTCTGAATTGGTGTGTGAAGTGAATGAATAGAAATGATGGAATTTGGGTGGTTTTTATAGGCCAGATCTGGTTACGACGTAACTTAAGTTGAGAGTTACACCGTAACAACCATTTCTTTGTAATTTGCTCTGGAAAAGCTGGTTACGGCGTAACATCAGGAATGAGTTAATCCGTATCTTCAATAAATCATGGTTACGCCATAATTGAGGAATTAGTTACGGCGTAGCTTGCAGCGGCGCGGAACATCATTTGACCTAATTAGTTACGACGTAATCCTAGGAGGGAGTTACGCCGTAATCTTCCGTTTAGTTGGTTTTCTTAGCCACTCTTCTATTACGGCGTAATGTGAGAGGAGAGTTACACCGTAACATCTTCAAAATGAGCATACTATCATATATCTTCAATAAACTCTCCAAATCCCCATCTCATTAGCTCCAATGCTCGTAATTTACCTGAAAGTGAAATATAGAGGAAAACAAGCGTAAATCCATATAAATGATATAAAATACGAGCATTATCAAGGGAAATTGACACTTAATATTCAGGATTATTTGATGTTATCAAGTAGCTTATTTAGTGCTTATTGGAAGCTTATAAATCCCTTTAGCAGCCTTAAAGTTCATTATAGCTTAGTTTAGGGATTCACACTTGCTTATTGCCCACATCAGCTTATTTATTGTCCTTTTTCAGTCCTTAGTGCTTAAATATGTTCACCTTATGTATGATCAGCTATTGTATCCTTGGTAGGCACATTTTAGCTTTTCAGTAGCTTTTGTTGCTCAATAATCTAAAGGTGTGTTTAGTTTAAGCTCATTCTAAATCTGATCTGTTCTTTGTGTTTATTCCCTCGCTTATTTGTTGTTTTCAAAATTTTTGCTTTTATGAACAGTTGTTATTTTTAGGTTATAAAAAGTTTTCAAATTTTTTGGTGGTGTCAAGTCATAATAAATGATCCTAGTGATCAGATTTAAGCTTGAGGTGAAATTTGAAAAATTCTTAAAAATCACAAGAATTGAAAAACTAATTTTTGTCTCACTTTGAGATAAATATGATTAGAAACAATTTCCTAAAATTGTTTAATTAGTCCACTTAAGTGTTTTGAAAGATGAGAAACAGTTTGTGAGTATTGAAGCGAAAATATGGTGAGTTTTGATGTGTTGATAAATCAAGAGGCATTTTGACTAAGATCTTAATCCTTTAGTGAGTCTAAAACTTTCTCATCCTTGAAGTGGTTTTAGTTGGATTCTAAAATCATATGCTTAGCTAATGCGAGGTTATCTAAAACGTTATCTTGATGCAAGGAATACAGTATTGCTGATCTGATGTCACGGATCCCACGGTTCCCTCAAAGGAGGGATCCGCTAGGCTAATCTTAGGGATCCTGATCGCAGATCGTAATCTTCACGTAAATGATGTAGATTTTGCATACTAATAAATCTATAAACAAGGCAATAAGAACAAGCATGTCATCACAAAACACCACTTATAAAAGCATGATAAAGTAACAATATCCAAATTTCCATAAACCAAAGGTGCTAAACGTAATCATCCAAACATAAAATAAAGGAAAACAAGCACATTCCTATTGTCTCTTTCGTCAATCCTTTCTTTTCCTTTTGACGGCTTAGTGAAGTTGTGTTAGGTTTTGAATCATGCCCCTCAATTGTTTAAATTCCGCGGTCTCGTTTGGAATGGTTGGAAGTTGTTCGAAGTAGTCAAAGGGTTCTAATTTGATGTTGGCTATGGGGTCGACGTCTTCCTCATCTTCATCTTCTTCTTCACCGACCGAGGAGTCCGAGAGAGCTTTAGGTTTCTTTCCATTGACCTTGAAGCGTTTAGAGGGTATTTTGGTAAGAGGTACCATTACATGATCGGCAAAGAAATGATCATTGTTGATAGGGGATGGTTGCAATGCACTAACATACTTACAAAGTCGTGTTAGGAGCATACCACATGGAAGTACCATGTTGGAAGCTTTGAATACCCCAACCATTCTCCTTACCATGTAATAGGCGAGATTAAATGGCTTTTGGTGGATAAGACAATAGATCATTTGCACAAGACATGCATTTGGATGATCTTTGTTTCCAACTAGGCTTATGACGTTTTCCCTAAGGATTTCTTCCCATTTTCTAAACATGGGATGGATTTGAAAAGTTCCATTTGAAAGGATTACGGTGAATGAGCTTCTTGTTTCGGCCGAAACAGGATTGGTCGGCTCTTATTTTGAAAATGGTGTCTCGGATGGTTTTGGGTTCATCAAGAGGAGTATGGTACATTGGTTTAGGATCAAGTGCAAGGTTTTGAGTGTTAATTGCCCAATCTTGAGAGTACATACAAATTCCTTCACAAGGAATGCGAAGAATTTGAGCAAAGGTGCTGAGAGGAAGAGTGAAGTTTTGTTTATCAATGATGAAAGCGATTGAAATGCTATCATCGATGTTTCGAATGTTCCTAATGCTTCTATAAAATTCAAAGATAAAGACCGTACAAATTTGTTCATCAATGTCAAGAAGACAATCAAAATTGATTGCCGAAAAGACTTGACGAATGTCGGTATCTTCAAGGAAACATTCCTTGATTATACGACCTTCGTGGATAAGTCATTTTTCGAGGTTTTTGAAGACCTTGCGGTCGATTTTTGAGAATTCCTCATTACGATAATAATGAGTAAGGTAGTGAAAAATATCATGATGATCTTGTTGAGTAGCTTTAGGCATGGTTGGTCCTAAAAACACAAATTTTCCAATTAGGTAAAATTAGTTGTGGTGGGTTTATGGTTTTGATTTGTATTAACAATGTTGTGAACACAATGTGATCTTAGTTATGTTAAAATCCCCTTTTCATGATTAATTTTGAAAACCCTAATTAAACTAATTGATTAGAGATTTGTGAAACCATAAACCCTAGAATTAGGATGATGAGAATTAGAACAAGTTAATATAATTACTTACAATGGTGTTCTAGGAACGAATACTTGAGATAATGGAATCCAATGAGGATGAACTCAGTGGTGTAGTCCTTTTTGTGTTATGTGAATAGAGGGAAAAGATCAGTGTTTATTTTTTTTGAAAGCGTATAATCGAGTTCATTTCACTGCCCCGGATCCTTTGTATTTGGGATCCGGCTGAGTACAACTAAAGGGATCCGAAACTGTGATGTAAATATGGTTGTTTGGCATTATTTTGTAGTAGGCTTATAAATTAGCTTACTAAAAATAGTTTGGAGGTATTAGATGACGGTTGTCTTTGGATGACGACTTATGATGAATCACATATCGAGGGTTTATATGTGACGACGGCGTTAGTTTGACGAATCAAAAGGAATACCATTCTCGATGATTAAAAAGACGGAAAAGTGACGAAAGAGACTTTTAACAATGCTAGTGATTATTAAACAAAGAAAATTATGAAGTAAATTGAACTCATGTAACCTATCTAATGAAAATTAAAACATACCTCTATGCTTCTTGGTTTGGCATAATACCAAAACTACTTAATGACCTTTTAGAGTAATCCTTTGTACTTGGTGTACGTAAGTTGTGATTACTTTTTAGATCCTTCCTTGAATGTTGACTTCTTTATTCTTTGAATGAAGATTTTGAAGAGATTCTAGCATGAAGTCTTCTTGAAAACAAAAGTTGTTAGAATGATCTATCAATGTCCAACAAAATGATTTAAAAGAAAAATATGACCTTAAAAAATCCTTCTTTGTAGTTTTCAAACATACATGGATCGATCAAGTTTTAAAGTACAACATACTCTAAGAAACTTGGTAACGAAGCTCGATACCAATTGTGGAAAACTAGAAGGGGTTGAATAGTTTTACCAATTTAAAACTTCCTTTTAAATATATAGATCGACTTATGCCAATCTATTTAGTTGTTTATGTTGGACGTTGATAAATAGATATATAAACGTGTAATGAAAGATAAAGAGTAAAAGCACATCACCACGACACAAGTTATTTATAGTGGTTCGGCTACAAGGACACCTTCCTTGCCCAACTCCACTCCCCGATTCACCTACTCGAGAGTTCGTAAACACTACACCAATCTCCTTATAGCGGAGAAGCCTTCACAACGCCGCTAACCTTTTCCTAAGACAAAGCTAAATACCGAGTTCCTTCACACCAAGGGAACCACACCTATCACAACGTCGCCTACCCTTTATATTGCTAGGCTAACCACCGAGTTCTTTCACACCAAGGAGAACTAATCCTATCATAACGTCGCCTACCCTTTATTAGGTACTAGGCTAAGTACCTAGTTCCATTATTATGGAGGAACTACTACCCTTCACGACACAACACCTAATCTCAAGGAGATCCACCTTGTTACAACATCATCAAGGATATCACTATCCTTGGAAATAAACAAATACTTATATGTATAACGATGCACCTCATCGATTATACGACCTAGGCATTCTTTTCAAATTCAACTTGATTTGATTCTTCGGCATCCTTCACTAATGCCTTTGACACAACGCTTGGCACCTTTCACTAATGCCTTCGTCTTGACACCTTTAGCATTCTTCAGTAATGCTTCGGATGATGAGCACCTTTCACTAATGCTTTCATCTTGACACTTTCGGCATTCTTCAATAATGCCTTCAACCCAACATCTATGGAGAAAGGAAGAACTATCAACAAGAGAACCTTAGTTATCTTGATGATGACGAAGCATGGCAACTCATGGACTTGAGCTTGCTCGTCTTCAAGAAGTAGTGATCTTGCCTTTAAGAGGAACCTAGAAGATCACACAAAAACAAAAGACAAACTACATAGATCACTTGGATCTGAGGTTAGAGGGTTATAATACTTGGGAAGTATGTATGTGAAGTGATGAATAGAAAGGAAGAAATGGCTCTCTATTTATAGAGAAAATTTCTCTGTTCCCGGATCCCACGGATCCCTTCCACTGGGATCCGGCTAGCACAAAGCCGTGGATCCGTGGAACGCCTCTTGCCCATGGGTATTTTTGGTTATGGGTCATGGGTCATGGGTTATGGGTTGGTCCATGGTTTTCTTTCTAGATACAATGAACTTGGTTAAGTGGTATATATAAAACCATGGGTTATGGGTCAATACCATTTGCTAGTTTTACCCATTTAGTATATACTTGTTTTACCCATTTTAGTATACTTAGTTTAAGTATATGCTAACCCAATATGTAAACACTAGTTGTTGTACATATGTATTTAAATCATAAAATCACTTATACTTGTTTTAGTGTTTTATGTGAAAACGTAAGTGTGTTAGGAAACTATTAACTCAAACTATTTACGTATTCTATTTGTTTCGTTAAAATGATTTTACGTTTATTATCGACAAAACATTAGAAGATCGTAAAATATAAATAAACGTTTTTACGGCTTATTTGTATTAACATAAACATTGAGTCTGAGGAGGGTATTTTTCATGATAAATAACCAACACTTTATAAGAAACAACGTATATTTGGTAACATGCAAGTACAAGGTTTTATGAAACGAAAAAATATTTACTTTCTCCCCCTCAACACAGGTTCGGGAAAAATGGTGAAATGTTTGATAGAACACGGTGTTGATGGAAGTTTTGTAATTGTAATGTTTGTTTTTTAGATAAAATTTAAATGAAAAATGTTTTTGGTTTTATAAGATTTTATATTTTTGTATTTTGTTTTAGAAATATATTTACAAAAGAGGTTTTGGTGTTTGAATTTTCAAATGAGTTTTAAAAGTTCATCCAGTTCTTCTGGAGTCAAACACCTCATGCCAATTCGGTGAACCAAGTCAGTTATATTGCGGGAGGCAAGGCTATAGTGAGAAGGTCCGCCAATTGATGTTCTGTACCTACAAAGTATAATTCCACCATTCCCTTTTCCACGTGCTCTTTAATGAAATGGTATCGAAGATTGATGTGCTTTAACTTTGAGTGTTGAACGGTGTTGCACGATATCGCAATAGCACTTCTATTATCGCAGTACACCGGAATCTTGTCGAATACATAACCATAATCCTTGAGTTGTGTTCTCATCCAAATGACTTGAGCACAACACGCAGACATGGCTACATATTTTGCTTCAGTTGATGACAACGATGTACAGTCTTGTTTCTTCGACTGCCATGACACCAATTTATCACCAAGGAATTGTAAACCTCCGGAAGTTCTTTTTTGTGAATTTAAGCATCCTGCATGGCCAGCATCGGAAAAAGCTATTAGTTCAAAACCAGAATCCTTTGGATACCAGATCCCTAAGTTAATGGCTCCGTTTACGTATTGGAGGATTCTAATAGCCTCAGAGAGGTGTTTTTTAGTTGGCCATGACTGATAATGGGATTTCTTCATTTTGGGTTGCTACTCCCACACATACTTTCTCCTAGTATTATAAACCTTCTAACCTCAGATCCTAAGGATCTCTCTAGTATTGTAAACCTTTTGAAGTCGAGCAAGCTCAAGTCCATGAGTTGCCATGATTTGTCATCATCAAGACTACTGAGGTTCTCTTGTTGATAGTTCTTTCTTCCTCCCTAGAAGTGTTGTGTCAAAGGCATTAGTGAAGGATGCTGAAAGAGTCAAGACGAAGGCATTAGTGCAAGGTGCTTAATGTCCGTGTCAAAGGCATTAGTGAAGGATGCCAAAAGAGTCAAGACGAAGGCATTAGTGAAAGGTGTTGAACGTCCATGTCAAAGGCATTAGTGAAGGGTACCTAGAAATCAAGTCAAGAGGCATTAGTGAAAGATGTCAAGGGTGTACAATCGATGAGGTGCATCGATGTACAAATAGAGATAGGTTGTGTCCAAGGATATTGGTATCCATGATGATGCCATAATAAGGAGTGGGTCTCCTTGTACCGGATAAAGGGTAGGCAACGTTGTGTTAGGTGTGGTTCTACCTTGTGGAAGAACCCAGTGTTTAGCCTAGTACCGGAAAAAGAGTAGGCGACGCCAGAAGGCTTCTCCGCCATAAGGAGTTGGTGTCGTAGTGATTACGAACTCGAGTAGGTGACTGGGAGTGGAGTAGGGAAGGAAGGTGTCCTTGAATGAACCACTATAAACACTCGTGTCTTGGTTTTGTGTTTCTTACTCTTTACCTTTGCATTACACATTTCCATATCTATCTATCAACATCCAACATACACATTTAAATAGATTGACATAAGTCGATCTAAATATTTTAAAACAAAGTTTTAATCGGTAAAACTATTCAACCCCCCCTTCTAGTTTTCCACAATTGGCATCAGAGCTTCATTACCAAGTTTCTTAAAGTATGTTGTACTTTAAAATCTTGATACGATCCGTGTATGTTTGAAAACTAAAAAGAAGGAAATTATTTAAAACAAATTGCTTCGTTTATGTTGGATAATGATACATTATTCTAACATTTTCTTTTCAAGAAATCTTCATGCTAGGATCTCTCCAAAGTTTTCATTTCTATTCAAAGAATAATGAAGTCAACTTTCAAGGAAGAACCTAAAAGTAATCGCAACCTACTTATTCTAAGTACAACAGATTACTTTAAAAGCTCATGAAGTATTTCGGTTTTATGGTCTCCATAAACCATATCAAGAGCGTAGAGGTATGTTCACTTATCCTTAGCTAGTTTACGCATACATGAATATGTTGATATTATTTTTTTTTCTCGTTAATAATTGCTAGTCTCTAAAAGGTCTCTTTTCGCCACTTTCCTGACTTACTCATCACCGAGAATAGTATTCCTCTTTGATTTTCTAAAAAGGTCGTCAAACTAACGTCGCCATCACAAATAGATCCTTTAACTTATCAAATCCCGTTGACCAAACATCTATTCATTTAGAAACCTCAAAGCTATTTTTTTTTTCATAAGCTAGTGTATAACTTATTACAAAAATAACACCAAACACCCTCCTTCTGTCCACAGTAGCCACATCCCTCATGTTGTACTAGTCGGATCCCAAATTCAAGGGATTCGGGGAACCGTGTAACAGAAACCAACTATACGTTTTTCAAAACCAATTCTGCTCTTTTCCCTCTCCTCATAAAACACAAAAACGACCCAATTGCTGCTTTCATCTCCATATGGCTTCATATCCTCAAGCATCTTCCTCTAGAACATCATTGTAAGTAATTACACTCATATGTTCTAATCTTCATCATCCCCATCCTAGGGTTTATGGTTTTTGATTTCTTTTTAATCAATTGATGAAATTAGGTTTTGCAAAATTAATCACTAGAAAAGGTTTTCACATAACTAAGACTCCATTGTGCTTACAACATTGTTAATACAAATCAAAACCATAAACCCATCTCAACAAATTATACCTAATTGGAATATTTTTTTTTTCTAGGACCAACCATGCCTAAAGCTACCCAACAAGACCACCATGATACCGTTCACTACCTTACCAAATACTATCGAAATGAGGGGCTTTCAAAAACCGATTGTAAAATCTTCAAAAGACTTGAAAAAAGACTTATCTACGAAGGTCGTTTGGTCAAGGAATGTTTCCTTGAAAATACCGACATTCGTCAAGTCTTCTCGGCAATCAAATTTGATTGTTTTCTTGATATTGATGAACAAATTTGTCCGGTTTTCATCTTTGAATTTTACAAAGGCGTTAAGATCATTATAAATAGTGATGATAGCATCTCAATCGCTTTTATCATCAATAAACAAAACTTTACTCTATTCCTCAACACATTTGCACAAATCCTCCGCAATCCTTGTGAAGGAATTTCCATTTTCCAAATTAGAGCCGACCAATCTCGCTTCAACCGCAACAAAGAGCTTATTCACTGTGATCCCTTTCAAATGGAACTCTTTGAAATGCATCCCATCTATCGAAAGTGGGAAGAAATTCTTAGGGAAAACGTCATTAGTTTGGTTGGAAACAAAGACCATCCAAATGCATGTCTTGTCCAAATGATATATTGCCTCATTCATCGAATGCCATTTAATCTTGCCTATTTGAAGAGAATGGCCGGTGTATTCAAAGTTGCTAACATGGTACTTCCCTATGGTATGCTCCTAACATGACTCCGTGAGTATGGTAGTGCAATGCAACCATCTCTAATCAACGATGATCATTTCCTTTCCGATCACGTCATGGTACCACTTACCAAGCAACCCTCCAAACGGTTCATGGTCAATGGAAGAAGACCTCGGGCTCTCCCGAACTCCTCAGACGAAGAGGAAGTAAATGTCAACCCCGCTGCCAATGTCAACTTCGACCCCATAACCTACTTTGAACAACTTCCAACTCTTCCAAACGAGACCGAAGAATTCAAACAATTGAAGGGTATGATCCAATTCCTAACTAACTACCTCATGAAGTCAGGAAAGAGGAAGAGAAAAGATTGAAATAAGAGACATTAGGATTATGGTTGCTTTTAGACATTTTGTTTATCATTTTACAATGAATGCTTATGTTTGTGGAATACTTTAGTTTGGTTTTTTGGATATTATCATTACTACTCTTATTTATGATATGGTTTATGAGATATTTTGCTTGTTTTGTTGTTCTTTAGAGTAGAGACCAATAGAAATTGGTATACATAGTATAGTGCAAAATCTGCATTCTTTTCTATGATGCTTCTGATCTGCAGTTGCCGGATCCCTAAGGATATATTAGACGGATCCCTCCTTTTAGGGAATCGTGGGATCCGTGGTGATAGATGTACAATGCAGAATCCCACACATCAAAACAACTCACTAGATCACTTCACACTAGCTAAACATAAGGCTTTAGGACCACTTAAGTCTTCTTCAAGCTTAGTAAGCTTCACACTCACTCATAGCTCATTTAGGATCACACTCAAAGTGCTTTTTTAATTTATCACATCACCAAAACTCATCATCTTTCCGCTCTTATACTCACACATCATCTATCACATGTCAACACATCTAGTTTTGTAAATCTCTCAATTTTAGCCAATTGATTTTAGTCATCTCTACCTCAAAATGGGTGAAAGACTAGTTTTTCAATTCTCATAATTTTTAAGGAATTTTCAAATTTTATCTCAAGTTGCCATCTGATCTCTAGGATCATTTAACATCACTTGACACTATTAAAATTCCTAGTGTCATCCTTGATCACCCATTGGTGGTCATAAAGTCCCATTTTCCTTCCATAAAAGGCAATCATGAGCTATCATCACTCATTACCCTTGATCATTTAAGGCACACCTCATTTAAAACACTTAAAAAGACTGAGGCACTCAAGATGTATAGGTATTAGCCTCTACCAACATCATTTTCCTCCATTCTTGATTGTCGATAGCGGATCCCTAGGATTAGCCTAGACGGATCCTCATTGGAGGAATCGTGGGAACCATTGGCGATTCAAAGAAATCCTACCTAAAACAATCATTTCAAGCTCTCCTTGCTAACTTGAGCACTCCATCTTGCCTTAATTAAACTCATATATCAGTGCAAATCTGTGGTTGACATACAAATCATCACATTTCTAAGGATCTTAGTGGCTTAAGTCTTTAATGCACTTCCCAAATCCTTCCCTTTAAAAGTCATCTTGTTAGAACTTCTTAGTCATCAACCACAACTTAATTCTCATCTTTTAGAAACCTTTTTCTTAGTCATTTTATTATGAGGAAAGCTCCTAGTGCTAACTCATCCACCAAAGGACCACCCAAGAAATTTGCTCGTGTTGTACATGAAATTTCCTCAACCGAATCATCTCTCGTTAAATCCACAAATGCTAGGATTTCTCCTCCACCAACTCAACCAATCAAAACAATCCCCAAAAGGATTGTTCCCACAAAAATATCATCACCAAACACCACAATTCCTACTAAACCAAACACACCCATTTCCACCCAACCATCATTTTTGGTGCCTAGAGCCATATCATTTACCACCTCACAATCATCTCCACATCTCATAACTTAGAGGACTTACCTCCTAGGCCATCTCATCCTCCACCATTGCCGACACATTCTTCAATAGAGAAGATTGCGCAACAAAACCAATATGTTGAATCAACACTTACACCGGCATCCTTTTCTCCATTTCCCTCAAATGGTTCATTTTGGATTATCAGGAATCATCAAAGTCAACCACCGGACCACATGGAAGTTGACACCTCTCTACCTCCACCATCATTCAATGTGCCTCCACCAATCCCTTATTCTTTTGAGGATCCTCAACCTTCTTCACTTGATCCTCCACATCAAGCCGCTCCATTTTTACCACCACCTTTTCCATGCCATGACAAGGATTGTTATCATTGTCAACACGTTGAAGGCTTGATACAAGAACTACGTGAAGAGCAACGTTTCATGTTTTATCACCTCCTCGAACGTTTCGATGAGGTCAACAAACCTAAACAACCGTGAGCTTAAGGATTCAAGTGGTGTCCTAGTCTTAAGCTTAACTTAGATCGTTTAGGAATCACATTTCATGTTTAAATCATTCTCTTAGTTTTTAGAGATTAGTAGACCATTTCTCGTATGTTTTATTGAATGAGATTACATATTATATGCCATATTGTCTTGAGCATATGTTTGTTACCTTTATACATATCTCATTTTGATGTTAATATATTCGTTACATCACCATTGTTGTATTCTTTTTACAGTCAGACGGATCCCACTGTTTTGCCTAGACGGATCCCTCCAAGGAGGGAACCGTGGGATCCGTGCAACAGAAGACTTGTTTACTACTAACTTGAGTCTTACTTGCAAGAAATTATGCATTATGTACTTGTTTTCTAACCTTTGTTTTGTAGATTTTCAATATACACATGAAGACCTTGACACCTTAAGCTAGGGGGAGTTTCGTGTCAAAGCGATACATTGCAAAATCATTTGCAATATATTTCTTATTAGGATTACGTTACATGAAGTCCTTTTGCAAAGTTGCAATCATCAAGGGGGGGTATATTCGTCACAAAGATGAAACCATTTGCAAACATAGTTGCAATGCACTAGTTTAGTATTTCTTCTTACTTGACGCCCTCACAAAGGGATGGACTCGTCGGGGAGCTAAGACGAGAACACTTCCGTCACTTGCTCTCTATATTTTTATTTTTCCTTCTTTTACATGTTTTCTTAAAACAAGGTGTTAGTTTCTTTTCGCTCTTTTGTTTCGACAAAAGGGGAAGAAGAGAGTAAAACTCAATTCAAACTTTTACAAATTTTAGTTTTTCCTTAAAATAATTTTATGTTTTGTCATTAACAAAAGGGGTGATTGTTAATACAAATAAGCCGTAAAAACATTTATTTATATTTTACGATCTTCTAATGTTTTGTCGATAACAAACGTAAAATCATTTTAACGAAACAAATAAAATGCGTAAATGGTTTGAGCCAATAGTTTACTAACACACTTACGTTTTTACATAAAACACTAAACAAGTAATAGTGATTTTATGATTGAGTAATACATATGTACAACAACTAGTGTTTATATATTGGGCAGATATATACATAATTAGTATGTACTATAATGGGTAATATAATGGGTAGAAGTTTAAGTATTTGACCCATTGACCAAATACATTGAATGTAGTTGGGTATAACCCAAAGTCCATGACCCATACCCATGGAGCATAACCCATAAACCATTGCATGATATCATGCATAAGTCATAAATGGGTATTATCCATGAACCATGGATTTAACCCATAACCCATGGACTAGATGCATTGCACATACAAGATACATTGAATCTACTTGGATACCATGGTCCAAAGTCTAGGACCCATGACCCATAACCCAGGACCCATGACCCAACACCCATGAGTAAAGAGGAGCGTCCCACGGTTGCCCCAGTTTACACTAGACGGATCCCTCAAGAAAGGGATCCGTGTGTGACAACTCGTAATTTCAGGTCATTTCTCAAATTTACTATTCATCTCGGGAATTTACTATTCATCGGATCATTTTTTAAGTCGATTTGATATTCTGAGAACGTATTTCAAAGTTTTACTATTCACGAAACACTATTCATTCCCAAAGAAAAATCACTATTCATGATTCAATATTCATCATTTTTCGTAAACTAGGTTTACGAGTATCAAATTCGAGTAACCGTAAGGGTTTAGCTGCGAATTCATGAAAAATCATTGAGGACATTTCATATAGACTAGATTTAGTCTACATAGCATCAGTAATATCATCATCATATTAGTTCATGCATGGTTTTGCATATTTCATTAAATGTATAATTTCCTATTAAATAAACGCTACCGCACAATCATTTATTTTAAATAATTGATCCGACACTTCCAAAAATTATCCAGATATATTTTTATACTCATTTTAAGACTATAAAAATTATATAATTAGTTTACCCGATGTTTTAAATTTATTTTGTATATAAATTGTTACGTATATATATTTACGACGATTTTCGTAAATTCAACACGATAATTATTATTTCACTCAATTCTTGTAAGAAAAGTATTTTTATAATTTTTATGACTTCGATATATTTTATTTTGTTCCGTAAAAATCGATTTCTAGCCAACGCTACACTAAATAATTACTTTTACTTACAAAAAAAAACACTACACTTTATCTTTTATACACTTTGTCATCCAAAATTTACCCCTTTGTTCCCTATTTACCCTTGGCCGACCACTATGGTGATTCACCATAGTTTTTACATAAAAATCTACCCTAGCTTATACACATATACATTCTAGCTATGACACTTGTATTCTTTTAATTATATATTATCTTATTACACATACATACACATAATACTAAGGTGAAAAGTTGCAAAAATCCTCTCCATTCTCTCTTGAAGGCCGGCCAAGAAGAAAACCAAGGAAGGAACACAAAATTTTTCAAGATCAAGTTATTTTACAAACACTAGTATACTCTATTTTAAGATTTTGCAATAAAAACCTAGAGTATTCAGGAAAACCTTGTTCCATAAACCTCATCATCATACTAGTAAGCATTTCATGATCATTATTAATCTTTCATATTCATACATAAGTTATTTTTATCATGCTTGAAAGAAAACATGCAAGTTTCATGTGTATCTATACCACTTTTATTGTTTTTAGTACTTATAATTAGTATATATCATCCTATAATTAATCCCTTGAAACACATCATTTTTGGTGATGTTTAGGAACCCATGACACCCTAAGAAGGTGTATGGTAGGTTTAGAATAGATTTGGTGTTGATTTGAAGTGGTTAGAACAAGTATTACACTAGAAATATCACTTTCGACAACTTAAAAATAAGGTCTGATCATTTTTGCAAAGTCTGGAAATTTCGACAGGTTATAAATTATTTTGGGCTAGATATTCAGAAAATATACTTTAAAATGAAACCGTGGTCGCTTGAACAGGTTAAAACGGATTTATAACGAAGAAGTTATGCTATTTTCAAGTTTAACGACGAAAACTATATTTTCCGAAAAACTGCATGCTGTCCAAAATTTTTAAGGGTCAAAAATGAGTTTTAAGCGTTATCTAAATGAGTCGATTTATCAAAAATATATTAGTATACATTAACACGAAGCTAAGGACATATAAAACGTAGAAAACGGACTTATAACGACTAAATTACACGCGTTTAAATAAGGATATCGTAACTATTTTCCACAAGTATAACACACATATATAATTCCTATTAGTCAAAAATTATTGTCGCGAGTGACCCTGTTGGGAGTCGTTTTTCACATCGATAGAATATTCTTGAGAAGATGATGTCTTCTAGTAAAAGTGAGATCACCTAGCCTATTTTTCAAAATGTCCAACCGTTCGTCAAACGGAGTTGTAACGAATAAAATACGGTCACTCAAACTTTGCCGAAAACTAACCTTAAACAATATTTTTAGTCCAAGTACCCTACTTCACCTATGTTTTTCTCCAAGATCGAGACCTCTATGATAAAAATTTAAAAGCTAAGACTTTGAGATAATGTGGCAAGCTTTCCAAAACCGTTGAGTTTGTTTCCTAACACTCGATATTCACTATTTTACGACTACCTTTTCGAGGCCATTTAGTCACTTTCATGAATTGTCAAATTATATTGTTTTATGACGAAAAGCTATACTTTCTTAATAAATCACTAAATGACTATCATAGGATATCATTTCAACGTAAGTACTTGTAAGTAATTTATAACTTGACAATACGTTATAAACTTATTTTTCGACGATAAACTTTATTTTCAAAAATGCACAAGTGGTATGGATATCATATGAGTTGCAAGCATAACATTACATCATAACTCTTATTAGATCATATAATTCATAATAGGTCGCGGTTAGAGATTTGCGTCTCATTTCAGTGTACTCACTTTTGTCATCGCATCATTGTACCAAGTGAGTTTTCATAGCCCCGTTTTACAAGTTCATACATTATTTCAAACCTACGGGGGAGAATACATTGCACATCATTTTTATTACGATGCCAAGTATATCAAATTCATTACATTGCTTAAGTTACCTCATTGCCAATTGAATGTCCCCATTTCATAATCATGAACCGTTAATTCTGGAAGAAGCGAGGGTGAGTGAATAGATCTATTGAGGGTGACTCCTCCGTCCGAGTTGGTGGTCCCAACTGGTCAAACGGATGCATTTAATTTAATATCATAATTTGAGTTGTTTTAGCAAAACACTCTGTTGGGGCGAACATCATGATCAGTCTAGCTTCGGTATCATGTGCTTAGAGCAATTGTAACATTTTTATGTGACATATTTGTCATACATGGCCTATACTTGTGGTAGTCGTATAAAACATTTTTTATAAACCTATGATTTCTCACCAACATTATTGTTGACAGTTTTAGCAATGTATTTTCAGGTATCTAAGGCATTTACATCATGGCATGCATAAGGACCCATCATTGAGTCGCGGTGACGACGCGTCTCACTTGTAAATTATGGCACTTATAAAAACATCGTTTGGCTTGTAATAAACTTATTTCCGCAAACTTTATCTACTTTTGGGACCTATCTTTGTAACTCTGAATGCTTTAAATAAATAACAAACGATGTGATTTTAAACGACACTTTTGGTCGTTCGATATAGCCGTACCTGTGATGCTATAACAGTCAACCCCCAGGAATTCCATTCCACTGCAAAATAGGTAATTTGGGGGTGTGACACCGTGGAACATTATTCTATAAATAGTGAGCCATTTATTCATTTTGGGTAGCCACTCCCACACATACTTTCTCCTAGTATTATAAACCTTCTAACCTCAGATCCTAAGGATCTCTCTATGTAGTTTGTGTTTTGTTTTTGTGTGATTCTCTAGGTTCCTCTTAAAGGCGAGATAACCACCTTTTGAAGTCGAGCAAGCTCAAGTCCATGAGTTGCCATGCTTCATCATCATCAAGACTACTGAGGTTCTCTTGTTGATAGTTCTTTCTTCCTCCCTAGAAGTGTTGTGTCAAAGGCATTAGTGAAGGATGTCGACAGAGTCAAGACGAAGGCATTAGTGAAAGGTGCTTAACGTCCGTGTCAAAGGCATTAGTGAAGGATGCCAAAAGAGTCAAGACGAAGGCATTCGTGAAAGGTGTCGAACATCCATGTCAAAGGCATTAGTGAAGGGTGCCTAGAAATCAAGTCAAGAGGCATTAGTGAAAGATGTCAAGGGTGTACAATCGATGAGGTGCATCGATGTACAAATAGAGATAGGCTGTGTCCAAGGATATTGGTATCCTTGATGATGTCATAACAAGGAGTGGGTCTCCTTGTAGGATAGGTGTTGTGTAGTGTTGGGTAGTAGTTCCTCCTTTGTAATGGAACTCGGTATCTAGCCTTGTACCGATAAAGGGTAGGCGACGTTGTGTTAGGTGTGGTTCTACCTTGTGAAAGAACCCGGTGTCTAGCCTAGTACCGGAAAAAGAGTAGGCGACGTTGTGAAGGCTTCTCCGCCATAAGGAGTTGGTGTCATTTAGTGATTACGAACTCTCGATTAGGTGACTCGGGGAGTGGAGTAGGGCAAGGAAGGTGTCCTTATAGCTGAACCACTATAAACACTCGTTTCGTGGTTTTGTGTTTCTTACTCTTTGCCTTTGCATTACAGATTTCCATATCTATCTATCAACATCCAACATACACATTTAAATAGATTGACATAAGTCGATCTAAATATTTTAAAATGAAGTTTTAATCGGTAAAACTATTCAACCCCCCCTTCTAGTTTTCCACATGGAGTATTATCAGGTTGAGCAGCGGAAATAGTTGATACATTTCGAAGTCTTCATTGAACAGAGGAGCAAAAAATGTTTCCATCTGATGACGAGTGAGTTGAAAGGTTTGATCAGCTGATGATTGAGGGAAGTTGAGACGGTTATGTCCGGGTTCTAAGTTTTTTTGCTCAGAATCCATTTCTGTGAGCTCATCAAAATTAGCATAAATAGTCTCCATAATTTCCTTTATAAGATGATGCCGATCCGTATCCTTTTGAGTTTTCATAGTATCCAACGAAGACTCCAATATCAGCTTTGGCCTTGAGCTTTCCAAAGTCATCACGATCATTATTTGGATAACAGAGAGCACCAAATATATGAAAGTGTTTTAGATTCGGTTTTCTGTTATGGATAAGCTCATAAGGTGTTTTATTGTGGCGTTTAGTTATCATAGAACAATTCTGAGTGTAGCATGCAGTTGACACGGCTTCCGCCCATAAGTAATCTGGAAGTTTTGCATTTATCAACATCGTTCTTGCAGCTTCCACTAACGTAAGGTTTCGTATTTCGACAACTTCATTTTGTTCTGGTGTTCGTGCAATTGATGCCTGATGCTCAATTCCCACTTTCTCATAATATTCCCGAAGAGTTTGATTCACAAATTCAGTTCCTCTGTCTGTTCTGACTTGTGTAACCGTGTTGCAGAGTTAAACTTGAATTTTTGTAAGAAAGGTGATGATCATTGGTGGAGCTTGATCTTTACTTCGTAGAAAATAAACCCAAGTCGGGAGTAGTAATCAACGATTACGAGAATGTAGCGTTTGCCATTAATTGTGTGCACATGCATCGGGCCACACAAATCCATGTGAAGAAGATGAAGAACATGCTGAGTGTTTTCTTCAACCTTCGAAGGAAAATGAGCACGAGTGCTTGACGGGTCCAAACCGTCAAGTTTATCACACAAGCTAACTACTTGTGAATGGTCAACCGTAATAAACTTCAAACAGCTCAGAAAAAATGCAATTAAGATCAGAGGAGTATAGTGTTTCCCCGGGTCGTTAAGTCCCAACGAGGTGTGAAAACGTAATACAACGAATCGTGATCGGGTGATATTGAACAGAAAGGGGTATGATTGATTACACTAAGGAAATTAAATCTAATAAAGACTTTGAAGTCATTTTAATTTATATTTAAAATCGATTGCTAAATTACATCCTAGGGTGTTAAAATGCAAAAGCAAAAACCGGAACTCACCGAGCCCGAAAGTGAAAAAGATGAAATTTAAGTCCTATGAGTGCAAAACTAATTTTCCTACATTCTAAATGATTAAAAATAATTCTAGGAAAAAGCGGTATTTTTTTACTTTTATTTTATTTATTACGAATTAAAAACTAATTTAATCTAATTTATTTATAAAAAATACTAAAATAATTTATAAAAATCTAAGGAAATTCTAGAAAATACTTTAAGTCATACTGGATTTAACAAAAATAAGAAACTACCCTACTGCGTTTTGAAATAAGCACTTAAAAAGCTAATTAAGCAAATAATATTAAAACTGAACATGACCCTAAGTATTTAATAACGCAAAACATAACACAAGAGAGTAGCTAGAGCAGCTGGTAATAGACGTGTGTTGTGGGGCGTGGGAGTGGGCAGGAGACCAGTGTTCGAGTCCCAGGTCTGTCACATTTTTTCTTTTTATTTTATTTTATTTTTTTTCTTTTACAACTAACTAAGTTAGTGAAATAAGGCTTTTTGACAGAAATTAAGACTTGGAAAAAGCTGTAAACAACTTTTTGAAACAGCAGACTTGGTAAAAAATTGAGTGGACTGTTTGGGACAAGGTCGCTAAAGGAAATAAGCTATAAATAACTTAAATAAGCCAAACCCGATAAGCCAACTTACTAAAATCATCAAAGGGAGTTTAAATTAAGCAATTTACAAGCCAAATAAGCAAATAAGACAAGGTCCTATGCTGCTGAGTTGGACAGTCACAAAACAAACACGCCCTTAGGTACTTATAGCACAAAATTAAGCCAAGGAAAAGTAGTTAACAAGCAATACTACGGACATTTAAACAACAATAGTCTACGCAAGCAAAAAGTAAATGAAATAAGCTAAATAAATAATGGGATAAGCGGTTGAATAAGTTATACTAGGGGAATCCTAACTAGAAAAGATAATGGCAAATAAGCAATACAGGACCTAATAAGCTCAATAAGCAAAATGATGATCTTTCCAAACCTAAATACAACAAAAGTCACCTAAGGAATCTAAATAAGCAGTGATTAAGTTCTAATAAGCACATAAAAAATAATCTGCTAGTTGCAGGGTAACAGTGGCCAAAGGGGTACCTTTGAGCTTATTCTGAATAAGCTACAGGGTGAACAAGCCCATGAGCTTCTGGGAACCTGAAGCTCACCCAGCCAACTATCATTTGCCCCTATGTATGGTTCATGAGAAGCAGATTACAGCTTATAAATAAGCTGAAAATAATCTCGGAATTGGACTGAACAACCTGCACAGAACAGAAAATCGGCCAACCCACCCACTTTAACCCATTAGCAGACCTAGTAAACCATTTTTTGAATTTTTTCTTTTGACCCAAGTTAAACAAGTCGGTGAACTTGTGATTTTATTTTAAAAATTTTTATCACTAAAGAAACTTAACTAAATTGCTATAGGAAATCTTGATGTAACTCATTTTTTTTTTTTTCTTTGAAACCGCTTAAAACTCAAACTTGTGAATCCTTGTAAAACTCTTTTCTAACTCAAAACAATTGACTTGGGTACTTAAAATACGTTTGACTTCCGTGGTCAAAGTAGGTAAAAACAAGTTTTTGATTCTTGACTAAACTGCTTGGCAAAAGTGGATGACAGATTTATAAATTTTCCTTTTCTTTTGAACCCAAATGACTTTCTAACCTTGTAACTCTTGTAGAATGCTTTTCTAATTGATAAAACTAAGTTTACAATATCAAATTCAGTTTGACAAAATGGGTCAAAGTGGGTAAAAACCACTTTGACCGATCTTTTCAAGCTTATTCCAAACACTCCCTTAGGGAAGTATTTCTTTGAAAATTGATTTGAAAAAGAGAAAACTTGGGTTTTTTAACTTAAAAACTAATTAGAAACTATAATGAAAGCTAATGAACCAATTATAATCAATGAAAACACAATAAGCAGTAAGTGCTTATTTATAAGCTAAACAGACAAAAAGAAACTTTTCATTCATAAACCTGAAAACATTACAATTGACTGAAACAAGATTAATTTAAAACTAAAAACTTGATAAAAAAAACTGACTAGTGCCTTATAATGTGGCTACAAGTATTTATACTCAGCTAAGGGGCCTTCAATCCTTGTGATGTGCTTCTCTTGTCAGGCTCTTTGTCTTCATTTTCAGTCCACAGGGGATGGGATGAGGGAGATGATGGGGAAATGGTTTGTCAGGGGAAAGGATGGGATAGTTGAGTGTTTCAGTGAATGAAGAAAAAGGAGGTGGGTTTTATTTTGGAGGGAAAAGGGAGAAATAAGGTGGGCGGGTTTGTGTTGGGTTTTATGTGTTTTGGGTATTTTATTTTTGGCAAGTTTGGTAGGTATTAATCACAAGGACCAAATGTGTCTATTCTGAAAATCCAGGGACCACTCATGTATTTCTGAAAACGTTTTCCAAGGACCAATCTTGCCAATCTTCAATAGTACAAGGACCAACTTAAGTATTCTCCATTTTTTTTTTTATTTCCAAAGACTATTTTTGTAAAATACCAAAAATCCAAGGACTTAAACTGCAATTTTCCAAAAGTATTACAAGGACCAATTTTGACAAGTTAGAATTACCAAAGGACTAAAATGTTAATTTTCCAATTTAAAATGTCCAGGGTAAATTCATCAATCTTTGAAATTTCGTGGACTAAAGTTGCCATTTTGCAAAATTGAATTTTATAAGTCTAATTTTGACAACTTGAAAATCCCCGAGGGCCTTTTATGAAAAATTACATGTTTTGAATAACCGAGACTAGATTTTTACAATTATTGAATAAAAACATGCCTAAATATTTTTTCGTCTTTTGAGACTTTTCAAAGTGTTTTGATTGTTTTTTGCAAGTGTAGAAGGAACAAAAATGATGAGTATTTACACACTCATCAATCTCACACTAAAACATTGCTAGTCCCTAGCAATCTTTTAAGAAAACTTAATGGATTTGAATCTCTTTACCAAAAGCCATTACTTGGAGTAGCCAATTGTTTCATTCAAGTAAGAACCTTGGTACAATGATAACCAAATGATTTTGAGCAAATCATAAGTCAGAACGGATTTGATTTGACTTTACCAAAAGCCGCTTGCTTCGGACTAGCCAACTCTTAGATAAAATATCTTTGGTGAGTCGATTACCAATTATGGTTTTCCATCGCCTTTACCACAAGCCATAAACTTGCGGGCTAGCCAACTCTTCACTAATTAAAGATATGGTGAAATAACACCATACAATTTTGGGCAAATTGCAAGCCGTCAACGGATTTGAGATATCTTTACCAAGAGCCGTTTGCTCTGGATTAGCCAATCCTTATGTGGGTTAGACATGGCGATCGATTACCATTTGTCGAGTAAGTGAAAACACTTACTCCAAAAAAAATTGGCCAAAAACGGGGAATTGGGTGGTATAATTACATGATAAAATTCGTGAGAATTCCCCACACTAGAAATGAATATTGCCCTCAATATTCAAAGTACCGTTGTTATGCGAAACATAGAACGAAAAGGGAAATACTACGCCATTATTTTAATTTTTTTTTTTTTTTTTTTTTGATGAAAACTTATATACAACAATGGGGCATCTCCCCACACTAGGTGGTACACACGGTGAAGACCCATGTTTAACTATCGTTTTTGATTACCGAGTCGCTAGCTTGACTCGACCCCAATTAATTTGTTCATGGGGAAGTAAGTGGAAGAGACAATCTCCATCGGACTTTCATTCAAGATGTTTGTATAAACATTGAAGCACGCGAAAGTTCCGCATCGACGAGATATACATAGACAGACTCGGCTCACAAATGGTACATGGAAATGCCGGGTCAAGATGGTATCTTCACTCCCGAATGAGTGAAGAAGAGAAGAAGTCACGGATAGGTGAAGAAAGAAAGAAAGTCATGATGAAAATCATGACTAACTCATCTTCATCCATAGGAGAATCCATAATTTTAATTATGAATCTCATCATTTAAGCTCACGTGATCAAGACAAATCCGGTGTGTCATGATCAAAGTGGAAGTTATCATACTCCCGGAGATATGATATGAGTGAGTTCACCCCCGAACCTCGTGAAGAGAATCAATCACAAGATGTAAATCGTGAATTCTTGTTCCATCAGACTCATCACTATCCTCAACTGGTATCAAAGAGTGGATTCTCAGAATTAAAGTGAATTCGAGTCGAATTCAAATAGAGGATTAGTGAGAGTTGTTTTGAATGCTTCAGGAACAAAGTGATCAACATTCTCTATTGGACTGTTGGGATAAGAAGTGGTTGAACGATCATTATAAGGGAGACTTTCAATCTCTCCTAGGTCGGCTTCGAAATCAAAGAGATCATCATCACTTTCCGATGAAAGGGGATTGATGTGAGCGAGTTCATCGGTGAACTCCTCAAGAAGAGGATCAGACTGTGGGAGTGATGCCTCAACATACTCGATGTTTCCATAGGAAGCACAATCGTCGCTAAGATCGTAGAAAGTTTCAAAATGATCTTTTGAACACTCAAGAGGGAAAGAGAATCACACATATGATCGAAGTTCCCCGTGACTCTCTCGGATTGGGACAAGGTTCTCAACAATAGACTTTATGAATTCGTCCGATTCCTTTTCGTGAACAAGGTCAAGATGCTCGCCCCCATGTTCGAGAGTGAGTGGGAGCTTGGTGTGATAGCAGCTTGTTTGAGATGGAATCTCAAGCTCACCGGGATATCAACCGACCGAGGAGTTGAGAAATAATATTCTTAAAAGGAATACTCTCCTCGTCATCATCATACATAGTCGCCTTAAGAAATTGGGAACGCCTTAGAGCCGCATGCTCTAGGACTAATAATTCTTCCCTAGATTTGCGAGCCTCTCGTTTTCGCCAGCAATTCTCCCATGGTTTTCACCACTCACTTGATTCTTAAAGTTTTGAATCATATCATCAAGTGTTTTCATTGCATTTTCAATATCTTGGGAAATTTCTTTAGGCAACGGCTCAGGTGGAGTTTGAACCGTATGGTTCTGTGGAGGTTGGAAATTGTCAAAACCGGAAGTATAGTAATTTTGATTCCACGGTTGACATTGAAAATTATCGTGATGACCTCCACAATTCACAACAAGAAACTGCTGAGCTCGGATTGGCTAATTATATGGATATTGGTCATAACCAAAGTTCGACCATCACCGAAAACTGCTCATAGACAAACGTGTTTCCGGATTGACACTCAAATCCTTGGTGAGGACCTCCACAAAATTCACAGCAGCTTATGTTGATTATATGAAGATAAGTCGGCTGTGGTGGGTAATTGAAAATTTTGAGGGTCGTTAAATGAGTTCGGATTAGGATCATAATCAAATGAATTCTCGAACCACAAAACAAACAACTCCCGCTCCGAATATCATTACACACCGTACACACGCACATCAATGACATGGTGAACCAAAAGAGGCTCACCACAACCGACACAAGGAATAAACGATTCCATTTGAGAGTTATGAGAAGGAATCGGTTCATTCAAAGAATCAACAAAACCAAGATGGTGATCCGAATGACTATCAAGTCTCAAGAACATTTTGAAAATCCTGAGGTGGGACAAGTGGTGTGCTCGAGAGCTAGCAATTTCCACCACTCCGTTATGGTCTCCGGTTCGGTTTTTGAGAAATGTGAAGTTTAGGCAAGTCATTCTTGCTAGTCACCGGTCTAAATTCGCATGATCGCTTAACCGTAAATTGTGAAAGTTTAGGATCAATTTTAGACGGCTTAGGAGCAATTGAGGAGTTAGATCTTTGGATAACCGTAGGTTGGACGATTTAGCACTTCCATTATCGAGGAAGTACCGGTCCTTTGTCACCCCGTTCTCGCTCCATTTCCCTACGCAGTAATTAATTGATCATCACGAACAACACTAATTCTTGACATTTGTGATAAAGTATGAAGTTTTTCAACTTCGTTCCGAATTGTCGTAGTCAAGAGATTCCATGAGAATAGAAGAATTTAGAATCAAATGGATGAGGGTAAAGGATAAAGAATCAAAAAGGGTAAGAGGGTAAAGATGAATATTTTGGTATTTTTGAAAACATGTTGTAAAGAATGAAAATATTTTTGGTAATCGATTAGTCAAACGAATTAACTTCACGATAATTTTGGTTTTATATGAAAATAAGGAAATATGGGCAAAGATGGTAAATATACAATGGGTGTATATTCAACAACACCGATGCTTCAAATTGTAGTACGCAAAGACACCTCAAGCCGTAAGCGCCTAAAATTTGATCGGTCCAAACCGTCAAGTTTATCACACAAGCTAACCACTTGTGAATGGTCAACCGTAATAAACTTCAAACAATCGTAAACAATGCAATTAAGATCGAGGAGTATAGTGTTTCCCGGTCGTTAAGTCCCAACGAGGTGTGAAAACTGAATACAACGAATCATGATCGGGTGATATTGAACAGGAAAGGGGTATGATTGATTACACTAAGAAAATTAAATCTAATAAAGACTTTGAAGTCATTTTAATTTATATTTAAAATCGATTGCTAAATTACATCCTAGGGTGTTAAAATGCAAAACGCTGAAAACCGGAACTCACCGAGCCCGAAAGTGAAAAAGATGAAATTTAAGTCCTATGAGTGCAAAACTAATTTTCCTACATTCTAAATGACTAAAAATAATTCTAGGAAAAAGCCGGGTATTTTTTTTACTTTTATTTTATTTATTACGAATTAAAAACTAATTTAATCTAATTTAATTATAAAAAATACTAAAATAATTTATAAAAATCTAAGGAAATTCTAGAAAATACTTTAAGTCATAATCGATTTAAAAAATAAGAAACTACCCTCTGCTTTTGAAATAAGCACTTAAAAAGCTAATTAAC
This sequence comes from Chrysanthemum lavandulifolium, assembly GCA_022545495.1. Classification (NCBI taxonomy): domain Eukaryota; kingdom Viridiplantae; phylum Streptophyta; class Magnoliopsida; order Asterales; family Asteraceae; genus Chrysanthemum; species Chrysanthemum lavandulifolium. The sequence continues at coordinate 256,717 of JAHFWF010000053.1, forward strand.
AAATAATATTAAACTGAACATGACCCTAAGTATTTAATAACGCAAAACATAACACAAGAGAGTAGCTAGAGCAGCTGGTAATAGATGTGTGTTGTGGGGCGTGGGAGTGGGCAGGAGACCAATGTTCGAGTCCCAGGTCTGTCACATTTTTTCTTTTTATTTTATTTTATTTTATTTTTTTTCTTTTACAACTAACTAAGTTACTGAAATAAGGCTTTTTGACAGAAATTAAGACTTGGAAAAAGCTGTAAACAGCTTTTTGAAACAGCAAACTTGGTAAAAAATTGAGTGGACTGTTTGGGACAGTGGCTGCCAAAGGGAAATAAGCTATAAAGAACTTAAATAAGCCAAACCTGATAAGCCAACTTACTAAAATCATCAAAGGGAGTTTAAATTAAGCAATTTACAAGCCAAATAAGCAAATAAGACAAGGTCCTATGCTGCTGATTTGGACAGTCACAAAACAAACACGCCCTTAGGTACTTATAGCACAAAATTAAGCCAAGGAAAAGTAGTTAACAAGCAATACTACGGACATTTAAACAACAATAGTCTACGTAAGCAAAAAGTAAATGAAATAAGCTAAATAAATAATGGATAAGCGGTTGGAATAAGTTATACTAGGGAATCCTAACTAGAAAAGATAATGGCAAATAAGCAATACAGACCTAATAAGCTCAATAAGCAAAATGATGATCTTTCCAAACCTAAATACAACAAAAGTCACCTAAGGAATCTAAATAAGCAAAGTGATTAAGTTCTAATAAGCACATAAAAATAATCTGCTAGTTTGTGGTAACAAGGGCCAAAGGGTACCTTTGAGCTTATTCTCAATAAGCTACTGTGGTGAATAAGCCCATGAGCTCGGGAACTCAAGCTCACCCACCAACTATCATTTGCCCCTATGTATGGTTCATGAGAAGCGATTATAGCTTATAAATAAGTCGAAAATAATCTCGGAATTGGTGAACAACCGCATGCACGTAAAATCGGCCACCCCACCCACTTTAACCCATTAGCGCACCTAGTAAACCATTTTTTGAATTTTTTCTTTTGACCCAAGTTAAACAAGTCGGTGAACTTGTGATTTTTATTTTAAAATTTTTTATCACTAAAGAAACTTAACTAAATTGCTATAGGAAATCTTGTGTAACTCATTTTTTCTTTTTTTCTTTGAAACCGCTTAAAACTCAAAACTTGTGAATCATTGTAAAACTCTTTTCTAACTCAAAACAATTGACTTGGGTACTTAAAATACGTTTGACTTCCGTGGTCAAAGTAGGTAAAACAAGTTTTGATTCTTGACTAAACCGCTTGGCAAAAGTGGATGATGATTTATAAATTTTCCTTTTCTTTGAACCCAAATGACTTTCCAACCTTGTAACTCTTGTAGAATGCTTTTCTAATTGATAAAACTAAGTTTACAATATCAAATTCGTTTGACAAAATGGGTCAGTGGGTAAAACCACTTTGACCGATCTTTTCAAGCTTATTCCAAACACTCCTTAGGGAAGTATTTCTTTGAAAATTGATTTGAAAAGAGAAAACTTGGGTTTTTAACTTAAAACTAATTAGAAACTATAATGAAAGCTAATGAACCAATTATAATCAATGAAAACACAATAAGCGTAAGTGCTTATTTATAAGCTAAACAGATAAAAAGAAACTTTTCATTCATAAACCCGAAAACATTACAATTGATCAAACAAGATTAATTTAAAACTAAAAACTTGATAAAAAACCGACTAGTGCCTTATAATGTGGCTACAAGTATTTATACTCAGCTAAGGGCCTTCAATCCTTGTGATGTGCTTCTCTTGTCGCTCTTTGTCTTCATTTTCAAATTCATGGGATGGGATGAGGAGATGATGGGAAATGGTTTGTCGTGGAAAGGATGGGATAGTTGAGTGTTTCGTTGAATGAAGAAAAGGAGGTGGGTTTTATTTTGGAGGAAAAGGGAGAAATAAGGTGGGCGGGTTTGTGTTGGGTTTTATGTGTTTTGGGTATTTTATTTTGGCAAGTTTGGTAGGTATTAATCACAAGGACCAAATGTGTCTATTCCGAAAATCCGTGGACCACTCACGTATTTCTGAAAACGTTTTCCAAGGACCAATCTTGCCAATCTTCAATAGTACAAGGACCAACTTAAGTATTCTCCATTTTTTTTATTTCCAAAGACTATTTTTGTAAAATACCAAAAATCCAAGGACTTAAACTGCAATTTTCCAAAAGTATTACAAGGACCAATTTTGACAAGTTAGAATTACCAAAGGACTAAAAATGTTAATTTTCCAATTTAAAATGTCCAGGGTAAATTCATCAATCTTTGAAATTTCGTGGACTAAAGTTGCCATTTTGCAAAATTGAATTTTATAAGTCTAATTTTGACAACTTAAAAATCCACGAGGGCCTTTTATGAAAAATTACATGTTTTGAATAACCGTGGACTAGATTTTACAATTATTGAATAAAACAGCCTAAATATTTTTTCTGCCTTTTAAGACTTTTCAAAGTGTTTTTGATTGCTTTTGCAGTGTAGAAGGAACAAAAATGATGAGTATTTACACACTCATCAGTGCTTTTCCCTTGTTCACAAGCTGAGCATAAGTGGTCTTTTGAATACCGAAACCTTGGAAGACCTTCAACTAGTTTGTGTCGTGAAAGGTTAGATATGGTTTTGATGTTTAAATGTGAAAGCCTTCTGTGCCACAACCAAGATTTTGTAGATGTTGCATTAGGGAGTAGACAGATGGGAGATGAAACGATCATGTCTTGCATTGAGATTGTGTAAAGATTTGATGCTCGAGATCCTAACATGAGATAGTTTCCTTGTAGATCACAGATGAAACAAGTTCTCTCCCTAAACGCAACTTCCAAATCTCCATCACAAAACTGACCAACTGAGGAAAGTTTGTGTACAAGACCTTCCACATAGTAAACTCTGCTAATTTCGATGTTCCCATTGATGTAATCTCAGTAGCCCATGATAGCTGCGAAGTGATCATTCTCGAACTTGACAATGCCAATGAACTTTGAAACAAAGTTTGATATAAGTTTGAGGTTGCCTGTCATGTGCCAAGAACGGCCGCTATCAACAATCCAGAGAATGATTTATATCACTTGCAATACACACAGATGACACATGTGGAATAGAGGTAGAGTTAGAACCCGAAGAGTTAGAGGTTTTCGATACAGTTACAAATGAAACACACATGTTAATAATTTTGGGTAAGCATTTAAGTCCAGGTGTATTTTGTAACCATCTCTGCCAAGTCCAACTAGTTTGTGCTTTGGTCTTAGTGAATGCACTAGGTGATATTCTCTTCCTAGGAGGTGATGAGGGTGCTATGGGTACATCAATGATATTCTCAAAAAGTATAGAAAGTGGTTTACCTAGCACAGAATTAGAAGCATTAGTGGGCCTAGAGGTAATTCCATTTCTATGTTTCCGCTTACGAGATAAGATAGATTTAGCAACACAATTATCATGACAACCAGAAAACATGCTTTTACGACAAACAATATATGATGCTTCAAACATAACATTCAAAGTAGTTGAAGATTCAACATTTGTTACATCACTTTTTCTATTACATTCGTCTAACGCAATATCTAAAGTAGGTGCAATATGTGTTTTATTTAAAGTCCTAATGTGTTCTTCTACTGCAGGGGTCTTTACTGATCTTCTCTTACGTTGCAACTTCCTATTCTTCTTGTTTGTGCTCTTAAGCTGTGAAGTGCTAACGCTAGGATTAGAGGCAACTACTCCTGTAGAAGTGGAAGGAATCACATTAGTATCTTGTGGTTTGTCAGTAGGCTTCCTAGTGTCAATTTTAAACAATCCAGGTGCAAGGACACTTGTGTTACTAGACTTATCATTCTCATATTTCCCCAACTTCTCTTTCAACTCAATGATAGTGTGTAATAAATCTTGATTTTCAGAGCGTATGTTTCCATTATCACTTAATACTTCACGAGCGTACACAAGATGATCGATCATCAAGATCTTTTGATGCTTTTACACGTGTCTTTTTCAGTAATTTAAATATGTTATCATATTTTGTTTTAACTTTTGCAATTTCTTGTTCATATTTAAAAATCTGACATTTCAAAGACATGTTTTCCTCATCCAGTCGTTCGAGTTTTGGTTCAAAAGTTTTGTCACCAGACTGTTTGAGTTTGTTTGCAAAGGAAGTTCTCGATCAATACAATCTTTGTGACACCATTGAAGACGACGTGTTATGACTGAAAACTCATTTACCAAACGCTCATTTTCAGCTTTCAAAGTTTTGATTTGAGACACATTATCAACAATATCAATATTATCAACAGAATCAACAGAATCAACAGCAATATTATCAAAAGCAAAGGAAGCAGTATAATACAACACAATTGATATGGTATCAGCACATATAACATCTTCCAAGAGTCGATCAACATGATTTCGAAAAATTTTATTCTTCTTTTTGGTTTTCAAAATCCATGCCTCTGTTTCATTGAAAATTGTTTTCATTTGTCCAATTTCTTCTGAAGATCGTTCCTAATATGTTGCACACATACGTAAATTTCGAACATGTGGTAAAAGTTGTTTCTGAAAAATGTTTCTTGATTTTTGGCATAAGGCGATTGAAAAGTCTCAGCTTTTATTTTTGAATTAAGTTCAATTTCACATTCCAAAAGTTTAATGCCATGCATGAATGTATCAAAATATTTAAAAAGTTGACATTTTTTGGGTAATGGTGTGATTTCACTCAAAGAAGGTAAAGGACCATTAATTTGTGCAACTGGTTTGACGGGACCGACGTCAGAAGAGGACTCATTAACCGGTGTGATAACCCAAGGTGTGTTTATTTTATCCTGTTGTGGAACAAAAGTTATGAGAGGTCTTTTTGAGTAATCAAAAGGTTTGTTATATTCAACTTTTTTCCATTTTCAATCGACTCTCATCTTCTGCATCCCATTCCTCTTCACGATTATATTCAACAAAACGCACAATAGATTCATCAAGCATATGTTTGACACTATACAGCTTTGGATTTTACTTGAATGCTCTATGGAAAAAATATGGTTTATTATCAGCAAGATCTGGCCCATATCCATCTGGATTTGGCTTTAATGTGAACTTTTGAATTGTTGTGATTGACTCACCATGTTTATAGACAACATATTGAAACTCTTTGAGTTTGTTTTGTAAATCGACAAATTTTGTCAAGATAGAGATCTATTTGTTTCCTTGAAGTTTGTTTGAATTCTGAAAACTATTTTTGACACGATGACAACTAAGACTTGGCTTTTTGAGTTTCCGAAGTAAGAGTGTTAACGTGTTGTCTATGTTCAAATTTCTGTTGTTCTATTTGAGAAATCAAATCATTTTTGGAAACAACTAGATCACGTATCTGTTTTTCTAAAGATTGTTCTTTTTGGTATGACTTTTGAAAAGCGATTTCAAAACTATATTCACATTTCTCTTTTGTTTCAAAAATTTTAAGTTGTGCCTTATAGCATTCAATATCCTTATTCAATAGTGCCACTTTTTCACGAAGATTATTATTTATCTCATTACACTTCTCCAGTTGAGATTGGGTGGTCAAAAATAAGGTCATGAGCGTTGGATCTGGATTAGACAAAGGTTCATTTTGTTCAACTTGAGTCTCAACTTTTTCATCAGTTAGATTCTTAAATGTAACCTCGGGGTCAACTTGATCATCAGAGGTAACCAAAAGGTCATCTTGATCATCAAAGGTGACTACTGGATCCATTTGATTATCTTCTTGATGAGATATAGATGGCGCATGTTCAACACTCTATTGCTCGTCGGATGCAGATGCAGGTGGAGATATCAGATCATGTATAAGACATATGTTTGGATCTGGTACCTAAGACAAGCCGTTAGTGTCATACACTGGTCCTGTGTCACTCATGTGGAGTTCTTGCATGTTGGCCATCAACATTACAGCTGCGTTAGCTTGCAAGTCCTCCATGTCATCATATGAATCTGCATTGGACATGAAGCTTTGTTCTTTGTTGGTAACTATTCCACCAGCTTCATCTTTGAGAGTCAAGAGTAAAGCCTCCTTGTGATAAGCATTGCCTCTTGTTCTCGGCTTTGGACAAGCATTTGCTAGATAACCCTTCTCGTTACAGTTGTAGCATCTAAGACCAGTATTCTCATTCTGAACATTTCCCTGATCAACAATCTGAACCCTTTGGTGAGGAGCAACCATGTTATTCCTTCTAGAAGCATTGAAACCTTGTCCACTACCCATGTAATTACCACTTCCTACCTGACGACCATTGTTTTCGTTCTGAACCTCAACCCTTCCATGTTAACAACTGTGTGATTCCTTGTGTTAGATGATGTACGAATACAGTTGTTGGATTTGTTAGCAAATCTCTTGAACGCTCGAGCAATTAAAGAAAATCCTTGATTCAACGTATCGAAAGCCTATGCATCCTCATTCAGTGTCTCACTGTAGAGTGCTGAATCGAAGTTGTTGTTGTAAGAAACCAGTTGAGTTTCTTGTGATTGCTGTGATGGATCATATGGTGTAATCTGGGCTGATTGTGGTGGATTGGTAAAGACTGTAGACAGTAGTGGAAAATGTGGATAATAAGCTTGAGTGAATAAAGCAAGTGTGTTTGCATTAGGTAGAGGTGCTTCAACTGCACGGAGAGCTCTATCTTTGTCCACTTCCTTTTGATGGTGCTTCAAGTAGTCATACAACAACCCGTACTTTTCCTTGTGAAGATCTTTAGCTTGACGAATGAATGTAACATACTTTTCCCAATCAGGACCAAAGCAGCTTAGGAACTTTGTGTTGATTGCAAATTTTGGCATAATGATGTTGTGTCTGTCCAAGTCATTGATGATGTCTGTAAACTGATGATAGTACGAATCTAATGATTCCCCCTGATCATTCATGAAGTTTTCATAGGATAAGTAAAGTTTTGATTCCATGTCTTCTTGATTGAGTTATGTGCCTTCCATTAGGCAATGAATGTGATCCCACATAGCTTTTGCGAGTTTCGAGCATCAACATCGTGAAGAACCGATTGGGTAAACCCAAAAGGATATATTGCATTGCAAGTTCATCGACTTCAAAGTGAAGTAGTTGTTCGTGGTGAGTTGATCCATAGTGAGAGTAGAAGTAGAGTCATCTCTTGGTAGATTAGCATTTGGATCTCCGAGTACTGTTCTAGTAGGCATTTGAAAAGGACCTTAAAGGATGACCTTCTTCAAAAACTTAACATGAGGTTTCTTAAGATCACAGAACCTAAAGAACCTCATCACCCATATATCATAGTTTCCGGGAGTGAGCATTGGAGGTCTATCAAGGGATCCAGCTTCTTGAATGGATTGTTGGCTACTTATAGATTCACACATTTTTGCAAACGAAGTGGGTTCCTTTTGCGTAGTTGCATTCATAGCATACTTCTGTGGAAACTGATATTGAAAGTAGTTAGCATACTGATGTTGTTGTGGGTATTGTTAAAGGAATTGTTGTTGTGGTAGTGGTTGTGCAACTTGATGAGGAAAATAATTTCCAACTTGTTATGGTTGTTGCTGAAATTGTTGTTGAGGATATTGTTGTTGTTGTTGTTGTTGATGATGATATTCATGAGGAAAGTAGTTGGAGTAGGGTGGTTGAGACATCTTTGAAACTTGTGTTGATGATGGATCTTTGTAGTCGAATGAAACTTGATGTTGTTGTTGAAGAGGTACTTGGGCGTAAAAATCCTTAGGCGTAGACTGTTGTGCTTAAGCGTGATAAGGTTTTAAAATGTACCTTTTTGAGGGGTCGTTTAAGCCCTTATTTGATCACTTTTGTATCTGTTATTACTTAATATCGTTCCTTTTCACTTTTTCGGTCTCTTGAAGGCAAATTGCTGGAATGGCACTTATTTGGACGAAAAGGCGCGGATATTGGTTTTAAAATGTACCTTTTTGAGGGGTCGTTTAAGCCCTTATTTGATCAATTTTGTATCCGTTATTGCTTAATATCGTTCCTTTTCACTTTTTAGGTCTCTTGAAGGCAAAATGCTGGAATGGCACTTATTTGGACGAAAAGGCGCGAATATACGAAGAAAATGGCCAAAGTCGAATCGAGACACTCAAACCGCTTTGAAAACATAAGGTGACGGCGCCATCGCTAATCGCGACGCCGTCGGAGGATTTTGTGACGGACGAAGCCAAAACTCTTATTTTCGCGACGACGTCAAGTTATAAAAGAGTAGACCGTCGCAACTCGAAGGCCTAGATTCAATCAAGACGACGCCGAAAGTTGAGAGGACGGCCACAAGCACAAGGTGACGCCTCGCAAGATTAACGTGGCCAAGACAAAACCCTAATGACGGCGACACGGCGCCACACAACATAAAGTGACGCCGTCGCATATGTAATCTTATATATAGAATCCGAATTTTTCAAGATTAGTGTGTAGTCTTTTGGAGTAAAACCTAAACCGAACCAAGGTTGTCTTATACAATATTTTAGGGTTCCAAACCCTATCTTACAACAAGATAAGTACTTTACTTCATTAATACAATTATGTCTTCAATTATTTGTGTGTATGCTTGCATGTTCTCCATGTTCGGCTAATTTATTTGTGTGTTTGCTTAGGGAATATGAAACTTAATTATTGAATATTGATTGGTTGTCTCTTATCTTAGTTGTTAATGATCTAGTAATGTGATAGGTCATTCGTTGTGTACTTAATGCTTGATTAATCTTTGTGAACCTTAGGTTATAGCACCTCAAGCGGTTGTAAGCTAAACTATCCAAAGAGGCCTTAGAGTTAGAGTTTATGATCCCTAGTGGTATTTTGTAGACGAGACCCTTTGGTAACTTCAAAGAGTTAGGGAGAAACGCATACCCTACAACTTTAGACACACAACGCAATTAAGAATAAGGACGTGAAAATTCAACCACCAATAGGAGATAATTAAGGAGTAGTAAAACCTAAGTAAACACATCTTTAAACTATCATACGAGCACACAATAATTAGACATAGACTACATACACCTTAGATTAGATAATTAGATAAGTAGAGTAATCGGTAGCAATACCAACCCCCAAATCCAAACCCCGAGATTCGTACCTTTCCATTTCCTAAAAAACATAAAAGATAAAAATAATCTTCCTCAACCCCAACCTTAGCGTAGTAACTTCTCACTAGCATTCCTATTCCCTAGAGAACGATATCAACACCCGTGGCTTACCCTAATACTACACTACAATGATTAGGTTCATCGCCTAGGGTGTTATAAAACTTGCTCGAAGAAAAGGAAGTTCCTTTGACCCGAACGACACACGTAGCGTTATCAAGTTTTGGCGCCACGGGAATAGAATAGCTAGTTAGTAGTCCACCTCCTTTAGGTTTCTTTGCTTGATTCCTATCAAGTAAATTTTTCTTATTTTTAGCTTTCTCTTAGTCTACCCCCCTTCTTCGTGACCTTTGTTCGTAATCCCATCACTTTTCATCATGGAAGATGATAACCAACCACCACTCATCAACCCACCACCAAATGACCCGCCAAGAGCCCGTACTCTTGGTGAATACTCGAGACCAAGCCACTTAGGCTATTGGAACACCATTGAGCTTCCGACCAAGCCCAAACTACGGCCTGCGATCCGACACCATCCGGTTGGTACAAAACGGATGTGCATTCCATGGACTTCGCTCAAGATCCAAATCAAGATCTTAGGGATTTCTTAAAATTGTCGATTCCATCGACCTTGATGCTACTACTCGGGAGACCACGCTACCGCTCTCTTCCAATTCTCTACGGGACCAAGCTAGTAATTGGCTTGAGCGACTTCCGCGGCTCCATCTCAAGTTGGGATGATCTTACCTCTCGCTTGATCAATTTTTCCCACCGGGAGAACCACTAAACTTAGGCGAGACATCTTGACGCTTCAACAACTCCAAGGTGAGTCTCTACAAAGCATGGACTCGATGAAGGACCTACTCCATGAGACTTCCCCATCATGGCATTGATCTTTGGCTTCAAATCCAAATCTTTTATGACCATACCAATTTCATCACTAGACGATCCATTGATCGAGTCACGGTGGAAGGCTCAATGACTTTAATGCAGAGAAATCTTGGGATATTATAGAGGAGCTTGCTAATCAAAGCTACGAATATTGGAATGAATCTCCTAAAACTCAGGTTAACATAGTTAATGCCATATCAACTCCTTTTGAATCTTCCGACACCCCGAGGAGCAAATGAGTGCCATTGAGAGGGATTGATTAACTTATGGAAAGGCAAAGAAGAGTCCCGTACAAATTCCTCGAGAAGTCACAACCGCCAATTCCACCAACCACCCCACACCTTTTCTGAGTCCCCAAGTCGTGAGCAAAACCCAATTCGAAAGGCGCCTGCTCTACTTCCCAATACCACTTTCACCGAGCTTCAAGGAACAAATGAGGAGTACATGGCAGCTCATACAGAGAGATTAGCCAAATTTGAAGAGGAGGTTTATAGGCGAGAGAGGAAATGCAAGCGAAAATGACGGAAATGATGAATTTGGTAATAGAATATACCAAAACAAAAGTTCCGAAAAGGTACTAGTAAGAAGCAACGATTGTCCTCCCACTTCATTTGTTAATCGCGGTTTCCATTATGCCCGAGGATGCAAGGGTTGAGATGAGGAAAACCGAGGAAAGCAAGAAGGAGGAGTCGTGCCTAATGATGAGCCCGAGACCATTGAGTACTACCTTAAGCACGAAATTAACAAAAAATCATTGCAAACCAAGTAAACAACTTTAGGTACAATGAAGTTCTTAGGGAAGCCCTGAAGGAAAAATGATGTAAGAAGAGTATGACGCCTTACCTATGGGACCCATGTATGAGTTGGTCATAAAACCATTAACAAAAAAACGAGACACCATTGTGGAATTTCGTGATACCATGTAGCATAGGTGATATTGATAATATAAATGCCTTAGCCGATCGGGGACCGATGTGAACATAATGCCATTATCAATCTATATTAAGTTAACTAAGGAGAAACCAACCAAGACCGATCTTAGACTTTCCTTAGCTAATCACACCTATGTCCACCCCATAGGAATCGCGTGGATGTTCTAATTGAGGTGGCTAATATCGCTTATCCGTGGATTTCGTGATCATTAATGTTGAGGAAGATAAAACGCGCCCTCATTCTTGGGACACCATTTCGCCACCGCCAAGGCAACCATCAAATGCGGAGAGGGCATCATGATACTCAAAAGCGGGAAGGGTACGCTAGGATACCCATCATCCCAAGGTATCCTCTTAAGATCATGGAAATGATTACGGGTGGAAATCAAAAAGCCCCTAGCAATAGGGTTAAGAAGAAGATGAATGACTGGAAAAAAAGGCTTAGGGACTTTATGGTTCAAGGATTGTATGCAACGTTGTGGAAACCCGATAAGAAGTTAGGAAATAATCCCACTTCGATACCTAAGACACAAAGGAACCCTAAGGAATTTCTAAAAGGAGAAAAAAGTACTTTTATACAAATCACGGATAAGGGCATTACGAGGTAGAAACAAACCAAGATGGTTTGGACCTTTCACAGTGAAGGAAACCAATTTAAAAGATAAAACCGTCACCATAATAGACAACGTTGGCAAGGAATCCACGGTAAGCATACAACGCCTACACCCTTTCGACGAAGGAAAGCGAAGGAAGAAGGTGGCGGTAATGAAGTAACGAGAGAGCACGACTACGAGTCTAGCTACAAGACTCTTAAATAAAGAAAAGCGCCGTGGGAGGCAACCCATGCTTAATTGTTTGCTTGTTAGTGTCATATGTCTTTTATTGATTGTTTATTCTCATGTTTAAATTTGTAAAATGCTTTATTTTGTTTTTAACCTCGCCTTAATTGCATATAAAGGTATTTTACATAAGGGATAAGTGTAGGAGGATTACACACGTTTTCAAAAGAAACGTAAACTTGAGAATAACAATTAACTAAAAGATATATATGTGTGTTTGTTCGAGTCAAATGTTTGTATCGAGTCATAATGGATGTTTTGCGTAAATTTTCCCGATTCTAAAGATGTAAATTTTCCGAATTTTTCCGTAAAATCGCAGACCGCTTTTTTGATAACTTTGGCCAGTCCAGATCGCGAACTGACGGCGTCGTGAAGGAGTAAAATAATGATTACTTTTTTCTCGTTTTCGAGCTACTTATAAATTTTGGAATTTTCCGTGTCTTAATTTTCCGTAAATTTGTAAACATCCATTCCACAAGCATTATATCCTAGTTTAAATCGAGTCTTATATATATTATTACCACCGATTTTATGCGAAGGTTTCGTTTGTTTTCTTCAAGTGTGCAGTTTAATTTATCAAGAAGAAGTTACATAAGATTGGAAGGAGCTTTTCACGCATAAATTCTTCTTGGAAAGGATTTAACCACTACTTCACACACGGATCCTACCGAGCTAATCGGGAGTACTAGTTTCTTTCATTTTAATTACCTTCCATTATCATAACTTTGATATTTTCGGGAACATTGGGGACAATGTTCGGTTTAAGTGTAGGGAGGAAAATAAATGGGAACTTTGAAACTATGCTTATCCTTGAATATTTGCTTTGTCCAATTGTATTGGTGTAATAAACCATGAGAAAATGTCGGTTAGGGTAATTTTGGCACCAAATTTAAAATTTTTCATGACATATAGGAGTGGGCCATTAGTTTTAACAAAAGCGCCTCACGGATAGGAAGTTGCATGACTAGCACAAAACCCTTTACCACCTAAATTCCACCCAAAATGCGAGGATCGCCCTTAGATTAGTAGGAATTAAACATTCATCTTTAATGCTTAGTGTGTGAACCGTAGTATAATAGATTCTAGAACTTGTTTTGTGATGCATCCCGAGATCGCTAGTAAGACCGCACTTGTGTAGTTAGGAATAACTAAATGATAAGAGGCATTAGGATAACCCTTGTTTGATACCCGTAATATAATTACTTTTTCCACATTGGTTGAGTAATTCCCCCACACCCTTTGCATTGTACTCATCTTTAGTACACGATACCCCTAGTTAACCCCTCTGAGCCTATCCTTTTCGCGGTTTTTGTGATGTTTCGATTTTTTCGGAATATCAATGAAGAGCATTGTTTACACCCCACCCCCAAATATACACCCAAATCGCTTTAGCCTACCCTATATGCACTCACTTTTAGTGCATTATTGTTATCACCCTAAACCCTTAGTTCAATTATCCGTTGCTTGCATGAGTTGCTAAGTCGAGTCATATCCTTTGTATACGCTTTGGGACGATTGGGATTCATGGGAAAAGTTAAAGTTTATGAAATGACGGAAGGGAACGTTAAATTCAAATTCCCTTTGTTTGCATAATAATGTACCCCAAGTGTTTTGATCTTTTCAATTCGGGTCAAATTAGTGTTAGAGTAATAAAACTCAAGTGTAGGGATGTGCCTATAAACCCTATCATTTTGATGTTACCGTAGAGGATGGTAGAGTAAAAGTGTATGAAAAAAAAAATCAAAAAAAAAAGAGAAAAGAAAAAAAAAAAAAATAGAAAAAAAAAAAAAAAAAAAAAAACGGGCTGCTATCCTTCATCTATACTTTAAATTTATGTTTGTTTATTTCGCTTAGCTAGAGTTTAGAGTGTCGAGTCTTGACTTAGCAACGCCATTCTTCGTATGCATTTAACATAGAGATTTTTGACTTGCCACCACTATATAGCCTATCCCACCAAACCCTTTGTTTCCTACCGTAAGCCTAACGTTACAACCCTTTAAAGACCTCTTTGATAGCCTTTCCTAGGTGCTTACGCCAAAGCGATGGAGGTTTGATCTATTCTCAAGCCTATGGTAATCTATGTACTAGGACCGGTTAATGAGTGTTTATCTTCCATTTCCAACTTGTTATATTTCATATACACCGAGAGAGATGTGAATATCCAAACACCCCATGTGAGGTGCTAGTATGTAATTTCCGTGCTTGTTATGACTTTTATGGGATTATATGTGTTGTGGACTGTTTTAAACCAATGCTTCATGACCCCTAACTTATAAATTAATTAAAGCACATTTGCTTGAGGACAAGCAAATACCAAGTGTAGGGATATTTGATAAGGTTTTAAATGTACCTTTTGAGGGTCGTTTAAGCCCTTATTTGATCACTTTTGTATCCGTTATTGCTTAATATCGCTCCTTTTACTTTTTAGGTCTCTTGAAGGCAAAATGCTGGAATGGCACTTATTTGGACGAAAAGGCGAATATATGAAGAAAATGGCCAAAGTGAGAATCGAGACACTCAAAGTCTTGAAAACATAAGGTGACGGCGCCATCGTTAATCATGACGCCGCCGGAGGATTTTGTGACGGACGAAGCCAAAACTCTTATTTTCAAGACGACGCAAGTTATAAAAGAGTAGACCGTCGCAACTCGCACGGCCTAGATTCAATCCAGACGGCGCCGAAAGTCGAAGAGGACGGCCACAAGCACAAGGTGACGCCGCCGCAAGATTAACGTGGCCAAGACGAAACCCTAATGATGGCGACCCGACGGCCACACAACATAAGGTGACGCCGTCGCATATGTAATCTTATATATAGAATCCGAATTTTTCAAGATTAGTGTGTAGTCTTTTGGAGTAAAACCTAAACCGAACCAAGGTCGTCTTGTACAGTATTTTAGGTTCCAAACCCTATCTTACACCAAGATAAGTACTTTACTTCATTAATACAATTATGTCTTTGATTATTTGTGTGTATGCTTGCATGTTCTCCATGTCCGCTAATTTATTTGTGTGTTTGATTAGGAATATGAAACTTAATTATTGAATATTGATTGGTTATCTCTTATCTTAGTTGTTAATGATCTAGTAATGCGATAGGTCATTCGTTGTGTACGTAATGCTTGATTAATCTTTGTGAACCTTAGGTTATAGCACCTCAAGCGGTTGTAAGCTAAACTTTCCAAAGAGGCCTTAGAGTTAGAGTTTATGATCCCTAGTGGTATTTTGTAGACGAGACCCTTTGGTAACTTCAAAGAGTTAAAGAGAAACGCATACCCTACAACTATAGACACACAACGCAATTAAGAATAAGGACGTGACAATTCAACCACCAATAGGAGATAATTAAGGAGTAGTAAAACCTAAGTAAACACATCTTTAAACTATCATACGAGCACACAATAATTAGACATAGACTACATACACCTTAGATTAGATAATTAGATAAGTCGAGTAATCGGTAGCAATACCAACCCCCCAAATCCAAACCCCGAGATTCGTACCTTTCCATTTCCTAAAAACATAAAAGATAAAAATAATCTTCCTCAACCCCAACCTTAGCGTAGTAACTTCTCACTAGCATTCCTATTCCCCAGAGAACGATATCAACACCCGTGGCTTACCCTAATACTACACTACAACGATTAGGTTTATCGCCTAGATGGTGTTATAAAACTTGCTCAAGAAAAGGAAGTTCCTTTGACCCCGAACGACGCTGTAGCGTTATCGATATACAAAGAAAATGGCCAAAGTCAAGAATCGAGACACTAGCCCTAGGGAGCAGGAAACACAAGGGGGTTAAGCCCTTATTTGGCGCCTTTTAGGTGTTATCTTATTCGGACGAAAAGGAGCGCCGCCGGAGCACATGTTGTGACGATACAAGAGCTAAATTGCTTATTTTCAAGTGACGGTGTCGCTTTAAAAAATTAGGTCTCACAACTCGACGGCCTAGATTTGATCCAGACGGCGCCGAGATTGAAGAGGACGCCACAAGCATAAGGTGACGCCATCGCAAGACTAACGTGGCCAAGACGAAACCCTAATGGCGGCGTAACCGACGGCGCCACGAATCATAAGGTGCCGTCGCAAATGTAATCTTATATATAGAATCCGAATTTTTCGTTTTAGGTGTGTAGTCTTTTGGAGTAAAACCTAAACCAACCAAGGTCGTCTTTTGTATAGTATTTTAAACCCTATCTTACACCAAGATAAGTGTTTTACTTCATTAATTCAATTATGTCTTCAATTATTTGTGTGTACGCTTGCATGTTCTCCATGTTCGGCTAATTTACTTGTGTGTTTGCTTAGGGAATATGAAACTTAACTATTGAATATTGATTGGTTGTCTCTTATCTTAATTGTTAATGATCTAGTAATGCGATAGGTCATTCGTTGTGTAGTTAATGCTTGATTAATCTTTGTGAACCTTAGACTATAACACCTAGAGTAGTTGTAGGCTAAACCACCCAAAGAGTACCTTAGAGTTAGAGTTTATAAATCCTAGAGATTTTGTAGACGAGACCCTTTGGTAGTTTCAAAGAGTTAGGGATAAACGCATACCCTACGACCTTAGACACACAACGCGATTAAGAATAAGGACGTGACAATTCAACCATCAATAGGAGATAAATAAGGAGTAATAAAACCTAAGTAAACACATCTTTAAATCATCATACGAGCACACAATAATTAGACATAGACTAGCCTCACCTTAGTTAATTAGATAGTAGAGTAATCGGTAGAAATACCAAACCCCCCAAATCCAAACCCCGAGATTCGTACTTTTCCATTTCCTAAAAAAACATAAAAAAAGATAAAAATAATCTTCCTCAACCCCAACCTTAGCGTAGTAACTCCTAACTAGCATTCCTATTCCCTAGAGAATGATATCAATTCCGTGGCTTACCCTAATACTACACTACAACGATTAGGTTCACCGCCTAGGTGTTGAAAAACTTGCTCGATCGAAAAGGAATTTCCTTTGACCCCGAACGACGCGTGTAGCGTTATCAAGTTTTTGGCACCGCTGCCGGGGAATAGAATGGCTAGTTAGGAGTCCACCTCGTTTACGTTCCCTTGCTTGAATCCTATCAAGTAAGCTTTTTTTCTCATTTTTAGCTTCCTTGTAGTCTATCCCCTTCTTTGTGTTTGTGTTTGTAAAAACCTTTTTATTTGTCGCTATGGCAAGTGAAGTTGCATTTGAATCATTAACAAATGAGGAACAATTGAACTTCGCAGATTGGATTGCTTTTTATTGTTCTAATGAATTTGTGGGTGATCTTAGAGTTATCCAAAAGGAGACGGGTGTAAGGTTGAATGGATTTGATAAATTTTGTGCTTGTGTGGCTTCTATTCAACGATCATTGTTAGAATCAACTCCTTTTGTGAGACCCTCCGCAAAAGTTTTGAGAAAAGCCTCTAGCATAAACCATCAATTGTTACAACTTGAGGAAATGGATAAGGAGGATTTATCCAACCTTAGGCATCATGATCAAAAAGACCTAGATTTTAAGAACATGGAACCTAAATACGAACAAGATTGTGAGATGGTTAACACATATGAGTAAGGAACTTTAGGCAAATAGAACATAGTGATCAAATTTTGAGAATGATTCTTATGAATCGAACCAAGAATTTGAAATGGCTAAATAAGGATTTGAGATACTTAGGAGTGTATTTGGGTTAGATCATACTAAAACACATGATGAACATTTAGGAGATCTAGATATAATGGAGAATGAGGTGGAAACTCCAAGCCCACAAGCCCTACCATCACTTGAGGAACACACATCGCCTATAACTTACCCGGAAGAAGTAGAAGAAACTATAGGAACCCCGATTGATATAGAACCTTTGGACCAAACGCCACTAGAGAATGTAGGTTTAGATGCTTGTTGTCATGACCTCTCTCTTAGTCCTAGGGAAGTTCCTAATTTTGATGAACCGGAGCCTCAACCAAAAACCTTACCCAATTTTCCATCTTTAGATGTGAATCTTGGAATTTAATTAGGCCCCAATCCACCCATCAAAATAAATAGTCCGGGTAGTTGCTTGATAAAGGTGGTAGACTCTAGGCCATGTAGAGTGGAAGCTAATATAGAGTAACCCATGACCTTACACACTTATATCACCCATTCATGGTTGATAACAAGAAACATTATGGGTTTAAACGGGTTTATTAGGTCAAGATGGATCTTTACTAAGAATCTTTTGAAGTTGATAGAAGATGATCCATTTTTAGGAGAGAGATTTGATTCACCCGCTACACCAATAAAATTAGGTAAGGTTAGAATGAAGGGAGCACACCCCTTTGAGCATATAAATCAACCATCACCTTCACCTCACGTGGCAAATTTCCACCCTAAGGGTGTGTATTCCTACTATCACCCGCACTTAAACTTAAGTGTAGGGAAAACCTCCCCTTTATCCGTTAAATAAGGGTAGAGTCAAGCTCGTGACTCGAACAAAAACAAGCGCTTCTTGGGAGGCAACCCATGTGTATTTGTTTTTCATTTTTATTTATGTGTCGTGTATCTTTTATTGACTGTTTATTCTCATGTTTAAATTAGTAAAAATGCTTTATTTTGTCTTTAACCTCGTCTTAATTACATATAAAGGTATTTTACATAAGGGATAAGTGTAGGGAGGATTACACACGTTTTCAAAAGAAACATAAACATGAGAATTACAATTAATTAAAAGATATACATGTGTGTTTGTTTGAGTCAAATGCTTGTATCGAGTCATAATGGATGTTTTGCAGAAAATTTTCCAGATTTTAAAGATGTAAATTTTCCGTAATTTTTCCGAAAATCGCACCGCTTTTGTCAGATAACGACGGCGCCAGATCGCAACTTGACGTAGAAGGAGTAAAACAATGATTACTTTTTCTCATTTTCGAGCTACTTAAGAATTTTGGAATTTTCGTGTCTTAATTTTCCGTGTCTTAATTTTCTAGAAATTTGTAAACATCCATTCCACAAGCATTATATCCTAGTTAATAGAGTCTTATATATATTATTACCGCCAATTTTACGCGTAGGTTTCGTTTGTTTTCTTCAAGTGTGCAGGTTTTATTTATCAAGAAGAAGATACATAAGGTTGGAAGGAGCTTTTTCACGCATACATTCTTCTTAGAAAAGATTTAACCAATACTTCACACACGGATCCTACCGAGCTAATCAGGGGAGTATTAGTTTCTTTCATTTTTTTATTACCTTCTATTATCATAACTTTGATACTTTCGGGGAACATTGGAGACAATGTTCAGTTTAAGTGTAGGGAGGGAAAATAAAACGGGAACTTTGAAACTATGCTTATCCTTGATTATTTGCTTTGTCCAATTGTATTTGTCTAATAAACCATGAGAAAATGTTGGTTAGGGTAATTTTGGCACCAAATTTAAAATTTTTCATGACATATAGGAGTGGGCCATTAGTCTTAATAAAGCGTCTCACAGATAGGAAATTATATGACTAGCACAAAAACCCTTTACCACCTAAATTTCACCCAAAATGTGAGGATCACCCTTAGATTAGTAGGAATTAAAGCATTCATCTTTAATGCTTAGTGTGTGAACCGGTAGTATAATAGATTCTAGAACTTGTTTTGTGATGCATCCCGAGATCGTTAGTAAGACTACACTTGTGTAGTTAGGAATAACTAAATGATAAGAGGCATCAGGATAACCCTTGTTTGATACCCGTAATATAATTACTTCTTCCACATCGGTTGAGTAATTCCCCTACACCCATGCGTTGTACTCATCTTTAGTACACGATACCCCTAGTTAACCCCTTAGAGCCTATCCTTTTCGCGGTTCTCATGATGTTTTGGTTTTCCGGAATATTAATGAAGACCATTGTTTACACCCCACCCCCAAATGTACACCCAAATCGCCTTAGCCTACCTTGTATGCACTCACTTTTAGTGCATTATTGTTATCACCCTAAAAACCCTTAGTTCAATTATCTAGTTGCTTGCATAAGTTACTAAGTCGAGTCATATCCTTTGTATATAGTTTTGGGACGATTGGGACTCATGGGAAAATTTAAAGTTTATGAAATGACGGGAAGGGAACGTTAAATTCAAATTCCCTTTATTTGCGTAATAATGTACTCCAAGTGTTTTGATCTTTTCAATTCGGGTCAAAATTAGTGTTAGAGTAATAAAAACTCAAGTGTAGGGATGTGCCTATAAATCCCTATTATTTTGATGTTACCGTAGAGGATGGTAGAGTAAAAGTGTATGAAAAAAAAAAGAAAAAAAATTGAAAAAAAAATAGAAAAAGAGAAAAAGAAAAAAAATAGAGTGGTGAAAAAAAAGGGGGGGGCTACCATCCTACATCTATCCTTTAAATTTATGTTTGTTTGTTTCAAGTTATCTAGAGTTTAGAGTGTCGAGTCTTGGCTTAGCAACGCCATTCTTCGTATGCTTGTAACATAAAGATTTTTGACTTGCCACCACTAAATAGCCTATCCCACCAAACCCTTTGTTTCCCTACCGTAAGCCTAATATTACAACCCTTTAAAAGACCTCTTGGAAAGTCTTTCCTAGGTGCTTACGCCAAAGCGATGGAGGTTTGATCTAGTCTCAAGCCTATGGTAATCTATGTACTAGGACTGGTTAATGAGTGTTTATCTTCCATTTCCAACTTGTTATATTTCATATACACCGAGAGATGCGAGTACCCAAACACCCCATGTGAGGTGCTAGTATGTAATTTTCGTGCTTGTTATGACTTTTATGGGCTTATATGTGTTGTGGATTGTTCTAAACCAATGCTTCATGACCCCTAACTTATAAATTAATTGGCTAAAAGCACATTTGCTTAAGGACAAGAAAATACCAAGTGTAGGGATATTTGATAAGGTTTTAAATGTACCTTTTGAGGGTCGTTTAAGCCCTTATTTGATCACTTTTGTATCCGTTATTACTTAATATCGTTCCTTTTCACTTTTAGGTCTCTTGAAGGCAAATTGCTTTGGAATGGCACTTATTTGGACGAAAAGCGCGGATATCTGAAGAAAATGGACAAAGTCAAGAATTGAGACACTCAAGCTCTTTGAAACACAAGGGGACGGCATCGGTGTTATCTGCGACGCCGTCGGAGCACATGTTGTGACGATACTCGGTAGCTAAATTGCTTATTTTCAAGTGACGGTGTCAGCTTTAAAAGAGTAGGTCGTCGCAACTCGACGGCCTAGATTTGATCAAGACGGCGCCGAGGTGAAGAGGACGGCGTCACAAGCATAAGGTGACATCGTCGCAAGACTAACGTGGCCAAGACGAAACCCTAATAACGGCGACCCGGCGTCACGAATCATAAGGTGACGCCGTCGCTAATGTAATCTTATATATAGAATCCGAATTTTTAGTTTTCGGTGTGTAGTCTTTTGGAGTAAAACCTAAACCGAACCAAGGTGTCTTGTACAGATTTTAGGTTCTAAACCCCATCTTACATCAAGATAAGTGTTTTACTTCATTAATTCAATTATGTCTTAAATTATTTGTGTGTATGCTTGCATGTTCTCCATGTCCGGCTAATTTACTTGTGTGTTTGCTTAGGAATATGAAACTTAACTATTGAATATTGATTGGTTGTCTCTTATCTAAATTGTTAATGATCTAGTAATGCGATAGGTCATTCGTTGTGTAGTTAATGCTTGATTAATCTTTGTGAACCTTAGACTATAACACCTAGAGTAGTTGTAGGCTAAACCACCCAAAGAGTACCTTAGAGTTAGAGTTTATAAATCCTATAGATTTTGTAGACGAGACCCTTTGGTAGTTTCAAAGAGTTAGGGATAAACGCATACCCTACGACCTTAGACACACAACGCGATTAAGAATAAGGACGTGACAATTCAACCATCAATAGGAGATAATTAAGGAGATATAAAACCTAAGTAAACACATCTTTAAATCATCATACGAGCACACAATAATTAGACATAGACTACCCTCACCTTAGTTAATTAGATAATTAGATAGTAGAGTAATCGGTAGAAATACCAAACCCCCTAAATCCAAACCCCGAGATTCGTACTTTTCCATTTCCTAAAAAAACATAAAAAAAGATAAAAAAATAATCTTCCTCAACCCCAACCTTAGCGTAGTAACTCCTCACTAGCATTCCTATTCCCCTTGAGAACGATATCAATTCCCGTGGCTTACCCTAATACTACACTAAACGATTAGGTTCACTGCCTAGGGTGTTGAAAAACTTGCTCGACGAAAAGGAAGTTCCTTTGACCCCGAACGACGCGTGTAGCGTTATCAAAGCGTAAACTTCCTTAAGTGTAAACTGAGTGCTTAGGCTTAAACCTCCTTAAGCATAAACTTCCTTCTTACTAGTAAGATTATCTTACTCGTAAACTTAATGGTTAAATGTAAGCTTAGTCATAAACTAAATGCTTATTAGTAAAGAACCTTAGGCGTAAGATAAGTCTTAGGCGTAAAGGCTTACTTGTAAGTATTTAGCTTAGGCGTAAGATTAGGTTTGAAACCAAAATCTTTCACACTTGTCCAAGTGAGAGAGATATCCACAAGTCAAAGTGTTTTTTAAGCTTATCCAAGCAAGGAAAACACTGAGTTACAAACAGCTTTGAAGAATTTGATGAAGATTTCTTAGGCGTAAAGTTTGCTTAGGCGTAAACTCAGGCTTGGGCGTAAGGTTACGAGTAAAACTAGGGTTTTCTTAGGTG
The DNA here is from genome assembly GCA_022545495.1 of Chrysanthemum lavandulifolium. Classification (NCBI taxonomy): domain Eukaryota; kingdom Viridiplantae; phylum Streptophyta; class Magnoliopsida; order Asterales; family Asteraceae; genus Chrysanthemum; species Chrysanthemum lavandulifolium. The sequence continues at coordinate 279,191 of JAHFWF010000053.1, forward strand.
TAAGAAAATGGTTTTGGTTTAGGCGTAAGACAAGGGTTTTGCTTAGGCGTAAAACCAACAGAAATGACCAAAAACGAATTTTTAAGCACCAAAACACTTTGTACACTCGTTTTTAATGATTAAACAGCTTCAAAAACACTAAAATAACAAGAAACTTTTGAGCTTGATGAACCAAACTGATTTTTCAGCTTATGCGTAAAGATGAACTATGATTCAAAAAAGAGTGAAAAACGTATAAAACCACGTAAAGTTTGAAAGTTATTGCTAAAACTAGAATTCTAAACACTATATAAACCTTAAAACATAAGAATCTTGAGGTCTTTAGTGCAAAAATCAAAGTTTTTAAGCGTATGAAATGTTAAGGAAGAACAAACTTACGCGTCTAACTACAAAACTTCAACCAAAAACGTTTCACCCAACTAGATGGCGATTGATACCACTGTTAGGTCACCATAATATGAACACAAGTATATTTAATGTATAAAGAACAAGAGAGAAAGTGGGGACGGTCGATTCTAACACACATACATGAATGAGAAATGTTTTAGCATAAATCAAAGAACCAACACCTCTCAAATGAGAGTTTACATTGTTTATATAGGCAAGGGAACTAGGGCATCCCTTACTTTGGCCTCATGGGCCTTTGCATAGGCTCATGGGCGTTCTACATAAGCCTAGCCCTAATTACATACATCAAAGCCATAATTAAGAAACCTATTACAAGTAAATGACTAACACTTGATAATACTTGTTACAAGTGATTCCATGTTAGGATTTAGAAAATCCGGTAGTTAAAAGTCGGTCACCTCAAGTATATGTATTCGTTAGAAAGCTCGTAGTCGTAGTCATTTAGTGTTAGTAAGTAGTTTGTTAAGTAACACCGTGGAGGACAGACGGGTCTTTACCAGCTGTATGCACGATCCACGGCCCGAAGGAGGCGTGTCTTGTTTGTAACTATAAATACCCTTTGCCTAGCAAGGCAAAGGGTTGGAGCTTCATAATATCATTTTCTTTGTCTCACTAAGTTCCCAAAACTCTTCCACTTTCTCTCTAGAACTCATACCATCGCCCTTTGTGCATTATGTTATTATGTGTTTATGAAAACCAATATGTTACAAATGGTATCAAGAGCCATGGTTTGATCACTCATCTTTCATGTTCTTGGATTTCTAGTGGTTTTCATAAGGTTTTTGGGTTTGAATGATTTTAGAGTAGTTTGCATCATTTGGATCATTTCTAGTGTTAAAGTTTGGATTTTGATAGTACTTTTGTGTTTAGAATCATTATAAGTGTTTAGGTTTTGGTTTGGAAGGCTTGAATCATCGTGGTTGGGTTGTTTTGGATTGAAAAGTGGTGTTTTGAAAGTTTCTTGGATGCGATTTGAGTCTCGGTATTGTATTTCTTTGATGCGATTTGTCCCAATTTTGATGCGATTTGTCTCTTACTATGTATGCTTATTGAGCGATTTGTCATATATTTTGTGCGATTTGTCGATTTGTGAAGCGAGTTGTCTTATAAGCGAGTTGTCTATTGAGACAAAGCGACAAGAAAGGACAAAGTAGTGGAAGTAGTGGGTGTACTTGTGTACTATGCGAGTTGTCGATCTATGCGATTTGTGTTTATGCGATTTGTACATTAAGCGATTTGTCGTTTAAGCGTTTTGGTAATCAGTGCGAGTTTGTGTCTTAAGCGATTTGTCTGCGAGTGCGATTTGTCTTAAAAAGCGACTTGTCGAAGGTGCGATTTGTCTAGGGTGCGATTTGTCTTGGGTGCGAGTTGTCTTGGGTGCGACTTGTCAAGTGTGCGACTTGTCTTTTGAGACTTGTCATTTCTTATTGTGTTCGTTTACGGTTTTCTCTTGATTTAGTAAAATCCGTGAAAGAATCTATTTCCGGTTTAATCAAAGAATAGTAAAATCCGTAGAATCGTAATCATGTCTACAATCACTTCTTACATTCTTGATGGCGTTCAGCTGCGAGGATCGATACTCGTCCTCCCATCTTGGATAGAACCGATTATGACTCTTGGGCTCAAAGAATCGAGACTATCTTGCTTAGGAAAGGAAAATGGGGTTAATATCCTCAAATCAATTGATGAAGGACCATATCAAGTTGAGACTACGAGACATTCTTGAAGCTGCTGCGATGGTTCGGTTATATTAGGATTGGATAGACCAAAGACGTATGATGAACTTACTGATAAGGAGAAGAAGAGATCGATGCAGACATCGGGGCTTCAAACATCATACTTGAGGGTTTACCTAAGGACATTTACAAGTTGATCAATCACAACACTGAAGCGAAGGCGGTATGGGACAATGTTAAGATGCTTCTCTCGGGTTACGAATTGACTAAAGAAGGCAGGGAATCTCGGTTGTATGATGACTTTGAGAACTTTAAGATGAATCCTAGGGAAGCTATTCTTGAATATTATGTGAGATTCCACAAGCTTGTGAATGACATGAGGAATATCAAAATGACTATGCCAAATATCCAGCTCAATTCAAAGTTTGTGAACAACATGAATCCCGAATGGCACAAATTTGTCACTGCAGTCAAGCTAAACAAAGGATTGAGGAACACAAATTACGAGCAATTGTATGCTTATTTGCTTCAGAATGAGAAACATGTTGTGTTTGAACGAATGATCTTGGAAAAGTTCAAAACCAATTCTGGAGATGCAAGCTCGTCAAATGATTCAACTGCATTCTACACTAATGTAGGAATAACCACCAAAGCATCACAAGTCATACCAACTGGTAATGGTAATCACAAACTCATTTCGGATCCGGTATAAGCCTCAGATTCGAGACACATTCATGGAACAACTTGTTAATCAATTGGCTCTAATGGTTAAGCAAAACTTGAACTTCACTCCACACACCAACAATCATCTCGAATGGCTTCCAATCTTCACAATCATGCTACGATCAAAGAAGGAAAGGTAGTGGTGCAAAATGTGCAAGGAAGGCAGAATGAACAAGGAATGGCGGGGGCGGGTTATGGAAATCTTTGGTGTAGGTGGAGGATATGTGGGTGTCGAGAATCGAGGAAGGAACATGGCTCAAGGTCAAGGAAGCCAATCAAGTGTTACAAGCTGTGGTGGAGAAGGACACATTGCGAGGCGCACTTCTCCTAGCGTCCACAAAATCTTGAGTACTTCAAGGACAAAATCTTCTTGGTACAAGCTCAAGATAATGGGCGATATTGGATGAAGAAGAATTGTTGTTTCTTCTTGAGGAAATGCCAAAACTTACGATGCGAGATGTGGATGAGCAACCGGTCAGGGTATGGGACACAACAATCCAAATGCATTTCAAGTTGCAGATTGTGATGCATTTGACTCTGATGTCGATGATGAACCTACTGCCCAGACCATCTTCATGGCTAGTATCTCACCAATGGTCTCTCCAAAGGCTCCTTCACCACAACAGGCCGGTCCTTCCAAGGAATCAATCATATCAGAGGTATTAAAACTATACGATGAAGTTGATGTGCAAAAGATACGACAAGGTACAATCAAGCTGAAATTATTGAATCAGATATTGAAAATATGGGTAATAGCAATGTTGTCCCATATGATCAATATGTGAAACAAAATGAAAGTGAAATTGTACCAAGTGATGCATCTTCTGCAGTCAATGATGACTATATTTTTGATGAATACACTGCATGTGCCCCTGATGATTCTATAGCCTCTGAACTGAATGCCTATAAGGAACAAGTTGCTATATATGAACAACGTGCTAAGTTTGAATTGACTAACCGTGAGTAGGAGATGGATTTCCAAACGCGTACAATTATCAGAAAAAGTAACTTTAGGGAAGAAATGTTAAAACAAGAGTTAAACTCCTTGCAAGAAAAGCTCAATAAAGCATTAAGCAAAAGCAAGAACTTCAAGAAAATGTAAAGGTGCTTAAGCAGGAGTTTCTTGCTAAGGAATCAAAACTTTTAAATGACTTTTCCAACCTAAAACTTTGAAAAACAAACTTGAGAACAAGTTGTACATACAAGGAACACCATTCGATTGCTCACATGATCACTAAGCATAGAGTCTTAAGCGATAAGCATAGTATTCCCTTGTAGAGGTACCCAATCCGAGTATGGAAAAGTTGCTAGAAATTGCACAAAGGTAGTCTATGATGGTAATGAGATTCTTAAGCCTAGGCAAACACCATCATGTATAGGAAGCTTGATGAGGATAGAAAATTAGAAGATGCCTCTAGGGAGAAAATGGCAAAAAGTTAAATGATCCTAAGTGTACAAAGCATAATATAACGTTTAAACCCCATGATTACACTAAAGAAAGCTGGATAGCCTTGAATAAGTTTAAACCTCAAACTCAATTAACCCACGAGCAAGTATTCGGAAGAAAGATTTGGATAAACAAAAATCGATAACTGATTGAGAAGAATCCTCCTGTAGGAGAATGCCTCCGACCACTTGTGTATCCCCCAATACACCTATGCATTTAGTGCCTAGAACTCTTTCTACTCAAAGCAAGACCTTAATCGGTCTATCGTAGTCTATCAATTGTTTGTTGACTTTGAGAAAACATGTAAGAAGAATTACACCCGGGGATTCTTGAAGGGAAAGGGGTTTGAGCAAACTAAAGAGTGTTATTTAAGCGAGGTCATGCCTTTCTTTAAACTACTAAAAGAACAATTTGAGAGTCTTCAAAGGGCATTGATCTGAGATTAAAGAAATGAAAAGGTGTTCAATGAAATGGAAATTGAGGTCAATGATTATGAGCGTGAACTCAAATGTAATGAAATTGAAAGGAAGAATCTGCATATCTTAAATGAGAACTTGATTTCTAGTTGTGTTGCTCAAGATGTGTTTTATCTTGTTACAAATTATTCTATTCTTGCTTCTCAATTTCATGAATTATCATTGCTTTGAAAGTTTCCCATGATCGTGTCGTTGAGCTTGAAAACACAAATTCAAAAGCGAATGAGAAAATAGAACAGGATGATCATGATAACTTGGTAAAACATTTTTCTAAGTTGGAAGTTGAACATTTTGCTTTGCAATTAAAATATCAACATCTCAAAGAAAATGTTAAAACCTCAAATGTCAAGACATCCTCGGATGCTCACGAGTTTGATGCGTTTTGAAATAAGCAAGCGTGTGAACAGATTCGAGCTCATTGTAACACGATCAGAAGATTGAAAACCCAAATTTCACAATTGAAGGGTGAAAAGAATAATGTGAATGGCTCCCAAATGCCTCCTCCGTTAGATTCTCAGAATTCTCAAAACTTTCATCTTCAAAACATCATTAACGTTTTACAACAAGAAAATGAGAGTTTTCTAGAAGAAAATGAAAAGGTTAAACAACATTTCAAAGAGTTATATGATTCAATGAAAGTCACTCGTGACAAGAACAATGAAAAAATAACTTCTTTACAAAAGGAAATTGAGAATCTGAAGAGTCAGGTAAAAGGGAAAATGCCAATTGTCGGTGATGAGAATCTAGTATCAAAGGCATCTGCGGATTCTAAGTATCTTTGTGTTGTAAAGTATATTCCCCTCATCTTAGAAATAACGAACTTGTGTGTCAAGAATATTTTTCGTATCTTAAGGATAGTCTAGAATGTCTCCGTGAGATTGTCGAAGAGGATAGCATAAATAAACCACTTGATAGAAGTTAGGTATGCATGCTTATATGCCAAACGATCTCGGGAGCTTTTAGAATGTTTAAGAGCAACATGCCTAAATCCTTTTGTACTAAAGATAAAGTCATTATGCCATGCTCTATGCCTAGTATTAAGCATGCGACTCTTGATATGCCTTGTTCTATGCCTAAAGTAAAGCATGTGAACTTTGATGTGCTGCTAGTACTTGGATCCCAGCACTTCTAGATCGGGAATGCAAAAGTAGCAAAACCAACTAATGTTCCCATCATTCCTCTACAGAGTGTCGGTGACACTAAGGCAAGCGGGTCAAAGCCTCCGGGCAATACAAAGCAAGATAGGACCTCGCAAGCTAAGAGTGATCAATGGAAGAAAGTAGAAGACCACCCTAGGAACAATAAGTTTGTGTTGAATAAGGCGAATCGTGTTGATTCTAGTATTAGCTATAAGCGTCTTGTAATTAATTGAATTACGCTACTACTTGCAAAACATGTAATGAATGCTTGATTTACGGTATTAATCATGAATGTGTTGTGAATGATTTGAGTAATCTTGTCAAATCTCCGGTAAAAATGTTAACACTAGAAAGCAGGATAAGAAGGTCAGAAAACCAAGGTGGAAGAAGGCTAGAAAACATTGGAAACCAACAGGAAGAAAATTTAGGAATGTAGGTTATCAATGGATACCTACTGGCCGTAAATTCAATCTTAATGAGTTGTGTCCTAAATTATCTAGATCAATGCCCATTAGGAAATGGATGCCTACTGGTAGAGCTATACCTTTAAGAAGTGAACATACTTTGAATAGATCTCTTGTTACTACTAGTCCTGCATCTACCTCTAATGATATCATTGTTTCTATTTACGATGTGGGTGTTCCAATCTCATTTACTAACCAAGTGGAACCCATTCTCGCATGGGGATCCCAATTGTCGATCATCCATTCTTATGCGTGTTCAAGCTGCGGTCGTTCAAATCGTTACGTGGTACACGGACTCAGTTGTTCCAAGCATATATTTGGAGATCGCTCACGGCTCATGAACTTCGTGAGTAAATTCATTGGGACTATTAGATTCGGGAGCGACCATTTTGGGGCAATTATGGGTTATGGAGATTATGTTGTTGGAGATAGTGTAATTTCGGGGTATATTATGTTGAAGGTCTTGGTCATAATTTGTTTTCTGTTGGTCAATTCAGTGATTTTGATCTAGAGGTGGCCTTTAGAAAACATACATGCTTCGTTAGAGAACTAGATGGTGTTGAACTTTTGAAAGGAACACGTGGAACCAATTTGTACACCATCTCTATCGAAGACATGATGAAGTCTTCTCCAATCTGCTTGTTATCAAAGGCTTCGAAAACAAAGTCTTGGTTATGGCATCGTCGTCTCAATCACTTGAACTTCGGCACCATTAATGATCTTTCTAGAAAGGACCTCGTAAGAGGCTTGCCCAGATTAAAGTATGAAAAGGATCATCTTTGTTCAGCATGCCAATTGGGAAAAAGCAAGAAATATGCCCATAAACCCAAACCTGCAAACTCAGTTATGGAAGTTCTTCATACTCTTCATATGGACTTATGCGGACCAATGAGAGTGCAAACGATAAACGGGAAGAAATATGTGTTAGTCGTTGTTGATGACTACTCTCGGTTTACTTGGGTTAAGTTTTTGAGGACAAAGGATGAAACTCGGATGTCATCATCAAACTTATCAAGCAGTGCGAGTTCGACTTAACAAAGCTGTCGAATTATTCGAGCGGACAATGGGCGAGTTTGTTAACAAAGAACTAAGTCGGTTTATGAAAGCATTGGAATCGACCATCAAAGAAGTGTTCCACGTACTCCTCAGCGAGCGGTGTAGTTGAAAGGCGAAATCGGACTCTTGTGGAAGCTGCAAGAACTATGCTAATTTACTCAAAGGTTCCAATGTTTCTACGGGTGAAGCCATTGCCCTTGCTTGCTATACCCAAAACCGTTCCTTATCCACACCACTCATGGAAAAACTCCATACGAACTTGTCCACAATCGAAAACGATCTCTCTTTCCTTCGTGTGTTCGGTGCTTTATGCTATCCAACGAATGATGGTCAAGATTTAGGTAAATTAAGAGCTAAAGCGGACATTGGAGTTTTGTGGGTTATGCACCAAACCGGAAGGGTTACGAATCTACAACAAAAGAACCCGAGATATCATGGAAACTATTCACGTCACGTTCGATGAGTATGCGGGCAAATGGCTCTGGACAATCTAGTTCGGGACCCGCATCTCAACATTCATCTTGTAGTCCCATCGGTTCTTCTCTTGTACAGAATCCCTCACTGCGGTTCCATATGTACCTCCTTACGAAGAAGATTTGAAGAAATTGTTTGATCCGATGTTTGATGAATACTATGAACCTCTTGACAATGATCATTCTACACCATCAACGATGGCGGCTCTAATCCATCAACACAGATAATCCATCTATTTACGTGTCACTAAGTCAAGAAGCGCTGCTGAAGATCACTCATCATCATCATCAAATCCTCAATCCTCGAGTGTACATCATGGAAATGTTTACGCCAACTATGATGGAGATAACCCTTTGCCACTCGGAAGATGCACCGTTTGAAAACATTTTGCCCACGATCCATCATCGAACCATCTTCATCGGGGACCCCAACTCTGCTACATCGGTTCCTCAACAACAACCACACGAGCATTTTGGAAAATGGACACATGATCATCCATTGGACAATATCATTGGGAATCCTTCTCGTCCGGTATCCACTCGTAAACAACACTCACGATGCCTTATGGTGCTTCTTCAATTCCATATTATCAAAGGTCGAACCGAAAGATGTTAAAACCGCAATGTCTGAGGACAGTTGGTTCAATGCAATGCAAGAAGAAATTCATGAGTTCGATCGACTTGATGTTTGGGAATTGGTACCTGCTCCTGACTGTGCTATGATCATTGCTCTCAAATGGATCTTCAAAGTAAAACTTGATGAGCATGGTGATGTGTTGAAGAACAAGGCAAGACTTGTTGCAAAAGGATATCGTCAAGAGGAGGTATTGACTTTGAGGAATCATTTGCTCGAGTTTGCGTATCGAGGCAATCGAGAATCTTCTTGGCTAATCTTGCTAGTAAGAACATGGTGGTTTATCAAATGGATGTGAAGGCGCCTTTCTTAATGGAGATCTGAAAGAAATCGTTTATGTCGGTCGACTGAAGGTTTTGTGGATCGAGCGTCCTACTCATGTCTATCGCTTGAAGAAGGCTCTTTATGGTTTGAAACAAGCTCCAAGGGCATGGTATGACACCTTTGTCAAAGTTTCTCTTAACCAACGGATTGACAAAGGGCGATTGATCCCACATTGTTCACCGAAAGTCGGGCAAACATTTAATTCATGTTCAAATCTATGTTGATGATATTATTTTGCCTCGACCGACCCTAATGAATGTGACCGTTTTCAAAGGAAATGGGCTCCAAATTTCAAATGTCTATGATGGGACAAATGTCATTTTCTTAGGATTACAAATTTCACAAAGTCCGGAGGCATTTTATTAATCAATCTAAATATGCAAATGAAATTTTAAAGAAATTTGGATTTGATACTTGTGACCTGTTGACACTCCCATGGTGGGCGCACAAAAGCGGATGAGGACCACTCGGGGATCATGGTTGATCAAGCGAAATATCAGTATGATTGGATCACGATGTACCTCACAACCGATGACACGATATTACATTCGTTGTATGCATGTGTGCTAGATACCGGCTAAGCCTACCAAAAAGCACCTTGAAGCGGTTAAGCGGGTCTTCGGTATCTCAAGGAACCATTAATATGGGACTTTGGTATCCGAAGGACACCAATATGTCACTAACGACATATGCGGATCTGAGACCATGCGGTGTCAAGATACACGTCGAAGCACGTCGGTGGTGCTCAATTCTTAGGAGAAAAGCTTGTGTGGTCCTCGAAGAAACAAATGAGTACGTCTATATCCTCTGAGGCAGAATACATAGCCATGTCATCTTGTTGTGCTCAAATCCTATGGATGAAATCGATTATCGACTATGGCTTTGAATTCAACAAAATCCTCTGTATTGTGATAACAAAGTGCCATTGCTCTCTCATGCAACAACGTTCAACATTCAAGAGCAAAGCATATCGACATTCGACATCACTTCATCGGGAGCAAGTGGAGAAAGGTGTGGTGGAACTATATTTTGTGAGAAGCGAATATCGGTTGGCGAGACATCTTCACTAAAGCTCTTCCTAGAGAACGTTTTGAGTTTATTCTTCCACGACTTGGACTTAAGAGTCTACAACGGAAACACTCAAAGCGTCTTCAAGAGGAAGGCGAGGAGTAAAGGCTTTTCTTCATCTAACTCTTGTACATATTTATTCAAAAGCAAAATACAAAATTATAAAACCCACAAAAGAAAATAGAAAAATATAAAATTTCAAAATCCATAAAAATCGGAAAATCTTTGAAAAAGCCCAAAATATTATTTTTCCCATCTATTTATATTCTTGATAACATCTACGGACTTTGATTTGTCACTCAAAGAATGGCACGGGTCTTTAGATGAAGTTCGAATGTACATAAACCCTAAAAAAAAAAATGGGATGGAGAAAAATGATAGTTTATTGTCATTTCGAGCGATAACCGTTTTAAAAGAAAAAACGAGCCATGCTTAAATTAATTTTGAAACCTCATGCTCGATTCTAAAACAAATGTTTGTCGCCAAAAGACAAATGTTTCCATCACAAATATTTTTCCTTCTAAATATTCTTACGAAAATATTTGTCATCTAATGAAAACAAAATTGCTTTGAAAATAACTCGGACTATATTTTTGAAAATCATCTGGACTTATCATTTGTCAAAATCTCTAACACTCAATCAACAACTTATGTCATTGATTGAGGGAGAATGATTTCAATCAAATCAAAAGTTATTTTTCAAACAATTGCACGTAATCGAGCAAGGTCTAATTTTGGATAATCAAAAGAACAATGTTTTGTACAATTGGATCCGGACCAAGGCTAATGTTGTGTTTTCATAAGATACTTAAGCATGTTTAATCATTGGAGTTTAAAGTCTCGAATTTGATCCTTATCGGTTAAATGTTTTAAAAGCAAGTCACAATTCTCCTCAAAAGCTTTCAAAAACAATTTAAATCAATAGAGATCACAAATCTCAAAGGATTTGAAAATTGTGATCGGGGAGAATTTGTGATTTAAATTGGATATAAGCGATAATTCAATAAGTGGTTTTATAAAGATAATAACAAGCACTCCTCCTACATGTGCCAAACGATTTCAAATTTTCCATGCACATGTTAAGGGGAGCATCTATCTCAAACCAAAAGAATTGAAGCGTGATTGATTTGTCTCTAAGTGCGGGTTCTCTCTAATATGTGCAAAACACTTTTGAATCTCGATGCACATATTGAGGGGAGCAATCATAAGAAAACCTCATCCTTCCCAAAATTATTTTCAACAAAGTATTTAAAATACTAGATTTGATCGGGAAGTGATGATGATCATTTTAGAAAATGTTAATCAAAGATTGGATCTTTCATTCTTAATCTAAGATTTCAAAGTCCTCTTGCCTCCATGTGCTAAAACAATTTCAAATATTTGATGCACATGTTGAGGGAGCTTTTTCTAAAATATCAAAAACAATTAAGGTACAAAATGCTTTGATCTTGTATCACAAGTACCGGATTGATTTTCAAATGGTTTTCAATTGGTTTCAATGGCGGAAGAACAATACCAAAAGACCGACCAAATTTACTTTATGCATGGAGATATAAGGATGGTTAGGTTAGGTATTCGTTCCACGATCCCTTGAGCGGAGGGATCTACCGAGGACAATCCACTAGATAGTGTAGAAGTCCTTAGGTATGATGAAAAAAGGAGAAAAGTGAGAAATGGGAAGAGTGCGGATGAGATAGAGCTAGGCTGGAATAAACCCAACAAGGTTCTAGTAATGAAATCTCGGTAAGCTTGAAGGGTTGAAGAATGAAAAAGAAATGAATGAGAAAGGGTGAAAAGAAATAGCCCTCCATTATTCAACCTTAGGGCGAAACCGGGTTCAATTCATATACTCTTGGTGGTTACCAAGGTAACACGGTATTGAAGACAAGGCGTCATGGACCCGGTGGCGCCTTGCACTACAACTTCCCAAGCTACTCAAGTTCCTCTTAAAGGACTTGTTTCATTCTCACGGGAACCTACATAATCTATCGACTTTCTCTTAGAGATTGTTGATATTGAAGAAGGAGACCCTCTCCTAGTCTCGGCATAGGAACCAAATGTGCACTATTGAGTCTAGAGCCACGAGATCATCAATAAATCTCATTAGGACACAATCAATGAAGACTCTTTGTTTCACACAATGTGGAAAGTGAGAATATATCTTAAGAGTCCTCGCATTATCCTTGTGGTATTGCGGAACATCCGAGTGATATGTTAACATATTCACAATGAAGATGGAAAACCTTCTAGAGCCAACATCAAACAAGCTCTTGGTGGGTGGCATGTGAGATCTATCAATAGATCAAACATGTGACAAGCGGATAGAAGCGATGGGGCGATTCATATTTTGAATCAATCTTGGTTCGAGAAATGGATTGACGGATACCTTTGAAAAACCGGTCGTTGTGCTTAAAAATTCTTTTCTATAGCACATCATTGTGTATTAATGTTTCAAAATCAAAAGGTATTTATGATTGATAATTGATTTTCTTATAAAACCTTCGTTGTATTGCAAAATTCTTTATATTAAGCAATACACGATTGTTTTCAAATCATTTTCATCAATCGGTGAATCTCAATTCTTTGGTTCACTCACTCCGTGTTGTCTTCTTTGAGGCGTTCGGTTTGAGAACGGCTGAAGCATTGCGAAACCACATCAAGGAGATTCTTGAATTCTACGATCACGGCGGTACTTGTCTTGATCAGCGGGAACCGTGGGCGTGTACCTCAATTCAACGAAAGTGATCAAAGACACTTTCGTGCGCTTTTATTGCTAAGCTGTTGTGCGGGAACACCCGGCGGTTGCGGTGATCGAATTGAGGCGTCAATCCATAGCCGCATGCTCACACATCACGTTCATCTCAAAGAAATCATGATAAGTGCATATCTTCATCAAGTGACTACGATATTTTCACTCCATGCTTACGCTTCTGCTGCTGCAAATATCATGAATCAACAAAAGCTTCCGCAACTCGATGAGAAGATATCATGATCCGAATGTGAGCATGTCGGTCCAAAAGTCACAACGTCACATGATGGCAACACTACAAAGGATGAGTTAGAGATTTATGGTGGTGATGATCTCAATCTTGGCTCAAAACTCATCATCACGTGGATCATTTAAAGACCTCCACTTGAATTAACAAAACATGCGGAACATGAAGAATCAAAGACTACGGACTCTGAGCAAAGAACTTAATCAAGAATCCAAGAACAATCAAAATGTAATATCTGTTTGTATTCAATGTAAATTGAGGTGACCTCCTTAGGGGAGATTGTTAGGATTTAGAAAATCCGGTAGTTAAAGAGTCGGTCACCTCAAGTATATGTATTCGTTAAGCTCGTAGTCGTAGTCATTTAATGTTAGTAAGTAGTTTGTTAAGTAACACCGTGGAGGACGGACGGGTCTTTACCCATTGTATGCACGATCCACGGCCCGTAGGAGGCGTGTCTGTGTTTGTAACTATAAATACCCTTTACCTCCCAAGGCAAAGGGTTGGGCTTTCAATATCATTTTCTTTGTCTCACTAAGTTCCCAAAACTCTCTTTACTTTCTCTCTAGAACTCATACCATCGCCCATTGTGCATTATGATTATGTGTTTATGAAAACCAATATGTTACAAGATAAGGCGGGGTGTTACACAATGTTTATTCAAACCTCTTGAATGAAAGTCGATGGAAATTTTCTCTTCCACTTGCTCCCCATGGACTAATGAATTACGGGTTGAGTCAAGCTTAACAAAAGCGCTTCATGGGTGGCAACCCATGCTTATCCTTCTATCTTGTTTCTATTTTCTAACACTAAGTGTGGGGTAATTCCTCTACTATTGTTTTCTTGTTGTGTGTTTGCTATTTGTTTTCAGGATTCCCATAGATCATGATGATTGATGCGCATGTTTTCAATCCAGCCGCCCAATATCCAATCTTTTTGCTAACAATTATCTAGGGATATCTTATTGATCCTTTTTTGTGAAAAAAGATTTCGTTCCAAAACTTGGCTGGTAGTATTACCTTTTTACGTTCTATAGTGTCGGCATAATAGCCGGTACTTTGAATATTGAGGGCAATATTCAATTCTAAGTGTGAGGGGGAATTCTAGCGAATTTTGATCAACATTTGTACCTACTAGTACCCTAGCACCCCTGTTTTGACCAAAATTTTAAATTTTTTTTATCGTCTTAAATTAAGTAATTGCATGAAATGAAGTACTTTGCACATAAATAATGCATTATGCTTCGGTGTTAATGGTAGTTTAGTCTTGATTAGGCTAGAACTATGGGAATCCCGACTCTGCTAGAGTGTTGCTCTAGCTGCTCTTTTAACATTTAGACTAAGTTTCTACGAATTGTGCAAATGAAAATGCTAAGCGTAGAGTAGTTGATTCTCTTTAGAGCTTATATAAGTAATCTATGGCTTTTTCTCCCAGAAGATAACTAATCGGAATAATACGTGCTCTTTTCAAACTTTTAAACATTGAAATAGTCTTGTTATGCAATAATAAAGTTTTTAAGCAAAACTAATTTAGAGTCCGAGTTCAACTTTTTATTTAAATTTTTGGAAAAGCATACTTTCTTAAAATTGGAGTAATGTTGCAAAATGAAATGAGTAAAATTGCAAGTTTGAAGTCAAAGTGAATGAAAAAAATGATGAAAAAAGTGAGAAAAATGAAAAAATTGGAAAAAGGAAATGAAAAATATGTGTTGCTTGAATAAAATTTTTATGTTGCTTATGAATAAATGTGCGAAACTTGCATTTTCTTAAATTTAAATCGGAAGTTGAACTAGTATTCTTCAAAGTTGTCTAAAAGTTTGACGGTAATTTGGAAAATTTTGATTTCAAAGATCTCGTGAGCTCCGATACTATTCTCGAGGGCGTAAAAACCTAGCCTCCTTAAAGGACAAGCTAAGAAGAAAGTCGCTACATGGAGTGATCTCACATTTGAATCTCTAATCTCTAAATCATCATCAGTTGCTATCCATTTAAGTTTAGTATTAACTTAGCGGTAGCCTCGTAAATCTTTGGAATCGAATTCCCGCTGATTCCGGTACTATTCTCCGTGAGGTGTCAAAAGCCCGGTCACCTAAAACCAACTGGTTTGGGATGTGCCGAGAAGAAAGCCGCAACATGGAAAAATCCCTTTCGATCCATAGATTTTATGTGTAACACCCCCAATTTCGTGATACGCAGCGGAATTCAACTGGGTGTTACTTCATGGCATCACCGTTATAACAATAGAAAACGAACTCTAATGGAGTCGTTTTAAAAGATTTATCATTCGATTTATATAAATATCAGAGTTTACAAAATGAGGTCCCATTAGTTTCATGGTTTACAAATTACATTAAATGAGTTTTCGAATGATAATAAAATTTATAGCCTTCTTGAGTATCCGTGCTCCTCTGTGCCAGCCTCGTTCATTATGGACCTAAGATACATGCTTAAAACAGTCAACACAAAGGTTGGTGAATTCATATAGTTTATAGTTAAGTAGTTGAACACAATTATTCGTAGTGTGAGCTATAGACTCACACTCATATTCGAAAACAAAACAGATATTATTGCACTAAGCTTATGATACCGAAAATGTTAACAGCTTGTCAATAGAAATTGATATAATAGTTTGCAAGGTCTTGGTCAAACAGTGGCCCTAATAGGTAATTTTCCAATAAACCTATGGTTCTTCAAATAGAGTGCGTTTGTTTATTGGACTTGGTCAAACAAACGGGATCGTCAATCCCGATAGATCTATCCACATTATTCGCGTTCACCAGCAAGTGATTAATGGTTCATGATAATAGGGACTTAAGTTTGGCAATAGTGGTACTTAGTGCAAATAATACATTCAGGTATAACATACAGTTTCAAAGCAATGTGTTCAGTTTAAAAATAGCATGTATCCCCCCCAAGGGTTTGTAAAACAATTAAGTAATAGAAAGTGGGGCTATGAACTCACTGTGAGTTAATAACTTTTAGTGCTTAACGAATTCGATGGATAAGCCGGGAAACCTCTACGCGCAACCTAAAATAGAATGTTGTTACTTAGGTTTGGAATAATGTAAAGGAAAACATAAATGAGGCTATATATGTCATTTTATTGATCATGTTGTAGTCTTTGATAGTTTGTTGCTTATAGTAACAGTTTAGTTTGTGAAAACGTATATATTTTATAGATACCATACTACCGTTCGGGCCATCATAGTCCAGAGGTCATGTAGTGAACGTACGAGGAGCCAGGATACTTTTAAATTCGTAATCTAGCAAACTCGTCAGTACAAACACCTCTGAGAGGCCCTTCAGGTGAAGTTCCCTACTGTTGTAGTACTTAGTAGGTGAAACATATAGTTTGCTTGTTTGATTTCATATCATAAGTGTCAAAATGTTCTTATGGTTTGCAAAAAACAAGTTACAAGTTTGTTTGGTTATGATTAAGAAATCATAATGGCTATTACAAGTATCGTCATAATTTATGTCACAAGTGTTTAAAGAAAAGTTTACAAGTTTCTAATTTGTAAAGTTGGTTATTACAAGTATAGTTTCACATGTGAAAGCACTATCCCAAAGGTTGATTAAGCTTAGAAAAACTAATTTTAATTAAGTTTGTTAACTTAGTATGTAGTTAGCCTTGATAACAACATGGTTTCTATATTCTTTAACTTGTGGAAAACTAAACTTTGACCTTAAAAACTGTTTTACAATTTGAGGCAAAAAAATGCTATCGTTTGGTCTTTTTAGGCTGGGTTTCCACGCTGTAGACGTAAAACATCATTTCGGACAACTTTCATGGCTTAAATGTTTGATGAAACGGACCAGAAGGGCCTAAAAAATCGGATTTTAGGCAGTAAGCAAATAGGCAGTTTCGGCGTTTTGGTTTAGCTAACTTATTTTGGCCGTAACTTTTGACTCGTGTACTCATTTTGGGTGATTTAAATTGCTATGTTTTCCTTGTAAAACCCTCTTTAGCAGTAAGTAAGTGTCTAATATCATGGTTATACTATTTTGGTCGTATTTTACAATATATGTCACTAGTTTTCTTGTTTACCTATTTTAAGTTAACTTATAGTTCTCATAACTTGTTTTAAAGATTTTTGTACATCATGAAATCAATATAAAGACCATATATAGCATAAATTAATTATAAGAAGCATGTAATTAATTTTGAGCAAGAGTGGTAGTTAGTATTCTTAAAACTTTTGGCTTTCAACTTAAGAAAGGAAATCAAAGATCAAGAACAAGAACTAGAAACCCTAGCTTCCAAATTCATCAACCTCTTGATACTAAGTTGAGATGAATTGGGAAAGAACTTGAAGTATTCTACTAGAAAAATTTCTTGTGTGGCTTGGAGATCACCAATGGAAGGAAGGAATTATAACTTGGATCAATCAAAGCTTAACAAGAGCTTTGAAATTGATAAAACACTTGGGTTTCTTCAATAACTCTTGAAAGGAACTAGCAAGATGAGAAGTGTATGTGTGTGTGTGTTAAAATGGAGAGGAGGGGGTTTTTATAAGACATTGAGGAGGTTAAGAGTGCAAGACTTACACATGAAGACTTACACATCTAATCATCTTATCAATACTTACTAAAGAAGTAAAACACATGTTTTGATCTAATGGTGCAAGACTTATGATTTAGACACATGCATGGTGACTCCCCCCTATAGGTGGTTCATTAATGAGGGATAGGATGACTAAGTTAGTTTTGGTATTATCCTGTTTACGGAGTGAGTTTTGCTTCTGTTAATCGCTAATTGTAAGTTGTTAAGTCATGAAACGTAAAACCGGGTATCGTAAAAATATGAAACTTTTAGAAATGATTAAACTCATAACTATACTTCATAATAAAATATAAAATGAGTGGTAAGATCCATCGGGTTGTTAAATGCTTGTTTAAAGTCGGAAGCGCGGTCAAAACGCCTATTTCGCGTAAAACGTAGAACTAGAAAACGTAAAATTCCAAAACTTGTGAAATTGTCGTAAAATGATAGAAATACATATTTCTAATGTTTATAGTGTTTTTATGGACATATCGGGATGCCTGAATGACGTTTAAACCTAAAAGTAATTCTTGGACACGGTTTTGTGAAATCGGTTCTGAATGGATTCAACGTACGTCGTCAGGATGACTTTTCGAGTATCAACTTTCTTGTCATGATGGTAAAATAAAAATAAAAATTTTTACGGGATGAATAGTAAAAGTGAATAGTAACTTTTCAAAAAAAATGAAAAGTAACCTGAAAAAGCGGGATAAATTAGCTACTCATTTTAAGACAAGAGACAAACTAACAATAATTAACAACTAGGTTTCATACGAGACAACCTAACAATAATTAACAACTAGATTTCATAGATCTAAGCAAACACAAGGATAAATTAGCTACTCGTTTTAAACAAGCAAGCATACACACACATAATTGAATATGGGGTAGACATAATGATAATATAGATTAACAAACTTATCTTATGATGTAAAGAAGAGTTTGGTAACCTAAAATACTGTCCAAGTCAGAATACAAACGAGTTATGGTTTGCTCTCCAAAATTCTACCTCCCTAAATGCAGAAAAATCGAATTTTGTATATAGATTTAAAAATGCGACGGCATCACCTTTTGCTAGTGACGCCGTCAGGTCGCCGTCATTAGGGTTTCATCTGGGCCAAGTCGTCGTTGGGACGACGTCAGTTTATGAGGGTGACGCCATCAGTATTTATGAAGGACGTCGTCTGATATTGGTTCTTGGGCGTCTGGTGTGGAAAATGAGGGAGACGCCTTTCAGAGTTTAGGCGTGACGCCGTTAGGTTGTAGAACCAAATTTTGTTCTGAGCCGCATGTGTATTCTGATCAAAACTTCTATATACGGATGGCGCTGCCCTTTGGTTGGGACACCGGCAGGTCTGCTGGAGGGCCTTTGATCTCGACTTTTCCATTTTCTTCATGTTTTTGCTCCTTTTCATCTAAATATGCTTCATTCCAGCATTTTGCTTCCAAAAGACCTAATGTGAAAAGGAACGATTTTAAGTAGCAACGGATATACAATGTGTCGATTCAAGGCTTAAATTGCCCCCATAAAAACGTATGTTCTAAATCCTTATCAGTTAGGATTCGGGTAGGTAAATAAAGGGTTTTGTTGGATTTGGGAATTTAGTGGTGGTGAGTCAAAAATCTAAGTCACATGCATGTAAAACGCGGTGTTGCTAAGCCAAGACTCGTCTTACTAACACTAAATAACTACTTGAAACAAAACATAAAATTAAAATATAAAACATAAAGATAGATGTAGGATGGTAACCCGCATGTTTTTCTCTTTTTTTCATACCTTTTTACTCTACCATCCTCTACTATAACATCAAAATAAAGGGATTTATAAGAGCATCCCTACACTTTAGTTTTTGTTTCATTAACACTAATTGTCCCGAATTGAAAAGATCAAAACACTTGGAGTACTTAATTACGTAGACAAAGAGTCCCAATCATCCCAAAACTGTGTACAATGGATATGACTCGACTTAGCAACCATGCAAGTAACTAGATAATTGAACTAAAGTTTTAATAATGGTTACAATAATGCACTAAAGATGAGTGCATACAAGGTGGGCTAAGGCGATTTGGGTGTAACGTTTGGGGTTGGATTGTAAACAATGCTCTTCATTGATATTCCGGAAACCAGAACATCACGATAACCGCGAAAATATAGGCTCTGAGGGGTTAACTAGGGGTATCGTGTATTAAAGATAAGTACATCGCAAGGGTGTGGGGAAAATTACTCAACCAATGAGGTTGACGTAATTAAATTACAGGTTTAAAACAAGGGTTATCCTAATGCCTCTTATAATTTCGTTAATCCTAACTACACGAATATAGTCTCACTAGCGACCTCGGAATACATCACAAAACAAGTTCTAAAATCTATTATAACCGGTACACTCACTAAGCATTAAAGATGAATGATTTTATTCCTAAAGATCTAGGGGCGAACCTCACATTTTTTGGGTGGATTTTGAGTGGTATACGGTTTTGTGCTAGTCATATAATTCCTATCCATGAGACGCTTTATTAAGACTAAAGTTTTACTCGTAAATGCCATAAAAAATTTTAAATTTTGTGCCAAAATTTTCCTAACAAATATTTCTCGTGGTTTATTACACAATTTATCATGGACAAGGCAAAAATCAAGTGAGTTAATAGTTTCTAAGTTCCTGTTTTATTTTTCCTCCCTACACTTAAACTGAAAATTGTCCCCAATATTCCCTGAAAGTATCAAAGTTATTATAGAGAATGGTAAAATAAAAGAGAGAAATTAATACTCCCTTGATTAGGTCGGTAGGATATGCGTAGATTTGCGGTTAAATCCTCCTCCAAGAAGAATGAACAAGTAATAAGTGTTACTTTCATCATGTACTTCATCTTCTTGTCTAGTATAACCTGCATACTTTTAAGAAAACGAAATAAAACCTCGCATAAAATCGACGGTTTAAACTATATAAAACAAAACTACACTAGAAAGTAAGTAAAGATATAATGCTTGTGGAGTGGATGTTTGCAGATTTCTGGAAAATTAAGAATTGGAAATTTCCAAAAATTACAAATTAGACAGAAAAATAAAATCTGGAATCTGTTTATACATTTCCTGATGCCTTCGGGCTTTAATCCCGACGCCGTCAGGTTGTCCTGAAAAAAAAGAGTCCGATGCATTTTCCGGAAAAATTATGGAAAAATTACTTCTTTAAAGACCTAGAAAAATTCCTGCAAAACATCTATTATGACTCGATACAAGCATTTGACTCTCACAAACACACAAATATATACGATTTCAATTATTGTTAATCTCATGTTCATACTAGTTCTAAAAACACATGTGATCTTCCTTACACTTATCTTTTGGTAAAATACCTTTATATGCAGTTAAGACGAAGTTAAAAACAAAATAACGCATTTTCACAAAGTAAACATGAGAATTAAGCAACAACTGAAAAGATATATAAAACACACAAATAACATTGAAAAACAAACAAACAAACAATTAAACATGAGTTGCCTCCCAAGAAGCGATTTTCTTTATTTATGAGTCTTGTAGCTAGACTCGAAGTCATACCCTACTTGACTTCATTATCATCACCTTCTTCCTCATGATAATTTCTATTAGGATTTTCCATAGCATAATTATGTCTGATTATGCATCTCTCTAGGAAATCATTATTCCCCCATTCGGTTCTATATTCCGGTCCTAGTTTCATGCATTCTTTATAAAATCTGAATATCTTACTCATTACATAATCTACTCCTCTCCTTCTATCCTCCTCATTCCTAAAGTAGACCAATAGCTTAAGTTCTTTCTCATCATTGGATAGTGACGAGAATTGCTCAATCTTGAATGGCATTTGGTAGGCATCTCATCGGTCTTGTCCTAGAATCTAACTATCCCTAATGATGGGTCATAGGTCATTTCGGAGCATTCTATGAATGGCTTTCCTAGAACTACATAGGACAAGCTAGGATCTATAGCCATACTAATATCCTCCACAATCACGAAATCCGTTAGGTACGTGAAGCTTCCTACATAAATGGGCAATCCCTTAACTCTACAAATGAAGTTGCATCGTATTCTAGGATCATCGGGATCTTGCCTATTTAGGATAGGTTTTTTCATCACCCAATTATAGTATGTGCTAGTCATGATGTTTATTGGGGACTTGCGATCGATGTAGGCCTTTGCCACGAAGTGGTATCCTATGCAACATGGAATGTTGATATTCCTAGGATTTCCAATGGTGATGTGTGGGGGTCTCATAGCATAAAAGGGACGAAGGTCGCGTACTAGATGTGGGTGGTATGAAAGTTCATCTTGTGTAGGAAACTTAACAAAGTGAACGTGTTTTGATGAAGACGGGTCCCTATATTCATTGCCTAATTGCGAGTGAGCAAAGAACTTTCTTGGGCCCTTAATATTTACAATGGGACTTTCTCGAGGGAGTGAGTCGAGATGGCATTAACCATCTAAGTTGTCATCTTATTAACATGATTGTTAGTGGCTTTCAAGAGGTTATCAATCTTCTTATCCATCTCGGCTTGTTGTTGATTAAAATGATCTAAAAGCTTGGCTATTTGGGCTTCTTGGGATGTTGCGAAGTTTTGCATCATCCCTTCCAAGTTACGTTGACTAGGACCATGAGAGCTCAAATCGTATTATTGGGACCATAGGAAGTCGTTATGTTAAGAATTATTAAATTGTAATAGTTCATTGTCGCTGATGTAATAGTTTTGGTTTCTGCTGGAAGGTATATAGTTCTTGCTGGTATAGTACTTATATGGTTTCTGCTGTTAATGCAGACTAGTTTCTGCTATTAGTTTTGTTTTTGCGGGTTATAGTAATAGTCAAACTCGTCTAAGTTTAGAAGTTTGTTAGAAAAGGGATATGCATGAGATATATTAGGAAGTGATAATGCATATCTCCTCTACACGTTTTCTAGTAAATGCTGATTAGGGTTTCTTATAGTATAAAAGAAACTCACGGCTAGGAAGAATGGAGATCTTGAAAAACACTTTTAATAGTTATTAATATAGATCCATAGAGGATCAGTGTTATTTAGTTATTCTTCTTTAACTCTTTTGTTTTTATTCCGCATAAACATCAGTTTATCATTAGAGTCTCTCTTGTAGTTTGCTTGTGATTACATAAGTATTCTACCTATTCCAACCGGCTCAAAAGATCTATCTATGATTGATCCAACAAGTGGTAGCAGAGCCTGCACCAACGGAGGAGTTTGATTTTTCTTTCCAGGAGACTGCGGTTAATGATGAGATTCCAGTTCCAGACACATCTTACATGTCATATACCAGACGCAGGCCTTTGAGACGTCTAAGGAGGTTATCAGATGTCTCAGTTTTTTAGAGGTTCATTTCTCGAGTTCCTGCTGATAAGACCTCTGTTGCTGCTGGTAGTGGTGTGGTTTATGGTGATCCTCCTTAGGCTGATCTTACTGGTGGTAGCTCATCGATTGCTCCTGGTGATGATGCAGTTCCTTCTGGTGATACTACTACTGCTGGCACTTTTGTTCTTGCTGGCAATGATGCCATTTCTTTTGCCAGTGTTTCTGCTGGTATTGCTTCTGCCTTTCTTCTGCTGGTATTGCTTCTTCTGGTCTTTCTTCTACTTGTACAACTATACCTACTGTTCCTGCTACAGACACAAGTGATTCTTCTGGCCCAATTAACAAAGGGAAAGCACCTATGCTTGATGATGACACTTCCTCTGATCAAGACAGGCTTTTCAAAAATTTAGAAAATGAAAGACTTGGAGAGGAATTGGCCAGGAAGATACAGGCTGAGGAAGAGGCAGAATTAACGAGGAGAATACACGCTGAGAAAGAGGTACAAATAGCTAGCAACCTAACCACCCAGAGACAATAAGAATTGGATGCTACATCTTTGTTGTATAGTGAGGCTGACTGGGTTAATATTATGGCTAAGGTTGCAACAAACTCTTCTCTCACTTAGGAACTGTTAGGGGATGATATGACAGAGGAGGATTTTCCTGCTAGGATGGTTGCATTGATGAAAAAGAAGAGGCATGTTGTTGCTGAACGTATTGCTAAGGAGAAAAGGGACATGCCAATGACTCAAGCTCAGCAAAGGGAGTATATGCGAAATTTTTTGAAAAATCAGAGTTGCTTTCCGTATGGCTCTGGGAGGACCATGACTGAAGTCAAGCGATTATCTGATGCATAACTAATGGCAGAATATGAGAAGCTTTAAAGGGCCCTTGAGAATGCTCAGATCTTGAAGTTTAGGAAGACTTTGGCCAGACCTAAGCCTATGTTAGATGAACCTTCTCCTAAAAGGCTTAAAACTTCTGATCTTGATGACTCCTCTATTTCTGTTGAGGTTGATGCTGGTTCTTCTCCACAGGATGGGTCTACTCAACCTACTGTTGATGCTACCTTTTATACTGAGGAATTGGTTGCTGCTGCTTTTATCCCAGTTGCTCTTTCACCAGCGGAAACATCTATTCCTAGTCATACCACACAAGAGGCCCCATCTGTTTCTTCTGGTGACACACCCTCCATTCCTGCTGTTGTACCACCATCTATTTCTATTGCTCCCACACCAGAGGAACCATCTATCACAGATGCTACTTGCAATCTTTCTGTTCTTGCTGGTACCACCATTCCTGCTGCTACTTTTGTGGAGATACCTGAGGTTCCCATACCTTCTGCTTCTCCACCAGCTATCTCTCCATAACTCTTTAGGGAAACGCAGGAAGTCTGTGACTAAGAAGCGTGCTCCTAAGCCAATTGAGGATTTGGATGATCAGGCTTTCATTAAGTTTGATTACGAGTGACCACGATGATGATCCCCACATTCTTTGAAATTTCTTTGTTGCTACATGGGAGGTCATTTCTACCCCTCTGGGAGAGGTTAATGCCATATACAGAGATGATGGTGTTACCAAGTACTTTACCTTTCTTCGGGAAATTTTGCATACGGTGGATAGACATGACTTGATCTTACTGTATGGCATGGTGGTTAATTATTATGCATCTTCTACTACTACCGGGGTTGGTCTCATGCTTTGGGGTGATTTAAAGGTCTTGGTAGATTCTCTGGAAGGTGGTGATGGTTATCCAGTTTGGTCGAACCAACAGCTTTGGCAGGTGAGGAGTTGGAGGCTCTACACTTTCTCCAATGTTCATGTATTGGAGACTATGACTAGAGAAGTGTTGTATATGTTTGTGGACATTCCATATCCTTTGTCTGTCAGGCTTATGGAAAGAATGCTTAAGCACAGGTTGGAGATTGGAAAGACGGTTGTTGGCAATGACCTGACTACTACTGAGCAGTTGGTTAGGTTCATTAAGCAACAACTAGCTGCTGCTCAAGTTCCTGCTGCTACTGAGGTTCCTGCTGGTATGTTGTACATCTTGTTGTATTCTTTTTTATTTTCTTTTACTTCGTATAGTTTTAGTTTGTTATTTAAAATAAATAAATAAATAAATGAATAAAAATAAAAACTAAACTAAACTAAACTAACCTAAATAAAATAGATTTTCATTACTGTTGGATGCTATGTTTTTAGGATTTGAGTGTTGGTTACCCACCACACAACAAATGGTGTTCAACTCACCATGTATAACAAACAAGAAAGAGTTGACTCACCATGAGGGTATGGCTCTGGTGTGATCATCAAATCTGTTGACAGTTGCTGGTTTACTCAAAATCAGATGGTTCTTAATGTACCATGGTCTGATACACCAAAACATTGGCTACTCCATGAGCAAACGGCTCTGGTAAAGAGAAATCAAATCCGTTGAAGGCTGACAATTTGCCAAAAATTGTATGGTGCTCATCTCACCATATTTGTGTAGATGAAGATTTGGCTAGCCCACAAGTTCATGGCTTGTGGTAAAGGTAGTGAAAAACCATGGCTAGTCCTGAGTTAACGGCTTCAGGTAAAGACATATTAAATTCGTTGGTGGCTGTGATTGTTTGCCCAAAATCATTAGGGTTTTCCAACTCACCAATGATTCATGTTCCATGAGTTGGACTGGTTACTAGTTCACCAGGGTGATGGCGTGATTCCACCAAAGGAATAGATAGCCCAAGAGTGAGTAGCTACTTGGTAAAGGCTCGTCAAATCTACTCTTGCTGCTGGTGGTTACTGCTTATGTTGTTGCTGGTGTCTTATCGTTGATGCTGCTTAAGTTTGTTGTTGCTGCTAAAGATCATTTCTCAATCCTCAAGCTTTGGATGCCCAGATCTATCTAGAAACTTAAAGTTAACCGTGTCAAATTCAAGTTTAGGGGAGGATTGTTAGGAATTATTATATTGTAATAGTTCATTGCTGCAGATGTAATAGTTTTGGTTTCTGCTGGCAGGTATATAGTTCCTGCTGGTATAGTACTTATATGGTTTATGCTGTTAATGCAGACTGGTTTCTGCTGTAAGTTTTGTTTCTGCGGGTTATAGTAATAGTCTAACCCGTCTAAGTTTAGAAGTTTATTAGAGAAAGGGATATGCATGAGATATATTGGGAAGTGATAATGCATATCTCCTCTACATGTTTTCTAGTAAATGCCGATTATGGTTTCTTATAGTATAAAAGAAATTAACGGATATGAAGAATGGAGATCTTGAAAAACACTTTTAATAGTTAGTAATATAGATCCATATAGGATCATTGTTATTTAGTTATTCTTCTTTAACTCTTTTTTTTATACTTCGCATAAACATCAGTTTATCATTAGAGTCTCTCTTGTAGTTTGCTTGTGATTACATAAGTATTCTACCTATTCCAACCGGCTCAAAAGATCTATCTAGGACTGATCCAACACGTTAGAAGTTAATCTTTAGTTTGACCCCAATTATACTCGGTTTTGCCCTTCCATGCCTCGCTGGCTACATTGAAAATCCCAGGACCGAGGGTTATAGGGAATCTTCCTCCCACTGTGTTGGTGCGCGTAGATGCATAGTCCACGAAATCTTGTTCAGGAAGTCTCGTGCAATTACGAGTGTCATGGGGACCACTACATAACTCACACGAGGAAGAGACTTTGTTCACTTGGCATGAAGGTTTAGGAGCTTTGTAGGAACCCATTGGGAATTTGACTTGATCTTCAAGTTCGAGCATCCTACGATTGGAAGGTTGTGAGTCGATTGAAGGCAAGGGTATTGCCTTAACGGTTTTGGGCAACTCACAGGGGTCATTCCAACATTCGTTGTCATAGAGGGAAATGTCCTCTATAGTGCCCCACGATTCTTCCGCGGTTAATTCACTAAGCTTACCACCGGCCGCTTGGTCAATCCTACCAATTTAAACTACTTAACAATTAAAATTGAAAACTAATTAACTAATAAAAAGGAAAAGCTATGGATTGATCGAGTGAGTTCTTATGATAATTAAAAATATTTTTACTTAGATTTTCTTACTACCTAGTTATCTTTTATTGGTCGGTTGAATTGTCACATCCTTATTCTAGTTGGTGCGTTGTATTCCATGTTAGTCATAGGGGGTGCCTAATTCTCTAGTTCTATGAATCATAACTCACCTCTAGACTATCCGGGATCGCCAAGTACCGAAGTACCTCCCTCGAACAATATGTTATCCTTAAGCTACAACTCATGCAATAAACACAACGATGGCCTAAGTGCACTCTCAAGCTTTTTGCTATTTAGGATGTTCAAGCTCGCAACAATTAAACAAGAAGCCATTTTTTCTTACTCTAGCATCTACCAATTAAAAAAGAGACAACGTAACAATACCAACAACTAGGTTTCATTGGATCTAAGCAAACACTATATTAATTTGGTTAAACATCGCAGATAGGCAAGAACACAAACAAACAATTGAACATAGAACAAACATGGTGATAGATTGGATAAAAAAACTTATCTTTGAGTGTACAAGAGGGTTTGAACCCTAAAATACTTCCCAAGTTGGACTATTAATGAACTAGGGGTTGCTCTCCAAAATACTATACATAAAATACAGAAAATTTGAAATCTATATATAGATTTACACTCGCGATGGCGTCACCTTTTGATGGTGACGCCCGTATGGTCGCCGTCATTAGGGTTTCATTAAGGACAATTCATCATTGGGACGGCGTCAGCTGAGAAAGTGTGACGCCATCTGGCTTCATTATGGATGTCATCTTGGAATGGACCTTGGTCATCTGGTGAAAAAGTAAGGGCGATGCCCTTCTGGATTTAGGCGTGACGTCGTCATTTGTTAGAACCAAAATTTGACCAGAGCCATCGCTTGAGACTTTTTAGAAAACCTTGTGAGCGAAAGCGTCGCCCTATGAGTTGGCATGCCGTCAGGTGTGAAAAACAGCCTTGAAATCTTGACTTTGTTATTTTCTTTATGTTTTCGCTCCTTTTCGTCCAAAAGTGCTTGATTCCAGCAATTTGCTTCCAAAAACCTAAAATGTGAAAAGAAACAATTTTAAGTAGTAACAGATATAAAATTTAACAATTTAGGGCTTAAATGACCCCCTAAAAACTTATGTTTTAAATCCTTATCAAACTTTCTCCACGTAGTTGACTAGCTGGTTGAAAGTGTACGGTTTTCCAAGGTTTGAGCTTGCTACCTAAGTTTTTGTAAGTAGGTTGGAGCCTGATAGTGTCAGGTCACTGTTTAGACTACTTGTAAAACTTGTAGGCGGTTGTTTGTAATCCGTAATGTATCAGTATTGATTTGTAGAGTGTACTAGGCATGTATAGTCTTGGGTTTAGTAATAGGGTGGTTTACCCTGATTTTATAATGAAATCAACTATTTGTCAATTTATTATTTTATATTTACCAGGTTCGTGTAGGCCCGGGGTTTTAGTTAGGATGTTGTAACCCTGAGCTCTTAGTGAAATTAGCTTTTTTAGCCTATTTATTGTATGTGAACAGGCTCGTATAGTCCTGGGTTTTTTAGTTAGGAGGTTGCAACCTTGAACTCTTAGTGAAATTAGCTTGTCCAGCCAATTTAAAGTATGTATTATTATTCTTATGTTTAGTAATCAGTTAAACATGAAGAATAGTTGTCGTCGAAAGTTTGTTTAACTTTGACACGTTAACAAGTACTTGTGTTTTTTCATGTACATTGTAACTAGTAACTATCGACTAGCTATCTTCCAACAACTCACTCATGGAAAGTTGTACATATGTGTACCTTGGAATAGGCTTGCACGATGAAACCGTATCCAAGATGTCGTCAGGTGTATTCCATGATTTTTGACCCGTAGGCACCTTTTGTTTATGAGCATGTTCATAAAGGCTGATTTACGTTCGAGTAAATGCTTGCTTGTATGAATAATCAGTTAAATGTGAAACTTTGTAAGAAAAGTGTTGGATTTGTCATTGCATATTTAGAAATAGTATAGATGAGTTATCCTGACTGTTAAAATCCTTGAATCAATAAACAAAATAAAGTAAAATCCACCTAAGTGTAGTTGGCCAACAGGCTGTATGCTTGCCATTAGAGGGGAGTATGATCCCCCTTAGGTGGTGCCTAGCAGGTGGGGCTTCTTTTCATTTTTGCAATCCACCTTTAGATGTAACATCATTTGAGGTTCGATGCGTGCCATACTAGAGAGATGTCATCCCCTTTAGGTGTTGTTAACAGGTAGGTGTTGGGTTCAGTGAATACCCAAACCCCTTAAGTCTAGGATTTGAATAGAAAATACCCTAAGTGTTTAGTCCCTTAAACACTAACAAGTCACTGAGCGCATAGTCTCTTAGTGAGATGTCTTCAGGATACTCAGTAAGAGACAAAGAAGAAGTCTCTCCACTTGGTAAGGCGGAACTTAAGGGGTGAAAATTGAGTCAAGAAGAAGATGGTGGATTCGGAGTGATGAAAATAACTCACCGAATCCCGAAACTCCTCACCAACTACTAACATCAAGAAAAATCAAGATCAAGGCTATGAAGATCAAGAATGAATGGACAAGGCAAGATAAGTTTGAGCAGATAAGGCGTAAGTCCTTATCAACCAAAGTCAAACTTTCACGAATCATTAACTATCGTGCTCGGTGTCATCACTAACAAGAAGAAAGTAGCCTTGTCACTTAGCCAATATAGCCACGGTAAACAGAGACAAAATACATCAGTATTTTGTCTTTTGTCTTTTGTAACCTGTCAGGTTGTCCTCTAGGATAGAGTCAAAATCATACTTGTATAAATAGTATAAGAGATGGAGTGGAAGAACTTGAAGCTCGTGAATTAATTGTAAAACACACACACAAGCCATCCTTCACTCCTTCAAAGACAACTATGTCTCTGAGATAGCTCAGTGGTTCCTTTGTAGTTGTGCTCAGACTTAGCCTGAGCTTAGTGAGGAGATACCATACTTTGTCATTTCAATCCCAAGTACTATTCGGCAAGTACTTGGGTAATGTATTCTTTTTGATTTGTTTCTAATAAAAAATATATAAGTTGAAAATTATTCAGTGTGTTTTTACTTGCATTATTTCAGTCATTGTTCACAATCAGTTGGTTTATTGCTTTAATTGTTTTTATACGATTGTGAAACGGGAATAACAAGTGGTATCAGAGCAGGATGATTATAAAACCCTTTTTAAGCCGCTCAAAAACATTTTTAAATCAGGATCCTAATGGCTGAAATTGATGTGCCCCAACTTGTCGACAAAAAGGGTGAAGTATATTCAATTGTTTCCCCTCGACTCGAAGCTGGTAAATTTAACAAATGGAAAAAGCGAATGATTTGCTATTTGACTAGGATGGAACCTTACTACATTAAGTGTATTAATGAAGGTCCTCTTATCCCAAAGATCAAGGTTTGCCTAAACACAAGCTCGATGGACTCGAGACGAGCGGAGAGTGGTCAACCAAGACCAAAGGCTCAAAAGCATCATCATATCTTGTCTCCCGATGATGTTATGGAGTCTGTTATAGGTTGTAGTACAGACTAAACAAACCAGGATGACCTGGTCCACGTCATGAAGGTCCCTCGATACCAAGGAGAGCGGATTATGGACCGAAACTTGAGTATAACACCTTCGTGGCTAAGGACTCATAAACTCATCTCAAACTTACACCGGTACAAAATTTGTTAAATGAACGTCAAATGATGGTGTTAAGCTATCCAAACATGAAATCAATGTTGGTTTTGTCAATAGTCTCCACAGGAAGTGGTTGTATTTATCTCGAGACTTAGGAATGCTAATCATATCCGAATCTTGAACTTCACGAATATATGAGAAATTTGTCTATGAGGAATGCTAATCATATCAAGAAGTCCCGACCACCACCTCAACACCAATTTCTCGCTTTTTATTCTTGATTGTGGTTGGAATTTTCAAGAAAATTCAGATGATGAGCGATGAGAGATCAAGCGAGGAGTACCTAAATGACACGAACATCGAATTTCGTGAAAGGGCACCTTGCTAACTCTAGAAGGTTTATAAAAGAAACAAAGGTTTTCTAATGCTAAAGCTAATGAGGACACCGAGTGTTTTAAGTATCACAAAAGAGGTCATTTTGCCAAAGATTGTTTTTCAAAACAATTTACGAACCTCTTACAAACCATCGTGGTCAAATCGGTCCTCGTGCTTTAGCAAATTTCAACCAAAATCTATCAATCTCATCGAACTTTCAAAACAAATGATCAAAATAAAGCTGTGGATTTTGAAGCTAAGTATAGGAAAGCCAAAGCTAAGTTGACCATCGCTTGAGGCCACTCCTCGAAACAACAAACATAGTTAAATCATGCGGGGTAAAAACAAGGGCCTAATTGTCAAGTCTTTGATGGGATGAAGAGCCGCCTCCTCAGACGATGAAATGGTGCAAGTCGGTGCGATGGCTCTCTCGAAGAGGACAAGCTAGGCATTGGAAAGAATCATGCCAGAATGAAGAATGGGTCAACATCACTATAAAGAAGGTAAATATTTTACTTTCTATGGATTATGACTCTGATTGGTAGTCTTTTATGAACTATATCAATGTTGACCTTAAGTTTGTAGAAGAGCAACGATTAAATCTTCTTTCAAAATACAACAAGTTAAGTTTTGAATTAAACAAGTGTAGGGATGAACTACTTCTTTTAAAACAAGCTAAGCTTGAGGCTGTCACACTGCAAATTCAAAACACTGAACTAGTTAAAAGAAATCAAGCTCTTCAGGAAGAACTTAAAAAGGAAAAAGATATCATTGAAAGTTGGACTGCTAAAAATCCTAGGGTCTTTGATGTTGTGGGAGCCCCCAGTAGCAAAAAGAGAATCATTGGTGAAAATCATCTCCCTGATTCTCACAATAAAGACCAAGGTCCAAAACCATTTGTGTCTGGTGGCATGATGACCAATATGTTGTCATTGCCCAAGTCCAATGATTGGGTTGAACGGGTTAACACTGAGAATAAGCTTCCAAATTTCAATTACGGAAGAATACTAGAGCTCGAAAGCCAAGCTCTAAAGAGCATGTTGACTCACGATGTGCCCAGTGAGTACCGAACACATCTCGAGTCTCAAGTAGAATCTCAAACACCGCCCACCCTCGAAACCTCTTCGTGGTGCCGCACCTAGCTCGAGCTTACTCCTTTGCAATTCAACCTCACGCACCAAAAGAAAGATTTGGACTTCAGAACCATCCCGAAAAGACCAACAAAACCAACCCAAGATGACTCTATTCCCACCGAGACCTCCACATCTTCGTTCCTCATCAAGGCGGACCAAATCCAAGAATCGATCGAACTTGTGAGGAAGTTGGTGACAAGATGGAATCCATCAAAAGCCCCGATTTAATCAAGGAAACTAAGTCGACCTCCTCTAGTTCATCAAGGTCAAAATCCAACACTAAACCCGAGCGAAGTGTGATCTTTGCCATTATACCGACCATACCATCGATAATTGCTACAGAATCCTTTTTTGTATGTTCTGCAAAAAGGATGATCACAGAACTTCTGATCACTTACAGTATGTAAGTTCATTCAGTGAAGCAAGACATATCAATGTTGGTCATCAATATGCTTCAACCTCCAAACAAGCTCACAAGCATAGAGAAAAATCCTTTCCTCCTTGTCCACAATGTGGCTTCAATGATTATCATCCTGATGATTGTGTCATGAACACCTGCTGTGATATTTTCGGAAATCCAGCTCATGAGACATTCCAGCATGACAGTGTCATCCAAGCAAGGACAACTTCAAAACAACCCCGCATCACTGAATCATCCTCAGTCAGCAAATGAAAAACCTTTTGTAGCACAATGCACTCAACCACTGACCATGAGTCTATTGCCAAATTCAAGCAGACCTTTAGACCCAAGCCCACTAGCATGTAGGTTAGTAAGAGAAACTAATTCAGTTACTATTTGTGCAGAGACACGCCAAGGAGCCTATTTGGCATCTAGATAGTGGATGCTCAAGAAGGAGTATCTACACAAGTATGTAAAGGAACCAGGACCCAAGGTAGTATTTGGTGATAATTCATCATGTCCCACTAAAGGTTATGGTTCAGTATACTACAATGGAATAGTTTTCTCTAGAATAACTTATGTCAATGGTCTAATATATAATCTCATCAGTGTCAGTCAATTATGTGATGCTAAGTACATTGTGCAATTCAACGACAAACAAGGCACCATTTTCAATGCCAACAAAGAAGTTGTTTTGATAGCTCCTAGGAGAGATGATGTTTATGTCTTAGGCATGTCAACACTCTCTCAAGATGGAACTTGTCTCTTTGCCAAAGCCACTAAAATTGTCAACTGGCTGTGGCACGAGAGACTCTCTCACTTAAATTTCAAAAACATCAACAACTTGGCAAAACAAAATAAAGTCCTTGGCTTACCATCACTGGTTTTTGCAAAAGACAAACCATGCTCAGCCTGTGAAAAAGGCAAACACCACAGAGCATCATTCAAAACAAAACAAAATTTCTCCATCAAAAGCTGCTTTCACCTCTTGCACATGGATCTGTTTGGACCTATCAGTCCAAGATCAATCCAGCATGAGAAGTATACACTTGTCATTGTTGATGAGTTCTCAAGATACACTTAGGTATTCTTTCTTTCCAAGAAGAGTCAGATAGGTGATACAATAATGTCATTCATCAGGAAAATTGAAAACCATAATGACATTACTGTAAAACAAATCAGAACTGACAATGGTACTGAGTTCATAAATCAAGAGCTTGAGAATTTATATGATGAAAAGGAATCTCCTAAATTTGTTCATCTCCTTACACCCCGAACAAAATGGGGTAGTGAAAGGAAAAACATAACTCTCATTGAGGTCGCCGAACTATGTTAAATGGCTCAAGACTCTCAAAGCACTTCCGGATCAAGTCAAAACAACTGTTACACTCAAACAGACAAACATTGTCAAAAGACATAACAAAACCCCATATGAGATCTTCAAAGGAAGACTTCCTGATATCAGCTACTTTCATGTGTTTGGGTGTCCTGTGTTCATTCACAATCACAAGGATCACTTAGGCAAATTTAATGCAAAGGCTGATGATGGATATTTCTTGGGTTACTCACTGATCTCTAAAGCCTTCAGGGTGTTTAACACCAGAAGAAAACAAGTTGAAGAAACCTTTCATGTCACCTTTGATGAAAGTTCAGAAAGCATTAGATTTACCAATACCTTAGTGGAGGAAATAGGAATTGATGAGTTCAACACTGAAATCAATTCTGCATATCAAGCTGATGCTGACATCTCATACTATGTCTTACCCCACAACCTTCCTCAACCAACTATCAGTGAAGTCATTGATAATCAATCATTCCCTTCTGGGATAGGTAATACTGAACCAAATGTTCAGGAACCTGTGATTCAAGAACCACAACTTGAACAAAGCATCTCAACAGATGATCTAAATGATTATGTGGCTCCTGCACCTGAACTCATTCCTGAGTTTCTAGTAACCTCCTCAAGCTCAGATCCCAGACCACAAAGTAAGTGGACAAGATCTCAGGACATTGAGCTTGTACACATCATTGGTGAACCCACTGAAGGCATGCTCACTAGAAGAATGGCTGCTAAGTACACATCATTGGTGAACCCATTGAACCCAATGAATGTCTATATTCTGATTTTCTATCAGAAATAGAACCCAAAAGTGTCACTGAAGCTCTAAAACATCCAAGTTGGGTTCAGGCTATGCAAGAAGAACTTCAATAGTTTGATAAAAACAAGGTCATGACCTTGATCAAATGTCCTCAAGATATCATCATCATAGGAATGAAGTGGGTTTTCAGAAACAAAAGTGATGAAAACAGCACTGTCATTAAAAACAAAGCCAGACTTGTAGCCAAATGTTACAGTCAACAAGAAGGCATTGACTATGACGAGACATTTGCTCCTATTGCAATAATGGAAGCCATCAGGATCTTCCTTGCATTCGCAACCTACATGAACTTCAAATTTTACCAAATGGATGTAAAAAGCTCATTCCTGAATAGTGAACTCAAAGAAGATGTGTATGTTCAAGAACCTCCTCGCTTTGAGAGTAGTGAATTTCGACTATGTCCGCAAGCTTGACAAAACCCTATATGGACTTAAACAAGCTCCCCTGAGCATGGTATGAAACTCTCACCCTTCCCGATTCAAAACAAGTTTGTCGAGGAAAGATAGACAACACATTGTTTATCTACAGACAAAGCAAGATGTGATATTGGTCCAAGTATATGTTGATGACATCATCTTTGGCTCAATAAATTATACTCTTTGCAAACAGTTTGAAAAGCGATGACAAAGAAGTTTGAAATGAGCATGATGGGTGAACTCACATACTTTCTTGGACTACGGATCGTGAAAAGCGATAAAGGAATCACCATCGGTTAGAGAAATACACCGTAAATCTCTTGAAGAAATATGAGATATCGATTGCGCCTCATCAAGACTCCAATGGTTCCTCCAAATAATCTTGGACCCGATCTCACCGGCAATCGATTAACCAAACTCATTTCGTGGGGATTGTAGGTTCACCGATGTATCTAACGACTTCGGACCAAACATATAATTCTCATCTGCCTAATAGCAAGATATCACCCAATCCCAAAGAATCCCATCTCATCGCAACCAAAAGAATCCTCGACACGAAGGGAACTCCAAGCCATGGACTCTACTATCCAAAATGTTCGTGTTTTGATCTCAAGGATATTCGACTACGATTATGCAGTCGCAACATGGATGTAAAAAGTATCTCGTGGTCCCGTCAATTTCTTAGAGGAAAGCTGGTTTGTTGGAGTGCTAAAAGCAATAATCGGTGGCTATGTCTTGACTAAAGGCGAGTACGTGGTCAGCTGCAGGATGTTGTGCTAATGTATTATGGATGAAAAGTCAACTCGGTGACTATGACATCCATTACAAAATGGTACCCATCTTTTGTGATAACACCAAGCTATTGCAATCTCCAATAACCTTGTCCTTCACCAAAGAACCAAACACATTGATATCGATATTATTTCATCGGGGACCACATAATGAAAGGAGACATAGAACTTCATTTCATCCCCACCGAATATCAACTAGTCGATATCTTCACCAAACCCTTAGAAGAACCTACCTTCGTGAGACCGAAAGTCGAATGGGAATGCTTGACATTGAAAGTCAAGAACACGAAAATCAATCTCAATATCGGTGAGTTCTCTCTCGAAATGGTCCATGCTCCCCGAACAAAACCCCAAAACAACTTTCCCTGATAGTTGATATTGAGCATTGAATGAGTAACTAAATGCACCAAGTGTTTCAGTTACTTAAATATCCTAGGTTGGTAAACATAGCAATTTAATATAGGAATATATGTCTCTATGTCCTTCTGTCACTCATGTTAAGGGTCCCTCAAATCTTACCTCATCCCACTTGGCATTAAATGCCTTCTCTCACAACAAATATCCTTAGGGTATTTTAATCCTGCAAAATGCACTTTTACTGTGCATTGCAACTATTCCCTTAAAAACCAGGAAATTACTGCGGGTAGTGGAGTGGTCGCATTAAATGAGGTAAATAAAACGTTTTCAAAAACCAACTTAACAAATCCTCATTAGTGCAAAATCTACCCTTCTCACCACTCTATAAATACCCCTCTCAAAACATTAAAAAAAACACACACAAATTGTTTTTGCATCAAAACTCTGTCAAAATACTCTCTCCAACCCAAAACATTGTGTGTTTTTCAAATCATCAACCAGTTTTAAAGCAAAATCTTCTCTGTAAATCAATTTACAAAAGGTTTTTCATCACCAAAATCAAAAGCTTTTCAACTTTTTGATTGTTCTTGTCAAATATTTTCAAAAACCCTAAAATCTTTCAATGGAAATGGCAAGAACACAAAGCCTTCATTTTGCACCTCATGGGTGGGCGGTCTTGAAAATGTTGAATTCAAAACTAATAATGTTATAGGCAATTTTGAATACCCACCGATGTCCCAAACCTATAAGGAAGCATGAAATTTTACTCAACCCGCCCACTAAAACAGCCTTTACTCGGCCCCTTCTATCTTGCACAAAACCTCCTCGGGGGTTTTGGACAACAATGGGCCTATGACCCGACACCCTCAACCGATGAGATGACCTTATACCACTCGTGGAGTTTCTCATCAAGTTCACACTTTTTAACGGGGAAAAGTCAGTCACCCTGGACTATAAAACGTTGTGTACATCAATAGGGCTTGACTATAATCCTGGTAACTATGTTGCTCATCCTGACCCTTCCACAGTTAAGGATGAGTTCAAACAAATTTTTTTAGATCCAAAGTTTTTGGACAGAACCCCAGTCACCAAGAACTCTTTTCCTGCGGCTTGAAAGATCCTGTTCACATTTGTGATTCAGGTTCTTGGCGGGAACCACTCATCCACTAAACAAGTTAACTCTATTAAGTTAATGATGGCATATCGCTTGATGATGTGGACCTGTTGTCGACATAGGGAGATCATTTGGTGATCTCAGAACCAAGCTCTCGAGCAAAACTAGGACGAAATATGTTTCGTACCCTAGGGTTGTCTCATGCGCTTTACAAGTGTTACTGGGTTACAATTATCCTCAGGAATACAAATATTGTGCTTTACCTCGCATCCTAAGTCAATAAAATTTTCAAAAAGACCCATCCCAAGTCATTGAAATCGAATTGATAGCCCATATGGTTGTCAGAACAACTGTAAGGACTCAATGTCTCCAAACCCCGCTCCCAAAAGAGAAAGGGGAGTCTCGATCGACTAAGACCAAACCCAAGTCTCGTGGCTCTAAGGCTTGAGAACACAAACCTAAAAGGCAAAGAAAGCCCAAGATCGATCCGCCACCTAAAGGAGACCAAGCAACATGCACCCCGGTAACAACGAAGGACACTGATACATCACAGTCAGTGCCCTTGGTCCCAACTACTACTCCCCAAGATCTAGAGGGAAACAAACAACCCGCTGGTAGGGGAGCACCTTCCACTCAACTCGAGGAGGACACTCGCAAAACACATCT
The DNA here is from genome assembly GCA_022545495.1 of Chrysanthemum lavandulifolium. Classification (NCBI taxonomy): domain Eukaryota; kingdom Viridiplantae; phylum Streptophyta; class Magnoliopsida; order Asterales; family Asteraceae; genus Chrysanthemum; species Chrysanthemum lavandulifolium. The sequence continues at coordinate 316,991 of JAHFWF010000053.1, forward strand.
TTTGTCTGAGGGCAAAATGAATGATCCCAAAGACTCAGGGGGAAACGAACAACCCATTGATAGGGATATCACTGCCACAGCTTCTAAGGATAGCACTGGGAATCACCCACCAGTGCTTGAAGGAGCACAGGGGGACAAAGACTCAGAGGGACAAATACCACATGTTGATATGGAACCCATCACCACCACTGGTTTGTTAACTGTTGTTGAGGTCAATGACATCTTATTTTCTGATAAAGAAATTGTTGACAGTGAAGAAGAAATACTCTCAGCTGGAGATGAAATGGACGCCGATGTTTAATCACAAGAACAAGAGCATCACTTGATCCACAAGAGATCAAGAGTCACCGTCACCGATGATAATGACTTTGACTCTTCTTCATCTTGTCCCGAGGAATTCAAAAAGTATGACAACATTCTTCCACTGACTGAAAGACAGCTAGTTATGTGGATCACAAAGGCTTCCAGGAAGTTATATTCTGGTGTTACTGATACTCTTTGGGATCAGCACGTTGAAGCAGCTTCCAGTTATGCTGATCTGAAATCTGAAGTTTCAATGCCAACACTGATGAGCACAGGGATCTAATGTATCAACACCTACACAGACTGGATAACAACCTGATAAAATTTCTCAAGTACTTTCAGGAGTCTCACACCAAGCTGGATGAAATCAGGGAGTCTGTTAAAGAAGACCTGACACTTAACTCTAAAGTGGTGGAGGCTACTGAGGCTTACATGAAACATTCCTCCAACCCCACAGAACTGATCAACATGCTTTACTCTGAAAATGTTTAGGGTCTTCAGTCTTCCATTCAGTCTCTTCAATCAACATTGGGTTCACTGGATGCTCAACTTAATGATCTAGCTAAAGCATCGTCTTCAATGGCCAGGAATCTTGGGCCTAGAATGACCGCACTGGAATTATCTCAGACCAATCTTGCTGAAAAGGTCACAAGTCTTTAACAAGATACATCTGACATCAATACCATGGTCTCAGAGATTTATCAAGCCTTTAAAGGTCAAACAACTCCTTCTCCTCAAGATCCCAAGCAACTCTTTCTCTCACCGGGTTGCAAAGAACAATTGAGGGGAGAGCCATCAAGAAACTCCTTCTCACATCGAGGGGAGCCACCAACCTATATCAGCAACACCACTCTCATCAGTCCCACCATCAGCAACAACAGCAACAACCACAGTGACAATGACATTAGCAACATCAACACCAATAATCACAACAACTCCTCCATTGGTAGCGTCTTCTTCATCAGCTCAGGATAAGGGAAAAGCCTTAATGACCACATCAGAGCCTGAGAAGATTCCTTATGTCATCGGTAACACAAAGTACCTGCTCACTCTAGAACAGCTAACAGCCTACCTTGAAAAGGAAGACAAGCAAAAGAAACTGGTTGAGGAGGAAAAGAAAAGCAAAGAAGCCCTGGTCCAAGTAGTGGCTGAAGAAGCTGAAACGATTGGGATTGATCCTAAAAGCTTGAAAAGGAACAGCGGGCCAAAAGTTTAAAGATGCTCATCAATAAATGGGCATCATGAGAAAGAAGTCGGATGAAAAGAACAAAAGGTTGCCATCGCAAGAAAGGATCAACCATTATAACCGGACCATAACAAGCGATGGATACGGAAAAATCATCGATGTAAAAATCATCCCGATCCAAACCACCGACAATGAATGTCTGGGGAGGGATGATAAAGGCATTTTGAAGTTCATGATCCTTGAAATTCACCGACTTTGGGATCACCGAACTTGATGAGCTTGGTCCTATCATTGCAAATAAGCAAAATGCGATGGTCAAGGAGTCGATGAAATCCTCAAAGAAGCGGTATGAAAGACTAAGGAAGCACCAAGATGAATTGGGATACAACCACTCTAATCGCGACTAAGGATCTCGGCCTCGACCAACCCATGATAAGAGGAAAAGGGTTGAGTCTGGACCTAAAATCAAGGTACCTGGCCTTGACTGCAACAGGGAGCTACCTGAAGGAGTGAAGTTCGTGAATTGTCTTTGTATTGAAAATCCTGAAAGAGGAATTTTCTTTATTGATGTCTATGGGAACCCAGCATTCCAAAGGTGGAGTAACATTGATCTTGCAGGGGTGGCTACAATGGCAAGCTACCTACCAGTGGCCTCTCAAATCCAAACCCGTAAAACATCGTTCTCGAATTGACCTAAATGCCAAGATAAGAGAGCACCTCGACAAAGAAACACTCCTCAAGAAGAAACCAAAGCTAGAAGCACTGGAATCCATCTTGATTGACATCATATGTCGTATCATTTATCTTTTGTACTAGTGATAGGACTATGTAATCGATCAATAAACGATGTATGTTTTGTTAAAATATTCTGTTTCTTATTATGTTCATTATTACATTCGGTGTAAGAAGAAGCCATTTGCTCACTTACATTGATCAAATACTTAGGCTATTTGTATATCCAAATAGGGAGACTGCTGGGTTCAATGAATACCCAAACCCTTAAGTCTAGGATTCAATAGAAAATACCCTAAGTGTTTAGTCCCTTAAACACTAACTAGTCACCGAGCGCATAGTCTCTCGAAGAAGTTGTCTTCGTGGATACCAAGAATAGACAAAGAAGAAGTCTCTCCACTCGGTGGCGGAACTTGCGGGTGAAGGCGAGTCAAGAAGAAGATGGTGGATTCGGTGAGTGATGACAATAACTCACCGAATCTCAAACTCCTCACCAACTACTAACATCAAGACAAACTAAAGATCAAGACCAAGGCTATAAAGATCAAGAATGAGCGGGACAAGGCGGGATAAGTTTGAACAGATAAGACGAAGTCCCTATCAACCAAAGTCAAACTTTCCTTGAATCATTAATTATCGTGCTCAAGTGTCATCACCGACAAGAAGAAAGTAGCCTTGTCACTTACCCAATATAGTTAATGTAAACAGAGACAAAATACATCGATAATTTGTCTTCAGAACTGTCGGTTGTCCTCAGGATAGAGTCAAAATCATTGATGAGTGTCCAAATACTCATCATTTTGTAGAATATAAACCTGAAAATCATCGAAACACTCAAAACACATCAAAATGATCAAAATATCACAAATCGTTGTTTTATGTGTTTTAAATGCAAAATATCAAAATCGATGAAAACGATCAAATTTGCAAAATTGCGCTTTAGTCCCCAACTTTCAAAAATTGTCAAAATAGTCCCCGAGTCAAAATTTCAAAAGAAAAGTCATCAAAGGTCTTTTAAAATCATAACTTGTCAAATTTAGTCCTTTGGTGAAAAATATCAAAAGTTTGAGAAAATTACAAAATGGTCCTCAAGTTTGAAAATTCGCGAAATGGCCTCGAAAATTGCAAATGGCATTGTTGGTCCTTATACTTTTGAAAGTTGTCACTTAGGTCCCTTGGAATGACTTTTCGAATTGGCGACTTAGGCCCTCAAGTTTGATTTTACATATTAAGTCCTTGGAGTTTTAAACTACTTAACTCAATTTTGGACCGCCCACCTTTGACCCCCGCCAATTGAATTGTGAACCCCTCGATTATTATATCCATCAAATGGTTTGACTATCACACTTGCTGGCGCCAAAGTCCTTCTTTCCCAACCACCGCCTCGCCACTCACACCACAATCAACCCCTCCTCACCATATCACTCTCATTGTCCCCCACCTCATCACAAAAACCAAGAATCATTAAATGACCCTTTACCCATTCCACTCAACCAAACCGAAAAAGTCCAATTTGGCGCCAAAATGACATGTGGCAATTTTGTTGAATTCTATGGTCGAGATCAGTGGGAAGTGTCGTAAGTCTAGTGAGAAGCTTTTGGAAGTATAAAAGGAGAAAAGAAGAGAGAAGGGTAGTTAGTTTTATAGTTTTACCTTAATGTCGCTTTTTAAAAATGTTGTAGTTTATATCTAAATAATGTAATTTCGGTTCTCGTGAACCATATTCAAGTTAAACCTTCAAAGGTAATGTGTTTTGATTAAGCAATTCCAAGTTCTTTATGAGTTTCAAATTTTAAGTTAATCAGGTAAATTTCGGTATAAGTCTTATGCACAAGCTCTTAGAAGCTTGTTTCTAAACTTAACTAAGCTTAGATAAGCTATTTAAAGTCTTTTGAAAGCTTTGAAGCAGCTCAATCATTTTCACTGATAGTCAACAAAAGTCAATGGGACTCAAATGGATTGGATTTGGAATTTGATGATGCAGAGGTGAAATATGGTTAAAATGGATTAGTTTAGAGTAGTATTGATTCGGTTTTAGTCCGGTACACCACCGGGTTCAAGTTAGTATCATTTCCTTTTCAATTTTCAAGTCAAGATTTGCGGCTTCATGCTTATCTTGTAACTCGTGGTCCATTTAGTGTAAAACTTGCTCACATAGTTGTATTTAGGTATTGTAGACATAGTTTGATCATTTAAACAAGGTTGCTTAGTAGTTATTTTATTTTAAGTTTGCAGCGCTTTTAAGGTGTGTTTGGATTTGGGATTTTTACCGTGTTAGAGGGTCTTGCAAGGGTAGGTTTATATTGGTTCATGCTTGCTTAGCCATTTCATGATCATTTCGTCTTAACTTTGGTCCGCAACATCACCAAAGTCAAAAATCCATTTCATTTGCCTTAGAGAGCCCCACTCGCTGGTGTTTTTGCAACATCCAACCCTTGTTTTGTGTTCAAATTCCATAAACAAAGCTTTTGTTAACTTCATTACATCTTTAAACATCATTACCAGTCCTTGAATCCAGATCAAAACTCAAGAAAGTCAAAGTTTCATTGTTTCTTAAAAGTCAAAAGTTCAAAACTCGGTTTGGCCATTCTAGCAGTGAATTTTAATGAGCTCATTTATTGGACAATTTCAGTGATTCTAGTTGTTTTTAAAACTTCCTTGGTCTAGTTTACAGTTATGATTTTATGTATTTTGTGATTTTTTCTAAAAGCTCAAAAGAGCTTATGATTACGGGCTTAATCCGCGCAGGAATCTTATTACTGCGCGTGTTTGTCTGTGTTTTGCGAGACCTTGCACAGGCTCACTTGAGCTCCCTAGGCCTGATCCTTGGTGTTTTACATAGCCACCCAGGTCATCTTTAGGTCCCCTTAATTTGTTTTTGTAACTAGCTTATTTGGTAGCTTTTTTCATGTCGCAAGTAGCAACCCTTCACTGCTTTCTCGCCATTAATCTCAATAACTCAAATCTGTTCCATTTGCTAAATCAGAGGTTGTAGCTTGTTGGTACTTGCCCCATTTTGGTTAATTTAGCTTTTAGAGCTTCCCTTTCAGTTTGGTGCATTTTGGTTTTCATCAGCTTATCCAAAGTGCTTATTTTTAAGCACTTTGGACACCAGTTGCTTAATCCTCCAAACAAGCCCTTGTTTTTCTAATTTTCCTAGCTTCTAAATATAATTTTAAGCTTTTCCTGAAATTTTCATATTTTTCTAAGTTGTTTTGCTATTTTTCTTGATTTTAATTAGTTTTAAGCATTTTAAATAGCATTTAATATAAAAATTAGAAAAGTCTCAAAAAAATAATTTTTCAATTTTCTTAAGTTTAGATAAATGTAAAAAGCTTAAAAAGTATTTTTCCATATTTTTCTCCTTTTATTTGGTATTTTTAATAATTTTAATTAGTTTTAAATAGTTTTAAATTAGTAATAAATATATAAAAAGCCTAAAAAATATAATTTCTGTTTTAAAATTAGTTTTATCATATTTTAGATTTTTCCAAGTCTTAATTTCATTTTTCTAGTCTTATTTTGTATTTTCTTTTATTTTTGAGTATTATTAAATAGTTTAAAATAGTTTTTAATTAATAATAATTAATTAAATAGTTGTAAAAATAATTTTCCTTTCCTAATAATTTTCTTTTATCATTAGGTTTGTAAAATGTATTTTTCATATTTTTAGGATTTATATTGTATAAGTTTCACGCTTTTATTTATCGCTTACGTTATTTTTATTTAAACGTAAGTTTTCGCTTTAGGTTTTAAACGCTCATCACTTTAAATATAGTGATAGCGTTTATTTAATATCTTTTATCTTTTAATCTTCTTAATTTGCATTTAAGTCGCTTTTATTTATAAACTTTTCGAGTATAATTATCCTTTTCAAATCCTTTCTGATCGCTATCATTAGTGATCAATCTATCGTCTGATCAAGTGTTTAACACACCATTGAGTCTCCGTGGGACATAACGACCCGGGAATCCCCTGTATTCTCTGATCTTAATTGTATTTGTGCTTAAGCTGTTTTGAGTCTGTTTAGACTTGACGGTTCGGACAAGATCAAAATTTTGGCGCCGCTGCCGGGGAGGCTTTAGCGTGTGTTTAGCCATTTTCAGATCCATTCTTGTGCATACCCCATCTTTTGTAAAAAAAATTTTGTAAAGTTTTCAAAAATCCAAAAAGTTCATTAACACTTTTCCTAAAGTGTTAAAAACGCCAAAAATATTTTCATTCTTTGTTTTTATGGCATAGTTTTCAAAAATCCAAAAATATTCATCTTTACCCTCTAACTGCTTAATTCTCCATTCCTTATCCTCTAAACCGATAATTCTATCTTCTCAACCTCTCGCTTTTAATTCTTATGGCGCCTTGCGATAAAACTATGGCGTAATTACTATTCAAGAGCTAAAAGCTAGCCTTCATAAGATGCACTTGATTGGTGACGATGATGAGGAGAGTGCTATTCCATTGAACAATGTTATCTCTCAACTCCTCAATCTATCAAATCACACCGTAGCTCCATTGACTCTCTCATAATGGGGATAAGCATCTTAGCACTATTCCGGAAACGGAACCATCTAATGTTGAGAACTTTATCCCGATCCCAGTGAGTCCGAGGAATTCTTGACCATGAGTGTGATGTGTCTTCCTCTTACAAATGATCTTGTTGAGACTTTCTCGATTTTGACAAGTGATTATAGTGATGCCGATTCTTTATATTCTAAAGACATAGAATTTATTGATGCATTACTTCCACATTCGAGATCGCCAACTTAGAAGAGGATGTTGACCATGTTGTTTCCATTAACAATTCATACGACTATCACTAATCCCTTATTCGAATTCGATTCGAATTTACTCTAAATTCGCTTAATCCAATCTTTGATAGTGATGAGTCGACACGGAGACTATAATGGACGAGGTGCATATTTATAGCCCACGGCACCGCACATGTCCCACCTCCGTATATGCTTCATGAGGAGTTCGCCGGTGAACTCACTCATATCATATCTCCATTGGAGTATGATTGCGTGGATGGCAAAATCATGATCTGGGAGAGAATCTCAATTTGCATAGTTATGACAAATCTTCCCACCCTCCCAACCGAGATGCCTTCCAAACCAAAGAGCTCTACCAACAAAATCCAAATAAGTGCAATTGCACTTAATCCCGAGGAAGAAGATCTAGTTATGATTGTTATCATGATCTTCCTTCTTTTCTTCACCTACTCGGTGACTTCCTTTCTTCTTCACTCCTTCGGGAATGAAGACACTATTTTTGATCCCGGCATTCTCATTCATCATTTTTGAGCCGGTTCTCTCTATATCTCATCGGTGTGGAACTTTCACGTGCTTCAAATGTTTATCCAAACATCTTGAATGAAAGTCCGATGGAGATTGTTTCTTCCACTTTGCTTCCCATGAACCAATGAATGCGGGTCGAGTCAAGCTAGCGACTGAAATCAAAAACAAGAGCACACACATATGGGTTTTCACCCATATTTCGACTTCTTACCCTTTCTACCACCTAAGTGTGGGGTGATGTCTCACATGTTATATATATATATATATATATATCTCTAAAAAAAAAAAAAAAAAAAAAAACCTTTCTAAATAATGGCCGTAGTATTTCCTTTACGTTTTTGTTTCGCATAACACGGTACTTTGAATATTGAGGGCAATATTCATTTCTAAGTATGGGGGAATTCTCACTAATTTCATATATTATCTACCCAATTCTGCTTTTGGCCAAAATTTTTTTTTTGGAGTAAGTGTTTTACACTTACTCATTTGGTTATCATCCGCCATGTTTGATAAACTAAAGGATTGGCTAATCCAGAGCAAACGGCTCTTGGTAAAGATATATCAAATCCGCTTATATGGCTTGCAATTTGCCCAAAATTGTATGGTTTTCACCACCATATCCTTAAAAGTGAAGAGTTGGCTAGCCCGCAAGATTATGGCTTGTGGTAAAGGTCAGGAAAATCCATAATTGGTAATCGACTCACCAAAGATAATATTGATAATTTATCTAATAGTTGGCTAGTCCGTAGGGTACGGCTTCCGTAAAGACACATCAAACCGTTCTGACTTGTGGTTTGCTCAAAATCACATGGTTATCGATGTACCATGGTTCTTACTTGAACTGAAACATTTGGCTACTCGTAAGTAATGGCTTTGGTAAAGAGTTTAAAATCCATTATGTTTTCTCAAATCATTGCTAGGACTAGCAATATCTCAATGGGGGATTGATGAGTGTCCAAATACTCATCATTTTGTAGAATATAAACCCAAAATCATCTCGAAAACACTCAAAACACATCAAAATGATCAAAATATCACAAATCAGTGTTTTATGTGTTTTAAATGCAAAATATCAAAATCGATGAAAAACGATCAAATTTGCAAAATTGCGCTTTAGTCCCCAACTTTCAAAATTGTCAAAATAGTCCCCGAGTCAAAATTTCAAAAGAAAAGTCATCAAAGGTCTTTTAAAATCATAACTTGTCAAATTTATTCCTTTGGTGAAAATATCAAAAGTTTGAGAAAATTACAAAATGGTCCTCCAAGTTTGAAAATTGGCGAAATGGCCCTGGAAAATTGCAAAATGGCATTGTTGGTCCTTATACTTTTGAAAGTTGTCACTTGTGGTCCCTTGAATGACTTTTCGAATTCGCGCTTAGGCCCTCAAGTTTCGATTTTACATATTAAGTCCTTGAGTTTTAAACTACTTAACTCAATTTTGGACCTCGCCCACCTTGACCCCCGCCAATTGAATTGTGAACCCCTTGGATTATTATATCCATCAAATGGTTTGACTATCACATTGTTGGCGCCAAAGTCCTTCTTTCCCAACCACACGCCTCGCCACTCACACCACAATCAACCCCTCCTCACCATATCACTCTCATTGTCCCCCACCTCATCACAAAACCAAGAATCATTAAATGACCCTTTACCCATTCCACTCAACCAAACCGAAAAGTCCAATTTGGCGCCAAAATGACATGTGGCAATTTTGTTGAATTCTATGGTCGAGATCAGTGGGAAGTGCTCAAGTCTAGTGAGAAGCTTTTGGAAGTATAAAAGGAGGAAAGAAGAAGAGAGAAGGGTAGTTAGTTTTATAGTTTTACCTTAATGTCGCTTTTTTAAAAATGTTGTAGTTTATATCTAAATAATGTAATTTCGGCCTCATGAACCATATTCAAGTTAAACCTTCGAGTAATGTGTTTTGATTAAGCAATTCCAAGTTCTTTTATGAGTTTCAAATTTTAAGTTAATCAGGTAAATTTCGGTTTATAAGTCTTATGCACAAGCTCTTGAAGCTTGTTTCTAAACTTAACAAAGCCTAGATAAGCTATTTAAAGTCTTTTGAAAGCTTTTAGCAGCTCAATCATTTTCACTGATAGTCAACAAAAGTCAATCGACTCAAATGGATTTGGATTTGGAATTTGGATGATGCGAGGTGAAATATGGTTAAAATGGATTAGTTTAGAGTAGTATTGATTCTGGTTTTAGTCTGGTACACCAGCTGGGTTCAAGTTAGTATCTGTTTCCTTTTCAATTTTCAAGTCAGTATTTGCAGTTTCATGCTTATCTTGTAACTGTGGTCCATTTAGTGTAAAACTTGCTCACATAGTTGTATTTAGGTATTGTAGACATAGTTTGATCATTTAAACAAGGTTGCTTAGTAGTTATTTTATTTTAAGTTTGCAGCGTTTTTAAGGTGTGTTTGGATTTGGGATTTTCTTGTGTTGTAGGGTCTTGCAAGGGTAGGTTTATATTGGTTCATGCTTGCTTAGCCATTTCATGATCATTTCGTCTTAACTTTGGTCCGCAACATCACCAAAGTCAAAAATCCATTTCATTTGCCTTAAGAAATTTAATTGTTGGTGTTTTGCAACATCCAACCCTTGTTTTGTGTTCAAATTCCATAAACAAAGCTTTTGTTAACTTCATTACATCTTTAAACATCATTACCAGTCCTTGAATCCAGATCAAAACTCAAGAAAGTCAAAGTTTCATTGTTTCTTAAAAAGTCAAAAGTTCAAAACTCGGTTTGGCCATTCTAGCGTGAATTTTAATGAGCTCATTTATTGGACAATTTCAGTGATTCTAGTTGTTTTTAAAACTTCCCTTGGTCTAGTTTACGTTATGATTTTTATGTATTTTGTGATTTTTCTAAAAGCTCAAAAGAGCTTATGATTATGGGGCTTAATCCGCATGGCAGGTCTTGTTACTTCTGCATGTGCTGTGCAGTTTTGGGACCTTGCACAGGCTCACTTGAGCTCCCTAGGCCTGATCCTTGGTGTTTTACATAGCCACCCAGGTCATCTTTAGGTCCCTTAATTTGTTTTTGTAACTAGCTTATTTGGTAGCTTTTTCATAAGTCGCAAGTAGCAACCCTTCACTGCTTTTCCGCCATTAATCTCAATAACTCAAATCTGTTCCATTTGCTAAATCAGAGGTTGTAGCTTGTTGGTACTTGCCCCATTTTGGTTAATTTAGCTTTTAGAGCTTCCTTCAGTTTGGTGCATTTTGGTTTCATCGACTTATCCAAAGTGCTTATTTTTAAGCACTTTGGACACCGCTTGTTTAATCCTCCAAACAAGCCCTTGTTTTTCTAATTTTCCTAGCTTCTAAATATAATTTTAAGCTTTTCCTGAAATTTTCATATTTTTCTAAGTTGTTTTGCTATTTTTCTTGATTTTAATTAGTTTTTAAGCATTTTTAAATAGCATTTAATATAAAAAATTAGAAAAAGTCTCAAAAAAATAATTTTTCAATTTTCTTAAGTTTAGATAAATGTAAAAAGCTTAAAAAGTATTTTTCCATATTTTTCTCCTTTTATTTGGTATTTTTAATAATTTTAATTAGTTTTAAATAGTTTTAAATTAGTAATAAATATATAAAAGCCTAAAAATATAATTTCTGTTTTAAAATTAGTTTTATCATATTTTAGATTTTCCAAGTCTTAATTTCATTTTTCTAGTCTTATTTTGTATTTTCTTTTATTTTTGAGTATTATTAAATAGTTTAAAATAGTTTTAATTAATAATAATTAATTAAATAGTTGTAAAAATAATTTTCCTTTCCTAATAATTTTCTTTTATCATTAGGTTTGTAAAATGTATTTTCATATTTTTAGGATTTATATTGTATAAGTTTCACGCTTTTATTTATACGTTTACGTTATTTTTATTTAAACGTAAGTTTTACGTTTAGGTTTTAAACGCTCATCACTTTAAATATAGTGATAGCGCTTATTTAATATCTTTATCTTTTAATCTTCTTAATTTGCATTTAAGTCGCTTTTATTTATAAACTTTTTCAAGAGTATAATTATCCTTTTCAAATCCTTTCGATCGCTATCATTAGTGATCAATCTATCGTCGATCAAGTGTTTAACACACCATTGAGTCTCCGTGGGACATAACGACCCGGAATCTCAGTATTCTCCGATATTAATTGTATTTGTGCTTAAGTCGTTTTGAGTCCTGTTTAGACTTGACGGTTCGGACAAAATCAATCATACTTGTATAAATAGCATAAGAGATAGAGTGGAAGAACTTGAAGCTTGTGAATTAATTGTAAAACACACAAGCCATCCTTCACTCCTCCAAAGACAACTCTACCCCCGAGATAGCTCGGTGGTTCCTTTGTAGTTGTGCTCGACTTAGCTTCGCTTAGTGAGGAGATACCATATATTGTCATTTCAATCCCAAGTATTATTCCAAGTACTTGGGTAATGTATTCTTTTTATTTGTTTCTAATAAAGAATATATAAGTTGAAAATTATTCAAAGGTGTTTTTATTTACATTATTTGGTCATTGTTCACAATCGGTTGGTTTATTGCTTTAATTGTTTTATACGATTGTGAAACGGAACAACAAAGAGGAACCATTGTCGCTTGCTTGACGAATGATGTACGGCCTTTCTTAATTGGGAGCGAGCTTGCCCGACCGCGCCATACTAACCTCGTTTATCGTATTACATAGTCGCCGTGTTTAAAAGACTCGGGCGGACGCGTTCATTGTAATACTTTTCCATTTTGTTTTTGGAGTGTGCTAGGTGGATGACGGCCAAGTCGCTTTTCCTCGGCTAATGCTAGGTCCACCTGTGGAATATTCATTTTCATCCTTGTTTACCATAGCAACTCTTTTGTTTGGATGAGCAATTCAATGTATTATCGCTGGGCCCATATACCCGGTGAAGGGTGTTTCACGTGTGCTTTCCTTTGGTGTGGTTCGTATGCCCACAATACGCTGAGAACTCGCTCACCCAACAAGTCTTGTATTCCTTCATCCTTTTCTTGATACCTTTCACAATTTCTCTTTTGGCTACCTTTCCTTGGCCATTAGCTTGAGAATGGTAGGGAGATGTAGTAGCTCTAAGGATACCCTAGTTCTTGCACCATGATTTGGATGGTTTACCAACAAATTAGGTTTCGTTGTCGCTATGAGTGTTTGTGGCATGCCGAATCGGGTGATGATTTGATCGAGACAATGGTTAAGACCTTTCTTGAAGTGATGGAGGCTAGCGGTTTTACTTGACCCACTTGGTGAATTAATCTCTGACTACAATCATGTGTTTGACATTTCGAGGGCAACCAGAATGATCCATATATCGATGCCCCATTGATGGAATGGCGGTGCGAGAATGGGATGAGGTTATGTTTTGCACGATTAAACATTGGCTTAGCGCCACATTCTTAGCATTTTTAGGTCGACCTCCGCGCCCCGATTTATTGTCGCCAATAGTACCCCATCATGATTGCTTTGGCTTCTACGGTACATGACCTTGAGTGCATGCCGCACATTCCATTGTAGATGTATTGAATGATTTTCCGCACCTCTGTTAGTACCTATGAATGTTTTGCGATATAGAGTGCCAACCCTGATGTAGTACATAATGGCCTCATACCGATTCTTAGTGCCTCCACTTTCTCAGGTGGCAAAATACCTTGAGATAACCAGTTGAAAATGGGAGTCATCCAAGTTTCATCCGTCCCGACCTAGGATACTTTCGCAGCTTGAGGATGGATTTCTCGTTGATGACTTTACTAAGACCTCCTTTCCAAAGTGTTCGAAAGTAGGGCAACAAGTTTGCTTGAGTGTGTCGCTCGTTGGTTCTATCCTTGGGGATTTGAGTGATGTAGAAGGATGTGAAGTATGGCAGATCTCGTTGAGCATTGCTGTATAGCTTCATTGTCTCCTCTTTGCGGTGCATTCACCGCATACTTGTGAGGCTACCAACAATGAGTCTATGTATACCTTGATTCTTTAACTTCCATTGTTTCGCCATGCATAAGCTTGCTAGTAGCGCTTCATATTCGCTTATTGATTGAGGCTTTGAAATTGAACTTGTGGCATATGTGAAGTCGCTACCAGATGGGCTTGTAGCACTAACCCCGCCTCGAACCTTGTTTGTATGATCGTCGGTTTATAAATTCCAAGTTTCATCATCGTGGCCCATGGGTGTTGGTCGTGTTTTCGACTTTCACCGGTATTGCTAGAGGTGATATCGACCTCGATGAGAAAGTCTATCATGATTTTCCCTTTAATTGAGTGCCCGGATGATAATAGTAGGCAAACACCAATTTTTCTAGTAGAAGATAGTTGACTTGTGCATCTTGCAAAATCTTGTTGAAGAAGTAGATTGGCCTTTGAACCTTGTCTCATTCGCCAAAAGTATCGACCGATTGCATCCGTGGATCTTGCCGGTACATGGTGAGAGTTTCACCGTAATGGAGCCGTCGTGGTGGGTAGTTCGCTTATAAACACCTTGAGGTCTTGAAATGTTACTTCAACTTCTTCCGTCCACTCGCATACCTTTTTCTTGTTGCATTCTATCAATACTTTGAAGAATGAGAACGATTTTTCGATGCTCGTGAGAGAAACCGGTTGATGGTCGCAAGTTTCCGCTTAAGCTTTGTAGCTCTCTCGTGTTCTTAGGAGGAGTCATGTCTAGTACCGCTGAATCTTTTGGGGTTAGCCCCGATTCTTGTGGCGTCGATTATGTGACCCAAGAACCGATCCTCTTCCACTCGAATGCGCCTTAGCCGGGTTTAGCTTCATGTTAATGCGTCGAAGGTTTTGGAATATTTCTATGATGTCGCGCAATAGTGCATCTTCGTCTTGCTTTTGATAACCATGTCGTCAACATATTCCTTAAGGTTGAAACCTATATGAGATTTGAATTCTTTGCCTACCGATTGCTTGGTGGGTGGCACTGTGATTCTTGAGACCAAAAGGCATTTTGGTGTAGCAATAGAGACCCCGATTGGTTTAGAATGTTGTCTTGTCTTCATCGACGCATTCATCGAATCTGGTGGTATCCTTTGTATGCATCAAGAATGCACTTGTATTTGAAACCGACTGAAGACTCTACCTTCCAATCGATGGAAGGTAAAGGGTAGTTGACTTTTAGACATGCCTTGTTTTAGCTTAGAAATCTACGACATGCACCATGTGTCATTGACTTTCTTGGCCATGACTGGGTTTGAGACCCCGGTTTGATATTTTATTGGTCGTAAGATGCATGCATGGGTTAGTTCCGTGGCTTGGGAATCCATGGCCTGAGAGCGCTCTAGAGTTTGTGTCTTTTCACACGATAGGTATTGCATATTGGTTTAGGCCCAGGTTGTGCTCTGCTAACTCCCTGAGAATGCATCCCAAGGAATGTGAGGCTATCATCACTGCTATGACCACTGGATCGGATGATGGTATGAACGCATTCCACGGAATGCTTCTCGGTGGTATACGTTGCCGGGTCTCCATGAGTATTCACGATCGAGTTTGAATTGTACTATAGAAAAACACATATCAAATAGAAAATGCCTTAAGATTTTTGCGCTCATTGAACAAGTTAAAACTAATCGCAACAAGTTATGTTTTCGCATGAACAAAAATCAAGTTAGTCAATACATTATACATGGTACGAACAACTTGCTCATTGCAATAAGTTAAGGCTAAGTCTTGAAAAAAACTAAATAGAGTACTTACTTTTTACATTTAAAGAAAATGAAAATCTAAATCTATATGTTACCTATAAAGCATCTACATCCATTCTTTAACTTTTAAACTTGAAAACTTAAAAAAATAAAAATAATATAAAAATAATCAATTACTAATATATTGTTAATTGAAAATTGTAAAAACATCAACTATTAAATTAATAATTTAAATATTGTTTTTCGCTTATAACACATCTTTTTTCCGCAATAACTATATATTAAACTCGTAAGTTGCATCAAGGTCACCGAAAATACATGTCGTAAAGATACTTATTTGACGTTTACACCTTCCTTTACGGAGTATTCGTATATTTCTCATAAAATTAAAGATCCAAAATTGCAAATTCTCAATAATGAACAATTCTGAAAGATGTTTTCTTATAATATTTGAAATTTCAACTTCCGATCCGTTTGATACGGCGAGAGAAATCACGCGTTAGACACATTTCCAGATGTATTAGTTCTAGCTAAAATTTTGATAATATTTTTAATAAAAAGACAAGTGATGTGTATGCAGCTAGATTGCAAAGTTTTGGAGTGGGGAGCAAATGGAATAGAGTATATAAAGTATAAACTATGTAGGAGCATATGATGATTGGGTATTAAAGTGAAAAGAGGCATGCCCATTCTATTCCCATGCCCCTATACCTTGAACATACAAAACATAGATATATTAACATTCTTTATAGGGAGAAAATAAGGAATAATATTATGTTTGTGTAGTTTGGTACTAGAAGACGACAAATACATGTAACATGATATCTAAGATAAACTACTTACAGTACTTAACTATTGCATTGTATTATTTTGTTAATTTATTGCATATTATGAGTCAATAGATACCTTTTAAACATTGATAGCATGATAAACTGTTGGATAAACCTTATAATTAAAGGGGTGTTCGAGGGGATATTGTGTGCGTATTTTTGTCCGTAACTTTGTAGTTTTGTGTTCTTGTGTGTTCGTTTGTCCAACGCGTGCTTCGTGTTTGGTGTTGCAACTTAGGATTGATTGACGTTAAGGGCTAGGTTCTGTGCTCAACATTTTCAAGTTTGTTGTGGTTTTGTTCAACATAAACAAAGACGTATGGCATGCTTTCAATAATCTACAAGTAACATATTAAGGCCAAAACTAAAACAAATTTATCTTTAATAGGTCATCATTTATACTTAGAAGCAGGTAGCTAATGTGATACTGGTGTTACCGGTTATCAACATTTTACATGACGTATCAATTTTTTTGTATCAGTACTAACGCGTGATTTTGAATTATGAGAAACTATACGATATGCCGATTTATAAACCGCTTCTATAAAGCTTATTTTTGTATCTTGGAGAAGGTATATAGAATACAACTAAAAGTCTAAAACATTCTTTTTGGCATAACTAATTCACTTTGTTGTGCTTCAATTTGCGTCATTGGTTGAGGTGATACAAATAAGAGTATTGTGAGAAGTGTGAGAGTATGTAGGAGATGCATAGGAAAAGGAGTACTTAAAAGTGGGAAATGCTTTTAAAACTTTAAAAGCAGAGTTTGGAGAGGTTTGAGGAGGCAAAGAAATGTGAAATAATGGTATTGTCCGGTTGTAGGAGATGGTGTGTGTGTTTTATGAGTGTGTGTTTAGGTGTAAATGTGTGTGTGGGTGGGTTTATCATCACACACCGGCAGTCAGCTTTTTCTTTCTCACGCCTGCTCCCACTCATCAAAATTTATGTCCCTCTCAACCGGAAAAAGCGACTTCCACTATCTCAAAGTTTTATTATCTAAATGTTTCTTTCCAATATCAAGCAAAATACATATTATCCGACGTGTTGTAAACGATTTGTTTATTACAGAAACATTAATGATTAATTGACATGTTCTTTAGTCTTTGAAAAAGAAACATATACTTTCCAAACCATTTACGTATTGATATGCTTATTGTCAATATAGTTTTTGTTTACTGGTATACATACAAGTTCTTGATCAAAATTGATTTTAAGGTTAAGATTGTGTTATGGTTCGAAGCATTTTGTTCTTTTCCTTTTGTAATTGTATGCATTCCTTAAAAATGTTGGACAGTTTGCAATAGGTCCCAAATAACACGCAAAGACGACCACGTAATAATTTGCTGTGTGTCCCAGATAAAACGCAAAGATGACAATTTGCGTAAGATCTTTGGTCACTCCTTGGCAGCCTGTCTTAAGTATAAGAAGCAAGTGACCCCTAATCCAGTATGTCCCAAATAACACGCAAAGACGACAATTTGCGTTGAACAATTAGGTTCCATTTAATACTTTTAGGCTAAGTGTTGGTCCATGCGGTTTGAGTAAATAAATGACGATAAATGATAAACAATAATAAGAACAACATCTTCACTCAAGACTACTTAAACAACAAATAACATCATTTGTACTTTTCAACGTTTATAAATCTTAATCAAAGATTTACAAGGAATAGTTTACGGTACATTATTCCGGTTGATGACAAATGAAAACTCTCATAATAAGAACAACACAATCAGCTAGCTTTGCTTTGATTGTTCTTAGGAGAAGAGGATCCTATCAACTATAATACTTTATATTATTTTCTATGTTAGTTTAAGATCTCTCCTTATCCCGTTTACAACCTTTCGTTTATATAAAAGGGAAAATATTACGAATGCACATGGGTACAATAACTTGCCAACTTGCAATAGATAGCATGTGCCTAGTATGCTAGGTTAAGCATACTTTTGGTTTACCAGTGCTGTCAACTATTTGTACCAAAATGTTACTTTCTCGTCTTTTGATAAGTGCTTTTGCACTATCTTTCTAAGAAGTTTCCCGCCCAGACTTTAGAGACTAAGTTGCTCTTCAGAGATAAGTCTTCAAGGTTAGTGAGACATTTGTTAGATCTCAGTGACTTAGGTGTTGTTTGTATCTTCTTATACTTTAGTCAATGATACCGCATCAGCTTATAAAGTGATTCTTCGGTTGGTCTTCAACTTCCCTGAAGCTTGACTGTTGATTGAGCTTTATACAACTCCCACTGATTTCTTTTATCAGTGAGTTACATTATCTAATAACTATCAGTGAGTAACACCCTCTGATAATCATCAGGGAGTAACATCCTCTGATAATCATAAGGGAGTAATTTACTCTCTGATTTGTTATCAGAGTATAAATTACTCTCTAGATGTCATCAGAGAGTGACATACTCTCTGATCCTTATCAGAGACAAAATGTTCACTCATCTTCAGTGAATGAATTAGGCTATTTTATATTTAAATACTTGTCAAAGATAATTGGGTCAAAATATGACCTAACAAACTTCCTATTTGAATATTAATCTTAATCAGTGGTAATTGAGCATAACGGCTTCTTCTTACATACTGAATTACAACAAGGAATAAAATAAAAAGAAAGACAACGTCTGATTCCTTTTTGTTACTGACAAGAAATAGACTATGAGACCTTGAACTTTTAGTTACTGAACCTTTTGATTTCAAGTTCGGAGGTTCAGAGTCACATCTTCAATAATAGGCTAATCTAAATAATAGTTAGAGACAATTGAGTCAGCTTTTCTACCTAACTGTCTCCCCCTATTTAAATAGAGAAATAACCTATATTAATCAGTTGTAAATGAGCATAACGACTTCTTCTTATAAACTAATTTACAACAAAGAATTTTAAATAAAAATCAAATAATATTTGATCCTTTGTTAATAATGTCTTCAATGAAGTTTCTTGAGGATCAAGGACTATTCCATTCACCGAACACTCCCTGATGGAACCTTTGTGCATTCCCTAAAGACATACCCATCTACCCCTAATGCTCCCCCATCAACGGCCTCTGAAGCTCTTTCCTTTAATAGCCTTTGATGCTCATTTCTCCCAATTTTAGTTGCTACTGAGAGTAACCATTTATCATATTTAAGCATTACCACTTTTATAGCTTGAGAGAATTAATACTCATACTTTCATAAAAACCTCTGAAGCAGAAATTTCAAGAAGAAAACATTTACTCAGGACGTGCTGTCCTGGTGAACTTATTTCTGAACAAATGGACTTGAAAGAAGTAGCACTAATAAGAGTATGGTTAAAAAAGCTGGAGAAGAGGCCGATGGAGCTTCTTTCTGCACAAGATCATTATGATAGAACACGATCTTGTATAATGAAGCTAAATGATGTTTTGCGGAGGGTCTATTTTTGTGGGGTTTAGGGGAGGGTTCTGCTTTTGTGTTATTAGCCGTCATTCTAGAACGCTTTGAGTTATTAGCAGTCATTCAAGAATGGATTTGGCTTTAGAGAAACCCACCTGCTCTGATACCACTTGTTGGTCCACGCGGTTTGAGTAAATGACGATAAATGATGAACAATAATAAGAACAACAAAATTTTCACTCAAGACTACTTAAAAAACTAATAACACCATTTGTACTTTTTAACGTTTATAAATCTTATTAAAAATGAATCAAATATTTACAAGGAATAGCTTATGGCACACTATTCCGGTTGATGACAAATAAAAACTCTCCAAATAAGGATAACACAAGCAGCTAGCTTTGCTTTGATTGTTCCTACGAGATGAGGATCCTATCAACTATAATACTTTGTATTATTTTTTATGTTTGTTTAAGATCTCTATTTATCCCGTTTACAACCTTTCATTTATAAAGAAGGGGAAATACTGCGGATGCACATGGGTACAGTAACTTGCCAACTTGCAATAGATAGCACGTGCCTAGTATGCTAGGTTAAGCATAATTTTGGCTTACCATTGCTGGTAACTATTTGTACCAAAATGTTACTTTCTCGTCTTTTGATAAATGCTATTGCACTATTTTCCCAAGAAGTTTTCCGCCCAGACTTCAGATACTAAGTTGTTCTTCAGAGATAAGTCTTCAGGGTCAGTGAGATATTTGTCAGATCTCAGTGACTCTGGTGTTTTTTATAGCTCCTTGTACTTTACTCATTGATACTACATTAGCTTATAAAATGAATCTTCAATTGGTCTTCGACTTCCATGAAGCTTGATTGTTGATTGAGCTTCATACAACTCTCACTGATTTCTTTTATCAGTGAGTTACATTCTTTGATAACTATCAATTAGTTACACCCTCTGATAACCATTAGGGAGTAACACCCTATAATATTCATCGAGGAGTAACTTACTATCTAAGTGTAAATTATTCTCTAGATGTCATCAGAGAGTGGCATACTCTCTGATCCTTATCAGAGACAAATTGTTCACTGATCTTCAGTGAATGAATTAGACTATTTTATGTTTATATACTTGTCAGAGACAATTGGGTCAAATCTGACCCAACACTAATATTATACGATTGCTATCATTGTTTGTCCTACAAAAAGCCATAATTGTTAGTCGTATGTTTTGTATGGGCTAAGGCCCGATTGATAGTTGTTAGGGTTTCACTATATATTTATGTTTCGGTATTAATAATAATCATAAAACACTCTACCAAACTACATGGTATCAAGACTATATATGTGTGTATGGGCTAATAGGTGAACCAAGAATCTTCAAGCACGGCTTGTTGTTGATGATCCTCAAACCGACAAGGAATCTTGGGATGTTATTGCTTTGATCTTTGATGATAATAAGAGTTCTCGTTCTAATGCATTGAAGGCCAAATTGCGTGCACTAAAGCTATGGGATTTAAGTATCGATGCTTACATTCGTAAGATCGAAACCATTGTTACTATCTTGACGAGTCTTGGTTCTCCTATTAGCAGCTATGATGTGGTTATGTTTGCTCTAGAAGGGTTTTCCACGAAGTATGCTGGTGTCTCTACTACCATTGCTCATCGAGAGACTTTGCTGGACCTTATCATTCTATGCTTACTACAGAAGAGATGCGATTAAAGTCACGGGTATAAGATACGTTCATCGATTCTATTTCCTCGTCACCAATGGTTTTGTTGGCTAACTCTGGTTCTAATACTCAGCGTTCTACTCCTTCTACTGAAAAGGTAAACAAACCGTGTTTCAATTTTAATAAGGGTTATTGTTGTTTTGGTGCGTATTGCAAGTTTCTTCATGATGGGGTTCATGGTAAAACTTCTTTGTCATCCAGTCGTGCCCCTAGTGCTACTATTACACATTCATCCACTTTGTCACACAATGATCTAATGACTTTGCAAGGCCTTTTAGCTAAGTTAGGGTGTACTAGGTCTTTTGGGTCTAATATTAGTGCACCATATGATGCTAAGCAACCAATGTCCCAACATACTGGCATTAATACATTCCCTAATACGCCTATGGCATTGTATGAAGCAAATAACCATGCGTCTCTTTAGTATCCCAATAACATCCCACAACATTCACTATACACAACCGGCACACTCAGGTTACTATGTTCCAGCCCATTCACCATATCTTGTTATAAACCCGGCCCAATTCTCTCAACAGCTCACCAATCCGGGTACTATCTACCAACCGGGTATGCATGGTAAACGGGTAACATTGTTTTGTCATGTCAAACCGGTCAATCGGTATTTTGGTCAATAACCATTTCGATTTTTCATCCAGTCAACCGGTATTTTTTGTCAATAGTCGGGTCAGCCGAGTATTATGGGATATACAGGTCAACAGTCGGGTCAAGGCGGTTTTACCAAGTGTTTTCATGTTGTAACACTTCAGGATCCTGCTACGGGTAGCTGGAACATGGATACAGGTGTGACTTCTCACCTTAATAATTTTGTCTATAGTCTTAGTGATATTTTTAATTCGTGCATTTATCCAGCTGTCGCGGTTGGTGACGGGCATTCTATCCCTGTTACCAACTCTGGCCATAGTATTTAACCTACATCATATCGACCATTTCATTTCAATAATGTTCTTATTATTCCTAATATTGTCAAAAATTTAATCTGTGTTTTTCAGTTTTCTCTTGATAATTATTGTACAGTTGAATCTGACCCTTTTGGTTTTTCTATTAAGGACTTTCAAACTCGTCGGGTGCTACTCCTATGTGATAGCACTGGGGATCTTTACCTTGTTACAAAGCCCTCTACCATTCCTCATGATTTTCTCACCATTCAATATACATGGTACCAACATCTTGGAGATCCAGCAAGTGAAGCGTTATGTCGTGTTCTTTCCAGTAATTCCATTTTGTGTAATAAAGAGAAGTCGATCGTTCTTTGTCATGCCTGTCAGCTTGGCAAACACATGAGGCTTCCATTTGTTAGCTCTACTACTTTAGTTCAGTCTTGTTTTGATATTGAACACTCGGACTAGTGGACTTCCCCAATGTCGAGTCTTTCTAGTTTTAAATACTATGTTTTATTTGTTGGATCAGTATTCGCAATATGTTTTGGTTTATCCGTTAGTTAATAAATCTGATGTTTTGTCCAAGTTTGTGTTGTTTCATAAATTTGTTCACACTAAATTTAAGTGTGAAATAAAGTCATTCCAATGTGATCATGGTGGTGAATTTGACAACCACGCCTTTCATAAGTTATTTGTTGATAATGGCATTCAATTTCGCTTTTTTTGTCCACGTGCTTCACAACAAAACGGGCAATCTGAAAGGATGACCTGAACCATTAACAACCTTACTCACACATTATTATTCCAGGCTCATCTACCCCCTAATTATTATACTGAAGCTCTTAATATGGCCATTTATTCATTAAATATTTTACCCTCACGCGCCATAGACAATGAAATCCCTTTTACCCGACTTTTTGGAACCACGCCCGACTATAGTATTTTACGTACTTTTGGGTGTATTTTTTACCCTCACCCAAATACCACTCACAAACTTGAACCCCGGGCTACACCTTCTATCGTTTTGGGCCATGCCACTAATCATCATGGCTATCGTTGCCTTGACCTTAACACAAATAAAAATATCATTTCCCGACATGTTACGTCTAATGAGACGGTCTTTCCGTTTAGCTCAATGACACCCACCGTGAGTCCCTCATATGATTTTTTGGATGACTCATCTATGTAAAACCCCCAAAATTCGCTCAGCGGAAGAATTTACCAACTTTGGGGTGCTACGAAATTGGTACATAGCACAAGCATAAGAAAACATAATAAACTCATCCCAATCATAAAAACATAGTCAAACGATAGTACTTAGGTTTTACATTTATTAAAAGTGTGGAAATAGGCCTATAAAAGTAGTTTATAAAGCGGTCCTAAACAACATCAGAGTAGAATTGATCCATAACCATGAAATAGCTGCCAAGCGCCTCCCAACAAAGTCACCCAAAATCAGTCATATCAATTACCTGAGAAAACTTGCTAAAAAGTCTGCAAAAAGCTGGTAAGTTCATAGGTTTAATCTAAACCAATAGTTTGGACCATATCGAAAATATAAACACTACAACGAATATAGTGTCACACAAGATTAACTAATACGCAGGCTAAGTCATGAAACCGACGCTCGACAGCGCGCCTAAGCACAAAACAAGCACCAATCACGGTGTTTATCCCCAAACTTTCGTAGAATCCGACATGCTATACGTCCACAGCACTAGAAAAACCAATTAGGACGGGGTGGTCACCCCCGATAGATCTATTTATAACACTCGCGCTTCCCACAAGAATAAACGGCTTATGAAGGGCAATAATGGGATACTAACCTTAGCCTAACCGCATAATAATTTACACAAAATCACAAAAACATATTCACGTCCAATCAAAACATTTTGCATGTTTCTCACCCCAATATTTCATAAAATAAGTAATGCGAATAAAAAGTGGGGCTATGAAACTCACCTCAGTCACAGCGAAGCAATACTCAACAGAATCAAAGGAATAACTCGCCTCAACAATATTAAATCAGGATCACCGCTCAACACTATAGCACTACGCTCACGGCACAACCTAATACATAAAGGTGTATCTCAAAATATATCTCATAAAACTTAATTAAATGCGCAAGAGTTTCCAAAATTCAAAATGTTTCCGTTTCCAAAATAATTTTGTATCATCATTATAAAATAGTTTGGTATCATCAATCATGTACGACAAGGAATTACGGACTCGAGAACACACATTGTGGAAAACTAGAAGGGGGTTGAATAGTTTTGCTGACTTTAAGTTAGTTTCAAAAACTTTAGATTTGATATTATGTGAATTCGTATGGATGGATAGAAAGTATAAAGCAATAAGTAATGAAAGCAAGTAAAGTAAAGGATAGAAATGACAACCGATTTATAGTGGTTCGGCTACAAGGACACCTTCCTTGCCTACTCCACTCCCGAGTCACCTACTCGAGAGTTCAAGCACTATGTCAACAAGCTCCTTCAAATTGGCGGAGAAGCCTCACAACGCGTCTCTTACACTTTTTCCGTACAAAGCTAAATATCGAGTTCTTAACATGGAGGACCAAACCAACACAACTATAACACAACAACTATGTGAAATATGAAATACATGATCTTGCTACAAAAATCTTGTGGAGGAACAAATCAATCAAGGACCCCTTGCTTAGATGACTTGTAGTATCTCGTGATCTCGCCTTTTGAGAAGGACCTATATAAGAATCACAACAAAAGAAAGAAAAACTACTACATAGATCAAGAGATCTGAGATTAGAAGAGAGAAGTAATATATGAGAGAGTTTGTAAGAAGAGGGGTGAGGTACAATGAAGAAATGACTCACTATTTATAGGAAAAAAATCTCTACTGTTCCTCGGATCCAACGGATTCCTTACATGAGGGATCCGTCCAGTGTAAACTGGGGGATCCGCCAGACGCTCCTCCTATTTGGGTTATGGGTCATGGATCATGGGTCATGGGTCATGGACGTTGGGTCATGGGTATCCAAATAGATACAATGTATCTAGACATTGGATCATGGGTATGGGTTATGGGTTATGTATTTGCTCCATGGGTATGGGTCATGGGTTATGGTTTTTACCCATCCTAATAAACTATTATAACAAATAAATTTTTACAACAATTTATGTTAAATGACTATATATGTAATATGCTTTACAAAATTAACATGTATCCTTATAATTTTATTTATGATAACTTTATATTTATTATCAACAAAACACAAAGAGATCGCTAAATATGAATAAATGTTTTTACGATTTATTCGTATTAACACACACGTAAAAAGAATAGACAACAGAAAGTTTGGAGACGTATTGATGTAAACTCGAGTCGAGAAGAATAGATGCAAGTCGTCGAAGAAAATAATGAAACCAAACATGAAAATTTTGATAAGTCGATTGGTAGCATCCGCATTTACCCATTGTTCCAAATACGACCTAATTTAAAATAATGTTTTACTTATAGTTTTTATTAAAGACTTTTGAAAATATAAAACTAAGTATGGAAAGTTTAGGAAATTTGGGTATCACCCATTCGTGTATTGAAAATTCCCAAGTCGTTTGACTTATTTGAATTTCAGTTTCCCAATTAAATTCATTAGTAAAAGAGAGTAAACATTTATATTATTAGTATTTAGACATTTTTCCCTTATTGTGTGTCCGCTATGAATCAAATACATTAAATTCATTACAAGTCTAATGTACTATATTTGTATCGTGCCCAAAAGGTCCATGATGTCCAAAATCAAACAATCGTCCAATAAGTCCAAACAAAGTATATAGCCAAATATCAAGTTTAATCTTAATTAATGTTGCAATTCCCATGTTAAATCCAACTACCAATCGATATCAAGGCGGAGTCAAATTCGGGTATGATGCGTGGTTCGGGGTCGAAAGACTTCCTTTTCTAAGAGCAACCTTTACAAACCACTAGGTAGTGTACATAATCATTGCAGTGTAGTATGGGTAAGCTGAGGGGGTTGATCGTTCTCTAGAGGAATAGAGATGCTAGTTGAGATGTATGACGAAAAGGCAAGGGTGAGGGTGATTCTTTTTAGTCTTTTTATATTTTTTAGAAAGCAAATAAAAATCTAGGATTTTGAAGAGTGGGGGTTTTGTCTTTTACCAATTAAACTAATTAACAAATTAAATTAAAACTAATTAAACTAATTAACTAAACTAAAGCTATGGATTGTAGGAAGAGTTCTTATGATAACTAAAAGTGTGTTTACTTAGATTTACTTACTCCCTAGTTATCTTTTATTGGTCGGTTAAACTGTCACATCCTTGTTTAATTAGTGCGTTGTATCCATGTTTTAATCATGGCACGATGCCAGATTCCCTAATTCTAAGAGTGTATAAGTCTCCTCTAGAACACTTGGGATCGCCAAGTACCGAGGTATCTCCCCCGAATGTCCTAGTATCTACAAGCCGCAACTCACGCAATAAACACAACGAGAGCCTACTAGTGCACTCTAGGGATAATAATCGCTATTTAGGATGTTCAAGCTCACAACAATGAAAGAAGAAGCTAGTTTTCCTTAATCTAGCGTAACAACCAATTAAACAAGAAACAACCTAACAATAATTAATAAATATGTTTCATTGGATCTAAGCAAACATTAACTTATTTAGTTACATATGATTGAGATGCAAGAACACAAGCAAACAATCATAAAAGAATTAAATATGGTGATATAATGGATAAACAAACTTATCTTGAATTAATAATGAGGATTTAGAACCCCTAAGAACTATCCAAGTCGGAATAAAACCGTTTTAGGGTTTTCTCTCCAATATAACACAAAAAATACAAAAAATTCGATGTCTATATATAGATTTTACAAATGCGATGGCATCGCCTTTTGCTGGTGACGTCGTCTAATCACCGCCATTAGGGTTTCTTCTTTGCCAAGTCATCATTAGGATGGCATCACGTTTGAGCTTGTGACGCCGTCTGGGTTGTAGCTGACGTCGTCTTGAGAAAGAGTTGGTCGTCTTCTGTAGAAAGATTTCGTGACGGACATGTGCAAATACAAGTGATGCCGTCACTTGTTAGGATTAAAAAGTGACATGAGCCGTCGCTTGAGAGAGCTTGGACCATGTAGAAATTGACGGCGTCTCCCTTGGATTTGGGACGCCATCCGAAAGGTTGTTTGGATCATGTTTTCTTGACTTAGCCGTTTTCTTCATATTTTCGTCTCTTTTCGTCCAAAAATGCTTCATTCTAGCATTTTGCTTCCAAATGACCTAAAATGTGAAAATGAATGATTTTAAGCAGTAACGGATATAAAATGTAACGATTTAAGGCTTAAATGACCCCCTAAAAACGTACGTTTTAAATCCTTATCATGGTAAAAGTCAACGGGTCTAACGGGTCAATCTAAAAGCTTAATAAGGTACCTGGACGAATGATTTGATCCTTATTAGATTCGTTAACCCAATAAGTCCAATGATCCCTTCGTCTCGTTTATTAGTCCCAAGTCAAACCTACACACATAACAAATAAACGGTAAGTCATTAGGATGGATCACGTGCTAATAAATTCCTTCCAACATACTTGTTGGGCTCTTATTGCACTCGTCAGTCCAATTAGTCCAACAACCATATTGGTCGAGTCTATTAACACTAAACCAATCCACAACTTAACAATAACCAAACGATACATGTCCATTTCTATTATTTCATTTTGTCATTAAAATAAGTTTAATAACATTTCGTTTTTACTAAATTAATTCATATTAGTTTATTTCACTTGTCTTTTCTTTTAAACTCTTAACATTTAAATCTCACGGTTCTTTTTCCTTATCGAGCCTCGGTTAACTAATATACTTCTCGGTTCAACACAATAACCAAATCAACACTCACAAGGATAGTTACCAATAGTCAAACGGGTCGGGAAAATAAACAAGAACATTATCACCAAGACCAAATGGTCTCGGCTCAAATCAAACGGACCCAAAGTATTAACACAGGCTTCGGCCCTATCTAACACCAACAAACCAAACGGACTGAAAATATGTCTCGGTCCAAAAGGGGGGTCCGGTCCGATCTAAATACAACCAAACGGACCAAGCATCACATGGGCCTTGGCCCAGATCGATCCAAACCGGATCCAACACACAACCAAGATTAGTCCGAACCAAACAAGCTTAAAAATAAGCTGTGAAAAATAGAATAAGCCAAAGGATTTAAGCCGAATGAAATAAGCTTAAAAAAGAAGCCATAAAATAAGCCATGAATAAGCCAAAACAAATATAAGCCACAAAACAACTAGATAAGCTCATTCGTGAGCTTATCCCTCGACACAAGATCCAAACACAAATAAACGACCACAAAGATGATACCAAAACATTTTCCAACTCGTTTTATATCCAAAAAATAAATTTTAAACACTCGGTTTTGAGGAAATCCGATTACCACTTGTTGTTTTGACCAAAACCCGACTTGTAAACATGTTAACCACAAAAACCTTGCTTATCTTAATACTACTCGAATCAAAAGATGAAAATAGAAGAAGAAAGGCGCGACTATGGGACAAAACGCAACAAAAAGGAACACGAACTAGTCTTCAAACCCACATAATAACGATGGAGATGATGGTGTCTCGTGGTGGTGCAGCGGTGGCGCAAGGTGGCGGCCGATGATCGTAAGAGAGGGGAGAGAGATGTGTGTTAGCAACTAAGGTTAAATGAAACCCTAAGTTTCAATCCCACTATTTTATCCAAAACATGGTGCCAAAAATGTAAATATCCGAAGTTAAGGGTGCGTTTGGTAATTTAACTCCAGGGTCCATTTTGGAATTTTTCTAATCTTTCTAGAAATAACGTTCGAGACAAGATTATGCTCGCTAACGATAGATACATAACATGTAAGTTATACCGTTGCGCTCGGAATAAAATTTCCAATCAAATCAAGCAGTCACTTGACTAACTTTGCTCAAAAATAATACAAATCATTTATAAAACGTATATTAGGTTCCTATTCGTGCCGTTACCACGAGATAATCTCGTAAACCATAAATAAATCTCGCATCTCTCATCCAAAAAAGCCCAAAATTACTCGCAATTACTAGATAATTAAAAATAGTTACGATGTGGTATAAAAATATGTTTCAAAAATTACCGGTTGTCACAGTCTAATGCCATTTCTAATATCATAAGATCGGCACCCACAACTAACCCTACTCCACCAAATATACAAAATGATAACCAAGATGTTCCTACAAATCTCACACCAACCGCTACACCTACTGAGCCCATTCATATTGAGCCTTCCACTGCTACCAGCCCAACTTCACCAACCCAACAGCACCCAAACAATATCGACCCAATTTCATAAAATAATACTACTCCAACTCTATCCCAAAGCTTGCTTCCATTTTTGTTTCCCAAAATCAATCCACTCAACCTGTTAACTCAAACCCAATTTTGATTCACCCTATGGTCACTCGTTTACGTATCAGGTCTGATCGTCCCACTCAGCGTCTAAGTCTTCATGTGTGTTCTATCTCTCCTTTACCTAAATCATATAATGATGCATTTAATGATCCTAATTGGCTAAATGCTATGTGTGATGAGTATAAAGCACTTATTAAAAATAACACTTGGACTCTTGTGTCTCGACCCACGGATGC
This sequence comes from Chrysanthemum lavandulifolium, assembly GCA_022545495.1. Lineage (NCBI taxonomy): Eukaryota > Viridiplantae > Streptophyta > Magnoliopsida > Asterales > Asteraceae > Chrysanthemum > Chrysanthemum lavandulifolium. The sequence continues at coordinate 346,638 of JAHFWF010000053.1, forward strand.
CAATATTGCTCGTTGTATGTGGTTATTTCACCACACGTTTTTAGCAGATGGTACCCTTAGTCGCTACAAGGCTCGTCTTGTTGCAAATGGCAGTACTCAGATAGAGGGTGTTAATGTTGATGAGACTTTTATCCCAGTTGTTATACCTGACACTATTCTAATAGTTCTTAGTTTGGCTATTTCTCAACATTGGTCAGGTCATCAGCTAGATGTCAAGAATGTCTTTCTATATAGTGATTTAGGTGAGATATTTTATATGCATTAGCCGCCTAGGTTTCGGGATTCTACACATCATGATTATTTTTGTTTATGTCAGAGGTCTCTTTATGGTCTTAAGCAGGCCCCTCGGGCTTGGTTTCAGCACTTTGCCGCTTATATTACTCGGGTTGGGTTTAGTCATTGTCGTTGTGATTCATCCTTATTTATCTATCGACAAGGGATGGCCATTGCTTATTTATTACTATATGTGGATGATATTTTTCTCACTGCTTCTTTTGAGATTTTTTTACAGCGGATTAGTGCTTCTTTCCATCAGGAGTTTTTATATGACGGATATGGGTTCTCTTAATTACTTTTTAGGTATCTCTGTTACGCGTGATTCTTCAAGGATGTTTTATCTCAACGTAAGTATGCTACTGAGATTATTGAGTGGGCTCATATGGTTGGTTGTAACTCCAGTCGAACTCTTGTTAATACTGAGTCTAAATTGGGTGATGATAGTGATCTAGTTTATGATCCGTCGTTATATCAGAGTCTTACGGGTTCCCTTAGTATCTTACTTTTACTTGCCTTGATATTTCTTATGTTGCGCAGCATGTATGTCTTTATATGCATGATCATCAGGAGCCTCATTTCTCGCCTTTTAAGCGAATTTTGTGGTATGTTTGGGGTACTTTAGACTATGGGTTACAGCTGTTTCTTCCTCTACTTTCTCATTGGTTGCTCATTCGGATGCGAAATAGGTTGGTTGTCCAACTACTCGGAGATCGACGTTTGGCTATTGTGTATTTTTGGCAACAACTTACTCTCGTGGTCCTCTAAGAGTTAACCGACGCTTTCTCGTTCTACTTGAGAGGCAGAGTCGATGTTGCCAATGCTGTTGCTGAGACCTGTTGATTGAGGAACCTACTACATGAGTTGCATGCCCTTTTTTCTTCCGCTGCGCTTATCTACTGTGATAATGTCAGTGATGTATATTTATCTTCTAATCCGATTCAGCATCAACGTACGAAGTATATAGAAATTGATATTCACTTTGTTCAGGATTTGGTTGTTGCTGGTCAAGTTAGAGTTTTTCATGTTCTCTCATGTTATAAGTATGCAAACATTTTCCTTGAGGATTACCTTCAGCTTTGTTCAAGGAGTTTCGTGCCGGTTTGAGTGTCCAGTCTCCTCCCGCTAAAAATGCGAAAGAATGGTAGTCGTATGTTTTGGTATCAATAATAATCACAAAACACTTTACCAACCTACAATAATACCATGGCTTCCTCTCTTTTTCTGTGATAGGAAATGTAATTCTCTTTGAACAACAAATGTGAAAATTCTACTGTATAAAGATTCGTATGAAAGTACAAATTTCTAACTTTAGTAGGAGTAGTAATCTTTTTAGTCCTAAATGATCTCTTAAACCTATCAATCATACCCAGTAACCTTAATAAGAATTCATAGGTTTGGTCAGTACGTTTGTCTTTGTTTACATCTTCCAATCATTTTGTTTTATTTTATAAATTCATAGCTTGAGTTACGATCATGATTCTATCAATTCCTTGTCATATGGGAAGTTATTTGCAAAGGAAAAAAGCTATAAATTCATAACGTATTTCTTTTTAAAGAAAAAAAAACTCGTTATGCTCTATCTACTTCACTTATTGTCATAATACATAACCGTTTTCATTTTGTTCGGTTATTTTTTACGTGGATAATATTTTATGTCCATTTTGATCCGTTTTTTTATCCGTTTTGACGTGGATAATAAAAACGGTTTTTATCTGTTTTTATCCGGATAGATTAAAATGAAAACGGATAAAAATAGACGATTTACGAAAACGGATAAAAACGGACAGAAAGTTACCGAATAAAATAAAAATGGTTATGTATTATGACAATAAGTGAAGTAGATAGAGCATAATGAGTTTTTTTTAAAAGTACGTTATGAATTTATAGCTTTTTTCCATTTGCAAACTCTTACTAGTTGTTGGAACTTCGATATTTATTTTTTATTTTTTTTATTTTTTTAATTAGATGTATAATACTTACATTGTGTTTTATCTGTTTGTATTTTGAGTGTGCCAATCAATAAATTGAGTGTACAAATCCCCTTCCTTGTTATATCGAAATGTTGGTATCATCGGTATGAACCTAGAGAACTAAAAGAAAAAAGAGTTAATTTGCACACTCAATTTGATTAGCACACTCTAATCATTGCAATAAACACTTGTACATATATTACAAGATGCTTATTGTACTTATACATTAAATATGCCAATCAAATTCATATTTTAGAGTGCACAAATCACCGCTAAAAAAAAATCACCCTCTAAAGCGTACACCATCCGGCACCTAAAAATCAACTTAATTAATTGGAACGCATGAGTATAAGTTTAGACTAAAATACACCGTTGGTCCCTAAACTTGTTCATGCACATCACGATGGGACAAACTTGGGCGTTTTCATCGCTGGAGGTCCAAAACATGGGGTTTATATGCCAAACTCGTCCCTTAACCATTAACGCCGAGGTCAATGTTATGTTGTTGAGGGCAAAACCGTCTTTCACTGTAGCGTTCTTTATACAAACCGTTGTACAGTGTTTGTAGCTGCTATATGTCTGTGTAACACGGTTTGGTCGCCGTTATCATCCATCCCTAAACTATCCTACAAAAGCAGTCTTCTACAAAGCGATAATCGTTTCACAGTGCGTTGTTGGTGTGGTAAGCAAGCTATTATTCGTGACCGTGGACCTCTGCCAACCAGGCGTCGATTCTTTGGTTGTCCTGTTGAGTAAGTGCGTCTTAATATTTATTGTATTAGTTTGTTTTCTCAGCGACAAAGTACATTGTAACAATGGTGGTTGTTTAATGACTTGTCATAATCATGAATAGGGGTCTTCTTATCGGTGGATACGATGGTATGATCCTGAAATCTGTGCTCGTTCAAGAATGATCATACCAGGCCCTTTGAGGGGGAGAAATGAGCTTGAGGCAAGATTAGAAGCTGCTCAAGGTGATGTGTGGAAGTGAAAGATTTATAGTCCTCTTAGCCGGCTTACCTTTAACCTAACTCTCTAGTTTATGGCCTAAAAACACGGGAAAACACGACTTTTTGATCAAAAAAAAACAGAAGGCCATTTAAAAGCTCAGTTGGATATTGTTCTTGATTGTTTATGCATTGGGATAACTTTTTAGCTTTTATGTAATGAGGCGAGATGGTTAATGTTCATTATCCTGAATTGTAGTAACGTTGTGTCCTAGAAGGTTATGAATATTGTTATTATGATCGGTTTACCGTATGTTTATGGCTTTATGCACATGGTTAAGATTAAAGTTGACTTTTAATTTTCAACATTATTATGAAGTATTCAGTTTGGTTTGTTTTTTGACTTTCAATGCCTTATGGGTATGCAGATGGTTAGCAATTTCTTTAGGTTTGACTTTTAATTGTCAACATTCTTTTGAGGTTCTGTTTAGCTTTGGTTACTTTTGATGCAAATTATTCACACATCAAGCTTAGTCAATCTATAAAAATACACAATAATGACATGGTTCCATAGTTAATGCAAATGGATATAATTTCAAATGCATAAAACGCATACTTTTCATAGCATGAGAACTACGATTAGACACACACATATGTTTTATAGTACATAACTTGTCCATAGGAAATAAACTAGATGAAACATTGTCTAGCTAATTAGCATATGAAATTGACCTATGGTGAGGCTATCATTCTTTCCGATGCGACTGTTGCCTAGTCATTCTTCGTGTAGCGAGGTTGGGTTGAAGCGAAAGCGCTTGCACTTCATATTGCGGTGAGAATCGACTATGATAGATCATGTTCTTTGGGATTGCTCATGCATCCTAGGATCGTGAATTGCTTCATCTTGATTTTGTTGGGATTGAAGAGGATTCATCTTGTATCCGAGGATCTTTGTTGCTTCATCTTGATGTTCGGTATTGAGACAGGATGCATCATGTATGATGCGATCTTCGGTTGCTTGATCTTGATTTTCGATTGAACACCACTTCCTTGAACTCCACTAACTTGACTTTCAAAAACACCTTTACCTTTAGGATGTGTCTTTTTTGCTGCTTCTTTGTTACCTTTAGGATGTGTCTTTTTTGCTGCAGCTTTTGTAGGCACTTGTTTGACATTTCCCTTATGGCCAGTTCGACTACTTTCAGCTCCACCATACCCTAGACATGTTTTCCGGTTGTGTCTAGCAATGCCACAAATACTACACTTAACACTCTTCCAAGCCCTTGACAGCTTACCATTCTTCACAATCTCTTCATTTTCAGGAGCTATCCTAACTCTTTTTCTACCTCTTGAGCTAGGCGGCTTTGTTTTGGATTTTGGTGGAACAATTGTTGTTGGCATAGTTGATTTTTTCCAATGTTCACTGCTAGTTATAGATTGGACATGGTGTTTGTAGGTTGCCTCCCAAGTGAGAAGATAGTAACAAGGATGAGCCCATGTTTCTACAGCTCCTACTTGTTACCCATTTAAAGCCATATTCCAATTGGTAGCAACATCATGTTTACATGGTAAACTGTTATCTCCTATCTTACGCAAGTACAAGACTTTTCTACAACATTAACTACACATTGGTAACCTCATGGTCCACTAACACGAAACTTAGTTCCCCATTCCATAAAACATTATACTTATGACCTCTTTCTTATTACCCTCTAGCATGTGTTGTGGGTTGGTGTTAGTAGCCCATCACTCTTCTCAATCACCATAAGAACATGCATTATCCTCTTCATACAAGATTCACGATGTATTCTAAGGTCAGTAATAATTGTTGTTTAAACCCTCAATTATTTTGTCATGAAACACTTGACACATGTTATTAAGTAACACATCGAAGTAGCTCTCCTAAAGATAAACAGTAATAAACATGTATTAATTATAACTTTTTATCTTGCATTAACAAATACAAATTAATCAAACAGATAGATGACTTACACGAAAATGTGGCCTTGACCAATGGATCGATGGTATCTTACTTAACCAATCATGGGTTGGTTGATTAAATTTCTTGAAATCGGCCATAGCTTTTCAAACTGCATGTGATTGAGGTTGTTGCACATTTCCACAGATGCTCTTTGTAGGCCCTACCTTTCCATTGAAGTTTCATTTTCTCATGAATGCTTCTAATACAAAATCTATGTTACGCATCCGGAAAACATCTCTTAAAGCTCCACTTATATCCTGTACAAAATCAAATATGTTTAATGTCCGTTTCAAAGCAGAGACTTAAATTCATGAATGCATTAAGGAGTACCTTTTGCATGTCGATAATAAAAGTGATGCTTGAGATTGGCTCAAGTGCTATATCATCGGATAAACAATGAAAAACCAAGTCCATGATCCTATGTTTTTGATTCGGCAAAGGCATAAGCTAAAGGGTATTGTTTCTATCAATTCTCAAATTTGTCATCATTGACCATTCAAAGGACCACGAATTGAAAAGCACCCACCCCAACAACGATCTCCACACGCTTTAAATCCTTCTTTCATTGCACCTAAACAAACATACACTCTATTGAATTCTCTCGTTGAAAGAGCCTCATCTGCAGGTCGTTCCACATTCATCACAACTGCTAGGGTTTGTCTTCTGCAACTCTTGAACATAATCTCTCAACATGGTAAATTGTAGCTTGAATTGACCCCTGATGGTTGTTATTGCTAAGTTTTTAGCCCTTAAAACCTTCTGCAGGGACACTTCAAGCTCGTATTGGTTGGTAAGTCGATTATTCACACACTTGACAGGAACCAGTGGATTGGTTTCAATTTGTCTTGTAATTTGCTTTGAGATATAGTTAAGGTCAAAAGCTCTGAGTGCCCTTGATTGCAAACAAGTGTTTTGCTCATTATATGTTCTGACTGACCATGCACCTGTCTCACCATTCCTGCTGACAAACAATAGCCATGGGCGAGTATTTGTGAATGGTCCTTTTGCCGAAAGCAATGCATTTATACCCCTTCCGGTTAATGGACTTCTAGATGGGCCTATATCCGATCCAGACCTTCACTGGGCTCGAAAGTGGAACACAACCCTTACATCGACCCTTATTCTTGTTTTGTCATTCTTCACAAAAAACAACTCCCTCCTAGTTTTTATTGAATGCTCTCTTACCTTAGTTTTGACATCCATTGCAGTAGGAAAGTCCTGACCAGAATAGAAGAATGTGGTATAGAATCCATTTGCAAAGTCTGCCTGTCGGTAAGAAACATACTCACTACAAAAGACATCATCAACCATCATAGGTAAATCATTTTCCAAATGCATGTCATCACTTATATTACTGGTTGTTCTTGCTTGACCTAACTCATTACTCTGACCTACTTGGACCATAGCAAGTTGTGCATCATTCTCCTGACAAGTATTCTCTTCATTTGCTTGAATTGAATCATCAACTGCATTGCCTAAGTCACTAGTGTCACTCACTTGTAACAGAGTAACATCAACAGCAGGATCCTCTTCCATGTTATTGGCATAAATAGATGCGCATCCTACTTCACCTAAATGATTATCCTGAGTCAATTGAAATAGATTTACATCAACATCAGGCTCCTCAAACCTGTTATCGACATCAACTAGTGCTCTTCCTACTTTCTCTAAGTGCTTCCCCTGAGTCACTCGGAACAGATTAACCTCAAAATTATTAGGCTCCTTAATAGCATTGTGCTCATCAATAAGTACTAAAGCACGCTCACTGTTATGAACAGGTTGGCTAGCAAATGATGTGTCTAGGGTGGAAAATATAGGCTCAATGTTTGGCAAATTGCTAGATTCACCAATATCATTGAGGTCCATAGGCACTTGTGTAAGTTGCAAAAAAGGATCTAGTGCAGGTTCATTATCAAGATCATCTAACACCAATCGTCTACATCAAGATTGAATAGCAGCACTAGCAACTTTTCTCCTATTTTCATCCATCTCCTAAAAGACAGTCTTAATAGATTGTGAGGACATTTCAGACAACTCTAATCTTGTCTTACCTATTTCCACATATACATCTATCAACTTATTGTCTTTGACAACATCTTCCAACAACTCAACATTAGCAGCTTCACACAAACTAAACAATCCGTCATCCAATGTACAACCAGGCTTAAGAAAGTAGAAATAATTGTTTTTTCCATTCTCATAACTGATTTGGGTCATGAGAGCATCCATTTCATCAACGGATACCTCTTTAATTTCCACATAATCAATAAGGCATTCCTTGCCTCCTTGATATATTCTACCTGGAAAGTATTTGAATGTACATTCATAATGGAACCTCATGCTAAAGGATCCTGGTTCATCCGCTGTATAAAAAATGTACAAAAACAATGTTACGTTAAATTTACATAAAAGGGGAATAACTTAAACAATCGTACTAACATATGATTGTAATAGACTATAACCAAAAAACACTTACCATATCTCCTGATTGCAGCTTTTTCCTCAATTTCATGGTCATTAAAGAAAGGATATTCTTTAATTCGCCATAGAGTAAATCCAAAGTTGGTGTTTGTTATTTTCTTACTCAGTTTATTTGATTTGATGATTGACATTGCATTAGGGTTTTTTTGGTAGGCTTCCAAAACAAGTTGGGGATGAGCAATGAATACACAGCTTAGTTATATTATATATTATGGCGGGAAATTGGACAAGACATCTGCTATAGTACATCAAGGTAATAAGACGATTGTACCATCAACAGTAAAAGGATAACACAATTTTATGGAGTATAACAGAACGTTGACCTCGGCGTTAATGGTCAAGGGACGAGTTTGGCATATAAACCCATGTTTTGGACCTCCGATAAGCCCAAGTTTGTCCTATCGTGATCGCAGAACAAGTTTAGAGACCAATGGTGTATTTTAGTCATAAGTTTATGATCGAAAACTTTTGTAACTATAAACTCATGTATATATCTTCTATTAATCTTTTTATATGTTTATATAAGATTCAAGTGAAAAAACTGATAATTTAAATGAAAAATTATAATGAGTAGAACACATATGCAAGTCAAATTGTTAGAGCACTTGCTATGGTGCTATAAGGGTAACTCATAACTGAGCGTCATGTCAGCGCCACATCAGCTTTAACATTTCAACAACATTTCAACCTTAACACCAAAAAAACACCATTTATCATAACTCAACTATAACACCAGATTTTGGGCCACACTTTTCTTTTAAAACTTATAAATTACAATTTAAACCCTTTAACTAATATTTTCGTTTATAACATCACCTAATAAATAATAATTCATTCATTAAAGTCTATTACAAATAAAAACATACGGAAATAAGAATCTCGTCATTACAAATAAAAACATTCCAGGTTGTAAATAATAATTCCATTTACCACATATGCAGCTACAGCGGCGACGTCATTAAGAATCTCGTCGAATAACGGAGAGTTATCTAAAACATTAATATCGTTATTCCCCCACCCCAAAAATGCATGCCAATCCATAAATCTTGTGAAGCAATGAACAAGCATTATAGTTAGGTATTTTCTATCACCCATACCATATTGCCCGCCAACCCAAGGACAATTTTTTCACTCCCAATGCATGCAGTCAATGCTACCAAGCATTCTCGAAAACCATGTTTTTGCTCATGCCTTTCATAAATATTTTGAATGTCGGCATAGGTTGGTTTTCTTAAATACTCCTGCATAAACAATTCAATAATGCACTTGTTAAATTATCAAGAAAATCACGTGAAGTGTGCTCACCCTTGCAAATATTCATTAAGCGCATCGAGTGAGGTGTCGTATGCCAACTGGCGTATGGCGGTTATACACTTCATAAGAACACTTATACTCATTCGACCCGTACAATCGGGTGCTTGGTTAAAGAATTGAAAATGACTAGGAAGAGGATCAGAAGTATAAGATTCAACACCTTTGACTATACTAGAAATAGTTTCTGGCTCAGAAAAAATCTTCTTCGAAAATTCACGTGCGAATACTACAACCTTGAATGAAATAGTCGATTCTCAAGCGTTCTTGACAACCTCACGTTCACGTTAGATATGGTTACGGCTCACGCGGTCGAGTTGCTTCTTGTTCTAAGCGCTATTCGATATTAAACGCAGCCATCACAAAGTATAAGTCGGTTTAAATCATCTACATCGGACTAGTTGTTATGTTCTTCGTCACTTTCGGATCCATTGTGAAAGAACCAATTTTTTTTGTTAGAACGGAAGGACTGAAATCGTTTTTTTTTTTTTTTTAATTCAAACCAAGTAGCCGTTGCCAAGGGGCGGATATGTAATTTTTTTTAATTCAAGTCTCATACTAACGTGCGTTGCCATAGTAACGTTAGGGTTAACGTTCCTTCATAACACAGACTAACGATGTAATAACGTGCGTTGACGCACATTAAAGAAGCTCCACGCCACCCTTATCGTGAGGTCCAAGTTACCGCACCGAAGGCTATTAATGGGTAAAAGAATAAGTATTTAAAAGATGTGGAGTCTAAATATTTTGAGCCAAAGTAAACTTTCATTATCTTGGTTTTAACATGGCTTTTATTCCTTAAAAAAGTAACCCCATGATGATTACCGAAAAGCACAAAAGCCCATTCACAATATTTGACCAAATTATTACATGTTGCATGAAACATTGAAACCTAAAACCGTAGACAAACATTCCTTCCTAGCTCTTCTCTCTCTCTCCATATCCAAATTCTTCCAAGTCCCGTTAAAAACTAACAAAAAAACACAACACAAACACACACACTTGCATGCCATTTATACATGTGATGAATCTTTGTTATGTCTAGTTGTTATGGATACTCTCTTTAGGCTTGTAACCTTCCAAAAGCAACACCATCCTCATCATCCACATCCTCATTCTTTTAACAACTCAACCACCACTACAACAACTAACTCAAGCAGTTCAAGATCATCCACTCAACAAACACCATATCATTTCAACTACCAACAACCACAAGAACAAGAAGAATGCTTCAACTTTTTCATGGATGAAGAAGACTATTCTTCTTCCTCAAGGCACCACCAAAACCAAAACCAATACTACTCATCTCAACAACCACCCTATAGCCACCAATCATTATCCAACACACCTACTCCAACAACTAGCACAACAACCACTCCACCACCCTTATCTCACTATGGCTTTTCGACTTCTGAACACCAACAATCATCCGATCCGAACATCAACTACTCATACTCACCAGCTAGGGATGTCACAATGGAATACTCAAACTCATTCACCACTAACACATGGGCTTCGGACGTGCTGCTAGATGCAGCACGTGCCGTTGCGGATAAAAACAGTTCTAGGTTGCAACAACTCATGTGGATGCTTAATGAGCTAAGCTCACCATATGGTGACACAGATCAAAAGCTATCATCTTATTTCCTACAAGCCCTTTTTAGCCGTATGACTGATGCTGGTGATAGATCTTATCGTACTCTATCATCAGCATCAGACAAAATGTGTTCATTCGAGTCTACTCGAAAACTAGTACTAAAATTCCAAGAAGTAAGCCCATGGACTACTTTTGGACACGTAGCGTGTAATGGGGCGATCATGGAGGCGTTAGAAGGCGAGGCAAAGTTACATATAATCGATGTAAGCAACACATATTGCACACAATGGCCAACTTTGCTTGAGGCTATTGCAACTAGAACAGATGAAACACCACATCTTCGTCTAACTACAATTGTTGTAACAAAACAAAATGGTGATGTAAGCGGTGTACAAAAAGTTATGAGAGAAATCGGGACACGAATGGAGAAATTCGCTAGATTAATGGGCGTACCATTTAAGTTCAACGTGATTCATCACCCAGGTGATTTATCTGATTTGAACTTAAGTTTGTTACACATTCAAGATGATGAAGCTTTAGCTATAAACTTAAATGGTTCATTTCGTTCTGTTATAAATAATCGTAGGGATTATTTGTTGTCCACTTTTCGTAGTTTAAATCCTAAGATTATTACTGTAGTAGATGAAGAGGCTGATTTTAGCTATGGAACAGACGGGTTTGAGTTTGTTAGAGGTTTTCAAGAGTGTTTAAGATGGTTTAGGGTTTATTTCGAAGCACTAGATGAAAGTTTTTCGAAAACAAGCAACGAGAGGCTAATGTTGGAACGTGCCGCGGGTCGGGCTATTATGGACTTGGTAGCATGTTCACCTAATGAAAGTATGGAACGAAGGGAGATAGCACCGAGATGGTCTAGTAGGTTTCATGCAAATGGTTTTATTCCGGTTTCGTATAGCGACGAGGTGTGCGACGATGTTCGAGCGTTGCTAAGGAGGTATAGGGAAGGGTGGTCGATGGCTCCACCAGACACGGCTGCCGGGATGTTTTTGACGTGGAAAGATACACCGGTGGTGTGGGCTAGTGCATGGAAGCCGATATGATTGTGACTTCCACTCAAAGTAACAAAAGAAAAAAAAAAGAAAAAAAAGATAAAGAAAAAAGGAAAAGGTAAAGCTGAATGTGGCACGTGCATGGGATGGTATGAGTGGGTTCTTATTTTTATGACTTTTTTGTAGCTTTTTTTTTTTTTTTAAGAAACGAAAATTTGTATTTTTGTTTATTATTTTTTAGAGGTTGAAGAATGGGGTTTGACTTTGATTGAATAGCAAGTGAATTGAATTGAAGGTAACATATTCCGAGTTAATATTTGTTCACTGATATGATATCTTCTTGTTTTTTCTTTCTTTTTTTTCTTTTTCTACGTAGTATTTAATATGAAGAAGTATAAAGGTTGTCGCTTTAACTTGAAATTTATGCCCCCTTCTTTTTGTTTTGTTTCAATGGTTAAAAGAAAACGCAAATTGTGGTTTAGAATTATTATTTTAATTGCCGGCGTGATTAAAGTCCTTAAAATGTTAGTTGTATTTGCTCATGTAGTTGAATATAGAATAGTTTTGAAATTTTGTGTGGGAATTATTTAGCATTCTATTATATTGTCCTACGAGTTTACAATATTGTATTAGGGATTTAGGGCCAAAAGTTTAGTCCACCCATATAAAGCTTTATCTACTCTTGTAAAAAACATTACTTGCTCCCAACAACATTTGCGGCAAAAATTATTTAGTGTTTTTATTATGCAAAATTGTCAAGATATACAAGTTTAATTAGAGAAGAGACCAAGATCGAGTAAATCAAGCAATGTTGTCCCCCTATTTGGTGAGTTACCATATAAGAATATAATCCATAATGGAATTTGACATGTTAAGTTTGGTTTGGCTGGTTGCTCAAAGAGTTGTACCCTTGTACCATACGAACAGAATGCCAAATTTCAACTAGATAACTAACTATCAAATACCAGTTGTCCAACTTGACGACAAAATATTATTTGTTTTATGTTCATATATAAGTCTAGAGAAGAATGCCATGTGATGCTGTTATTGTGGTCTTGGATAAATATAATATGATTGGAATAAATGAAATAAAGGTTAAAGTTGTAAAATTTGAATTAAAATAAAATAAACCCACTAAAAATATAAAAGCTAAAAGCTCGTAAAAATATATTAAAATGGATGTTGAATTAAAGCGTAAATTTTAGAAAATATGGTGAAATTAGATTATAATATAAATAAGTAGATAAAAGATATTTTAATTTGAAAATAAAGATGAATTTTAGTTGAGAAGTGTGCGTGTCGTTTTATAATTGGACTCGTTATCTTAATTTTGGTGGTTAGGAGTTAGAGCTGGTTTGTTAGAAGTTAAGCTTGGAGTTTGTTAAGTGACACGTGTAAATACCGTGATTGGGCTTTATCTTAATTTTACATGCGTTATAATATATCTTTCCATCATGATAAAAAAGTCGAATTTTAAGCCCTCTAATTTTAAAAGCTGCTAAATCGTTATAAAGTAGTATAGATAATACAAACTCGTTAAAGGTTAGCACGGTATAGTTCGGACGAGGATTGTATCTTCTAGCTGCAACTAACGTATTTTAATTTATATATAGAACTAGTTATAATACTTTAAATGCGTCGCGGGGTTTAACAAAAAAAATTATACGTATTAATCTTGAATATTGTATTTTAAAGGTAATTGCATATAATTATATAGTTATAAGTTTAGGTAAATGCACGAAGTTTACACATAAATCAAATTTATTTTAACGTTTTAGTTGAGTATATCTGCGTATAAAATTTTTTGTGAAAATTGCGATATAAGACAACTAATCTTATCTTACGAGTTTTTCATTATGCATTAATATCCATTATAATTTGGTAAAATAATTGTAAAAATTTACATTAGTAACTCAAGATTTAATTTTATTTAGTGACAAATTCTTTAAATAGAAACGTAATGGCGTTGATAAAGTTAAAGTATCTTAAAGTTTTTTAAAATGTTTTCTAGATATCTTTATATAAATAAATAAAATTACGTACTATCGTTGTTATAAAGTCTGATCAGCGTATATTTAATTTTATATTAAAGTAACCCGTCTTCTAATTTGATAATTATATTTAGTTTTCGGTAATTTAAGTAGTATTTAAAATGTAAACTACGTGTCACATAAGCAAAACTTTTAAAAATGAAATAAATGAGTCGCTTATTGAGCGTATATAATAAAAATTGATACTTATAATCTTATTCAAATTTATATGTTGTTATTTTAAAATACATTGTATTTTTTAAGATATTTAGTATAAATAGTATAAAGTATAAGGGGGTATTTGTTTATAATCCAAAGTTATTAAAAAACACGTAAGCGTTATAATATTATACTTAACTCATATAATTTTTCAAAATTCAACCAATAAAGTTTTATTAATTACCTCATCTTTTTTAAGTTTTTGTTTTGACAAATTTGACACCTATATTTTTATGTGTTTTTTATCAATTAAATTTCTCCAATAAATTTATTAAAGTTTGGCCAAAATCGATTTAATTTTGACTTTTATTAACCAATCGCGTCACGCGATTTTTACTACGTAAATCAGCTCTCATATTAATTCAATTGTTTTTTTAATAAGAATTAATCGACAAATCACTCCGAAACGACGTAATTCCTTTAGTATATAAATGATTTACATACACTTTACCTCAATATTTTTTGTATTTTGGCAATTACTATAAGACAGAAAGCGACTATCTAACTTTCAGAAAAGAGTATTATAAACAACAATAAGATTCAAATTGATAATCTCTATTGATATATCGTTCTTAATGATGGACTAGGTCCAAGATGGGGTGATATTGAAAGTCTAAAATGGAGTTGGTATGTGTGTGAGATCATAGGAAATAGACTTCTTCAAAATTCAGCTAATCCACTACTAATTAATAACCTTAATCAAATAATAAAACACCAACTTATTTAATAAGTAAAAAAGTAAATTAACTACCTCAATACCGCCTTCCGGGTTATTGGTCTCAATACCGTCTTCCGCGGTATTATGGGAGGTTAAGGCGTAGACAAATCATCCCTCACCTGGGTAGAGGTTCTTGGGTTCTACCAAATGTGAAAAAACCTCCTACTGCAAGGTGAGGATCGAACCAATTTATTTAATAAGTATAACTAAAGTTAAAGTAAGAATAAAAATATGACGAAAGTGAATATGAGTCTAAAGGGGTGTTTACTTTTTAAAGTGATTATCTTAAATTGTCTAAATGAGCCTCTTAATCATAAGAAAGAGACAATTGTGTGTCTCTCAATTAAGAGGGACCAAGTGTTTTGGGCACACATGTATATCAATTAAGAAATAACAATAGAAAAAAAACACCACCTAACTCACATATAAGCCTACATGAGACACCTTCTAAAACTATGTCGTATCAACTAAAAAAACATGAGAATTTACCACATTTTTAAGTATCTTCTTTCATAATATTAATGTTTTCCCTTAATTGCACATACCATCTTTAAAGGTAAATTTACTCTAATATATGTTATTTCTACATTTCACTTATAAGTGTTTTATTTATTAAACCAAATAATTCTAGATTGAACACGATTTAATATAATTCGTAAATAAAAAGCACTTTCACTGCTCCTACACTAGTTTCATTTCTCAAAATTTGAAAAAAAATATATATAATCAAAGTGATTTACAATTGGATAATTTTAGATGCTTTCGCATGTAAGCTTTTTTTTTTTCCCTTGCAACAGTGAAAATTATATTAGCTTAATAACAAGATACATGATAAGCATCCAAAGTATTACTAGTGACATGCCGCAACAACTGAAATTGGAGCTAACACCAAACTACAACATGCTACTCAAAGAACAACTTGCAAGCAGCAAACACAAACAAACAACACCAAACTACAACATGCTACTCAAAGAACAACTTGCAAGCAGCAAACACAAACAAACAACAGTGACCAATTCACCAATTCACTTCAACATTCATTTTTAATATTCCAATGATTATATCATGTCCACCTTCCTAAAATAGGGCACTCAGCGTTCCATTTAGTTTCCCATCGTTTCTGGTAGTCCTAAAATATTCTGAGTGGCCATATCCTTGTTTCTTTAATAGTAGGTATCCTTTTATTGTTCACAAGCTTTTCAACAAGCTCTTCCTCCTTCTACCATTGTAAAACTATATCAGGCTTTCTCATATAATCTTCTAGCAAAACAGCATATTGATTTTGTGAAGTAGGAATGGCAGGGAATTCAACATTATATTCTTCTTGCAAACTAACAAATCTGTTGCTAGTTCTCATACCTTCCATAGTTACTTTACTGGCCTTCCATTCCCTTTTTTTTCATCCACAGACTTACCACCCTCTGTTTCCTTTGAATTTGAAGCTGCCTTATGAGCTATTCCATTAATAGTAGACTGACCTTCCCTCTATATTTCATTTATTCTCTCTGTTTCATTGCCTTTTATTGTAGTGTTCTCCTTATCCACATTTTGTTTATTGCTAACATTTGTCCCAACCTTTGGTCTATATGCATATTTAGTTGTCACACCCTTTTGACCACCCTCCATTTGCACATTACTCTGAGTCACATTCTTATTTTGTTGTTCTTTGACTGCATTATCAATCTTTCTACCTTTGACAGTCACAAACAGTTCCTCGCTATTATTATTCACCTTTTTCCCTCATTCACATTATACAACCCACATCTCACAGTAATATGACCAAAGACTTTGCACTTGTCACAAATTGGGGGCCTCCAATCATACTCCACTTTGACAGTTTTGACAACAATCTTCTTATTATTTTTGTTACAGTACTGAATTTCAATAAACTCCTACAATCCTTTCTTTGCATCAACTTCAACTAGCACCCTTGCATAGCCTAGTCTACCAAAACCTTGGTTACAGATCTTGCTTGTCATAGCATCCATAATGATGGGTTTTCCCAATCTGCTTACTAGAGCACTTATACCTTTAGCACTCCGGTCTTCTAATGGTATGTTTAACATTTTAATCCAAACTGGTAACACATCAGGTTCAGTTTTATTGACATCGACACTAATATCCCATCTCTGCACCACCATTGGTTTATTGTTTACCATCCAAACTCCATTTTCCATAACAGTTTGCAGTCCAATCTCACTATTAAATTTGAATACAAAAGCAACCTTTCCTAGGTTTAGAATACTTTTTAGCCCATGTTTATCCCACATTCTGAACAAGTGATAGTTAAGCTCTTATGCATACATTATAAACCACAAAATATCCACAAGTTGTTAACTCCCCCTTTTGCTACCTTCCATAACCATTTCCTTATAAAAAATGACCACTTCTGAACCATCTTCATTAATACTAGTAGGTATATGACTCAGTTTGTTATTCAAATATTCCAAGTTATTTTTATGACTAAGCTTGTTATCTACACACTCAATACTACCCTTAGTCATATCAGCATAGCTAGTCTTATTGATACTATCATCACTACCATCCACAGTACTAGTTTTATCAGTAGTAGACTGTACATTCACTAGTTTTGATGGTTGACTTGCAGTGCTATCTTCAGGTGGTGATGGGAGATCCTTTCCATACATTTGCTCCTCAACACCCCTACTACTAGCATTATTCCCACTCATACTGACCTGCTCCACTCTTTCCCTTTCCTCAGTACTCATGTTACATTCTCCATTTCCATTATGTAACTCCCCTGTTTCAGCACTCCTACCCACCACAATTCCATCCTTTCCTACTTGATTATCACCCTTAACACCAGCACCACAATCATCACCAATTACTTCTTTATCACTATTAGCGTTACTGTTCATCTTCCTTCCCAAATTACACAGGGTATCCTCAAATCTAGCTGGAATTCTCTTTTGGCGTTGTGAAGATTTGTGTTTAGACATTATGACAAACACGTAATCAATTCACTCGTATACAGCCAAAATAATGAAATCAATAACCTCAGATACGCTAGAAGGACCTAATTAGTTACAGGAAGTCAAAATATGAAGGAAAATTATGGCGCCAAAAAAAACGCTATTCATACGTCATAGTGAATACAAATGAATTAACGATTCAATTTTGGGGAAAATAGTATCGGAATGTGTGAAAAGAAAAACTGAATCGATCGTACAATTTAGATTGTGAATTTGTGGTGAAAATCAATGTTAATTGAAGATTTTAGTCGAATTTTAATGGTGAATTTTGGCGGGACTTTCAGTTAGAAGAAGGAAAAAAAAAAAAAAAGCATTCTAGTTTATCGGAATAAAACTTGTTTGTTGATGTACATGCCAACAAGCATGACTTACAAAGTTTTTCGCATGTAAGCTTACATTTGACATATAATCGTATTCACTTTCTCAAATAATATGTACTTTAGTAGTAGTCATGGAATCTTGACAAAAAGCTGTTTGTTCATTTGTGGCATCTAAACTCCTTGGTTTCTTTATTTTGTATGTTGGTACAAATCCGGCCTATGTTTATAAATACAAAAGAAGGCCCATTTGGCCCATCAGTATGGACCCCTCATTCTCAACTCTATGTTACGGAAAGTGCTCATTATGATAGCGTGGTCAATGCACGTTCGTGAAGTATAATATTATTGTTGCAGCGGGGCTGAGTTTTAGCCGACGTATGTATTTTTTTGTGTGACGCTCCGGTTAGTGAGAGGGGATTCTCGCGGGATGGTAGCCAACAGATTCCAAAGTTTATATGAACCAACAGGGCCGGATTTGAGGGTGTGCGGGGTGCTCGACCGCACAGGGCCTCCATTTCTTAAGGGGCCCCGTGATTATAGACCCAGATGGTGTTTTAATTCGATTTCTTGCATAAAACAGGTAACATTGCGCTAAAACAATGTAAAGATATGAGTTTAGAAGAAGATATTGAATGTAAATAAGAATCAAGTTGTTTTAAAAAATCAGAATGTATGCACGGAAATGACAGGTGAGGAAGATGATTACTTTGGTGTCTTATGCAACTTGCCCCAAGAGTTTTAAGTTTTTACATGTTTGGTCCACCTTTTTAGTTTTGTTTCCAAATAGGTAAAAGTTGTTTATAAAATTTATGGCTTTCGAGTTTTGACTCTTCGTGAACATTATTAAAAATGGCCAAAACAATCTTTTAAAGGCATACGTCCAATAAAATTAACATTATAAGTTTGATGGCCAAATGTTGTAAGACTTTGCTTTTACTCATTTTCTTCAATATATAAATTGTTGTCGTGTTTACTCTATAGGCAATAATTTTAGAGTTAAAAACATACAATTTATAGATTGATATGGCACAAGGCACGTAAAATCACGAGATAGTATCCTAGTACAACAACAACAACAACACTCAAACATGTCTGGGCATGAGATAATCTGCTAGTGAATAGTTATATTTTTTCGTGATCAAAGGCCTATTTAGAAGTTTTCGCACAAGGCCCCCGAAATCAATGGGATGGCCCTGTGAACCAATACCGATACAGCCAATAAAAAGATGCCATAGTATATGCGAACTATATACAAATTTCAAGCACTTTGTGATTTCAAAAAATGGAAAGTAATGCTCAGATCTGCAAGTGTAGGAACGGTACAAAACAATCAATAAATAAAAAATCACGGACCAAGCCCGAGTCCCATAAATCCATAATATCAATTCCAAATCTTTATAACTTATTTTGAATACTAGATGAGTCTGCTGCAACATGATACGTGATGAAAGACCGACGTAATTTTATGACTTGAGAAAATATTATTTTATTTATACGTGTTTTTTAACATTAACTTTTGGAATGAATGACAACTTTTAATTAAAATAGTTATAAGCAATAACAATGCAAACTATTTCATCTAAATAAAAGTTGTCATTCTATTGCTATAATCCGATAAACAAAGCTTATTTATTTTCATTGTAGGTAACTGAACACCAAGATGAGAGTAGATTTATCTAATTTTTTGTGTGTTTTTTTATCGGTGCTCGGAAAAAGAAGAGATAGTTTGTTTTGTATTGGTGTTTGTGTTTTTAGGTTGACTTATATACCATCGAGGTTTGAAATGTTACTATAAGAGACACTTAATTAATCGTATAAATATTTGAATTGTATTAATGGAGTGTATAAATATTCGGGTACATTACAAAGTGTATGAAGGGATGTTACTTTTTATTTACGAAAATTCACAAGGTATGGTAGAATAACATTAACTAATAGGTTATTAATTTTTTTTAAAGAATGTTTTTTTTAAAAATTTAAGACTTTATATTTAGAAAGTCTTAAACACTTTATAAACTAAGATATAGATTAGTAAAACTTACTAAAAAAATTAAGTGTGATTTAAATTTTGGAAATTTCATTCACATGTAGTTTCGTAACATTTTAACACTTATATGTTCGTTTGTTATCTTTTACCAATCGACAATCAACACACTTTTGAGAACTCAATAACTGTCTTTTTAGTATACAACCGTTTTATGTTGACTTTTAAAGTACGAGTCACACCCAAACTCAGCATCTGTCCTTCAACATATGTGGACTCACTTTTAACACATTTGCCCTATTATATGGAATTTTGTTTCATATTGACTAATGAAAGTAGGTTATTCGGCTTTGTTCTGGATTCTAATTTGGTGGATTTTTGTTGTTTTTTTTCACGTCTATCTCGAAATTATTTATCGACAAAAAAAGTTAAGGGTGTGTTTGTTTTTTTAAAAAAAATCTTACTAGCCCTCTTCTCTTACAAAGGTGGGTAAGAGATGGATGACGTTTTAGTTGTTTGTTTTTCTTTTTGAGTACTCAATTGTATATATAACATCTTACTCGAAGAAGATTGAGGCTTGTTTTATCGCTTCTTACTCGTTTTGCAAACTTTATAAAATATATTTAATTATTTATTAACCATGTTATATTTATGATAAAAAGTTTCGTTTATATTTACATAAGTTACTTATTATCGCATTGCGTTGGTTTAATAAACAAATTGCAAAAACAAACACTTAAAATCATTCGAACAATTATACAAAAACAAACAACATTATTTCGTTCAGATTTAGACTTTCTAGCCACCTCTTACCAGTAAGATGCGGTAATCAGATTCAGACCCAAAACATCTTAATAAAACAAACACACCTTAAGAGTTTGGTGTTCCAATAAGTCCAATACTTGAGACCAAACTAAATTGATTTTAATGTACCATAATTGAACATTTGATTGGGAGAACAAATAGAGTAGGGCATCGGTTCGGATTTCGGGTTGTTCGATTCGGTTAGTTAGGTTAAATATTTTTTTTTGGGTAAAACCAAACTGAACCGAATTCAATTTAGATTAAACCAAACCAAATAGCTGAAAACGGAACCGAATAACCAAAAACCAAACTGAATATCCCGGATTATATAATTTTAATTATTTATTTATTTAATTATATAGAACTTTAAAAAAATTAACCTATAGTTTTAATATTCTTTTTATATAAATATATAAAAATATATTATATATATTTATGTGAATTCGGTTTTCATATGCCAAACTCATATCCAAACTGAAAACCGAATATTTAATTCGGTTAAGTTTGATTTAGGTAAATTTGGTTCAGTTACAATTTCAATTTAGTTTTTTTTCAATTCGATTCAATTTCGGTTACGTGAGTATTACCCGAATTTTGCACACTCCTAAAACAGTGTGACATATAAAGGTACAAAATTATTATTTATCCGTCTACTTGGACTTGGATGGAATACGAGACAATACTTTTGGTTCATGCAAATTCTTTACATATTAATGAATTTTCTTCCAAACAACAGTAACACCGAGGTTCTAGGTTGTGTTTTTTCCCCTTATTTGATGATGAATAAGGTCATCTAACAGTCCCGACTTAAACACAAGCCACAACAACATATACCCAAGTCTGCCAGAGCAAGATATAAGGAAACCATCATACCCCTACTAAAGGATAGAGAAACTACTTCCAGAAAGACCTCCGGCAACTACTTAAACACAAGATTGGTGGTAAAAGAACCACATGTCGATCCAAACCGAGGGAACAAGGACACTAACCGACCCATAGATAGGAGCGTATATAGCTTGTACATTATCTGGCCATATATTTGTGTATACTAGGTTTAATATTAGCTATGCCGAAGACTAATACGATTACCCAAAACCCTTAGATTGTAAGGTGCTTTTATCCAAAACTAGCAGCATAGCTAGCTAACTACCTCAGCGTCCAAGCTTACAAAAATCATAGTTTGACATTT
Source organism: Chrysanthemum lavandulifolium (assembly GCA_022545495.1). Taxonomy (NCBI): domain Eukaryota; kingdom Viridiplantae; phylum Streptophyta; class Magnoliopsida; order Asterales; family Asteraceae; genus Chrysanthemum; species Chrysanthemum lavandulifolium. The sequence continues at coordinate 368,465 of JAHFWF010000053.1, forward strand.
TCTCTTTAAATGCATTAACTGTACACAAAGTACAACTACATTCTGGATCAATAAAAAATAAAGTCTGATGCTATGTTTTTCCTGCTGACTCAAGCTGATATGGTACATCATTAACCGGATGAAAATGCGTACAAGTAAAAAAGGTTACCATCCAGAAAAATCTTTGAGTTCTTGTGTTGAGGCACCCAATTTCCTTTTCTTCACTACAACATGTGACTGTCCACCACCATCAGGTACAGAGGTCGTGTCGATCTTTGTGGTGGTCCTGGCTTTCAGGTATTTACCAACACCACCACCCGAAGCTTCAGGTTCTGCACCTGTCCCAGGATTGCTATACCATGAACCAATCTTCTCCTGAACAATAGCCCATAAATATTAGAAAACGTAATAAAAAATAGAAAGCTATAAACACCATTAAGGTCACAACGACACTAACATTTTCTACATCCTCCAGAGTCTTCTCTTCTTCGGTCTTCTTTTCCTCTTCTTCTTCATCTGGTTCAGAGTAAGGATTCACAAATACCGATACACTGTTTATCTTTATCTCTTCCTGCACAAGATTCGAAATCAAGAAATATACTATAACGTGTAGCTTTACCAAACACTGAAATCTATTGAGAATAACGGGAATAACAGCAACATATTTTTTGGGATTAAGATCCTCTCAAGTTGTGGATACAACTCGAGTCAAGTTGGGTTATTGTGAGCCATTGGATTTAATCCAATGGTTCAAATCAAAAGAAGTTGTTTTGATTAGAGCCATTGGATTAAATCCAATGGCTCATAATTACACAACTTGACTCAAGTTGTATAACACAACTTGAGAGGATCTTGCTCCTATTTTTTGATATGGTTTAAGTTGGTTATAATGGTGTGAACATGTCAGTACCAGATTGGACCGAAAAGAATTTAATTACCTAAATAGTGATCTACTTGTACCAAGATATATTCATAAAACAGTATAATTACCAAATTGGACAAACAAATTACCAAAACCAGTCCATTCTCGTAACTTCAATTACCAAGATAGAACATAAAAAAGTATGAAAAATCAAACTGGGCCATTCTGCAATGTATGGAAGTGGCACTAGAAATATATATATATATAAAGGAATTAGGAGGGAAGACAGACCAGAGGTCGATCATCATCATCAACAGGGACCTTCTCCATCACTGATAAAGTTGTTAAGCCTCCTACGACTCCACCAAAAACCGTATGCTTGAAATTTAGATGGTTTGCAGACTTGTAGAGGATGAAAAACTGTGAGCCGTTGGTGTGGGCTCCACTGTTTGCCATGCTAACAACGCCCCTTCCAGAATGAAGCAGTTTTGAGTTCACTTCGTCGTTAAATGGCTTTCCCCATATAGATTCACCTCCTTTACCAGTCCCAGTTGGATCACCACCTTGTATCATAAAGTTCCTGCAATTTGTATATGACATTTAACTCTTATGTCAGAAGAAGACTTACAACGAAACATGAGATGAAACAAAGAAAGAAAGAAAATACCTTATGTTTCTGTGAAAAACTACTCCATCATAATAACCCCGTTCACATAGAGTGATGAAGTTCTCACAAGCTCTTGGAGCAATATCACAATGTAGTTCAATGTTTAGATCACCGTGGGTGGTATGCAACTGTACGTAACCTTTTTTCTTTGGGTTTTTTTCGACTTTGACATATTCAAACTCATTCTTTGTAACCGGATCATATGATGTAGATGTGAAAGATCTAGATGTTGCACCACTTGTGTAGCGGCTCTTTACCTGAAAGATAAGTTCTCAATATAAGAGATGTCCAATACTAAACGCGACTACATTAAGCATTAGAAACCACTCATAGATGTTTTATTTAAACTATGAAAGAATCATAAAGAAAACCAACCATCTTAGCGTTGACTGGTGTCCTGTCACCAGACATATGCATGGCTATTCGAGCAGCAGTTTTATCACTTGAAGCAGCTTTAGCAGCAGCAGCACTTCTTCCATGCACAGAAGCAGATGCGGCATCAACAATACTGAAGGCCTGTGGAGGTTTTGCTTCTCCAGTTAATTTGGGGTTGTCATTAATGCGTTCTCGAGCAGCTAAGATTGTAGCAAGTACAGCAGCTCTTTCATTCTGAGCCTTATCTCCGCCGCCTCCATGTAGTGCAAGTTCTCGCCCCTTCTCGGTCTTAAGCTCCTTTAACATCTGCTTTAAATCGCCCTTCATATTTATGTTATAGCTTGGATCTGACTCCATCTTTTGAAGTTCTGAAAAAGAAATTCAAGATTTTCCATAACCACATCAAAAACTAAAACAGATGTACACCAATTAATACTTTCAAGGATAGAAAAAGAGACTGCATTTACCTTCATCGTCAACTTTCAAATTTTTCTTCACATGGTCAAAATTCACGAGAGATTTGTTTTCAAGTGTGTTTGGATTCTACAAAAGCATACATAGGTAAGAAGAACCTTAAGATGTAAGAACATATATTTATGTATTGAGTCACAAAGAATTTGAAATGCATTGAGTGACATATTACCTGAATTGTAATGATGTCTTCCCTTTTAAATGGTTCATCAGTTAGAAGCTCCTTCCAGTTTTTTGTTTTAATATTCAACTCTTTAATTGACTGTGCAAGAAATTGGATGTACCGACTTTAGGAAGAAAAAAAAATAACGTATAATATATAAATAATGACTATATTTACATATACCTCATAAGAGAACACATTCCCAGTTGTCTTTACTGCAACAATATGTGTGAATTCTGTAAAAACCTTGTTCAACACAGGGCAATGATATTCTCCTACAAAACAGTAAATGGTTCTCAAGAGTAAGAATATTTCAAAAAAATTTGGAATCAATAAATTTAGTACATGGTAGAGTGGACTGCAGGCTACGAAAAGCACACAAGACATAGGCAAATTTATGCAGCAACGAAAGGAGTTTGTGGGGAAGGCTAGCTATCTATATATACAGTGCACAAAGACTAGTAATGATAAAAGTTAAAAAAAATAGATTCCACTATAACTGTCAACTGAAAATGGATTATAGAAAGAGCACCTACTAAACGAGGGAGGGGGAGGGAATGCAATAATACCTTCAGAGTTCTTGTGAAACGTTAGTGGGATGAGATCTTCTTGTTTGAGAGGAGCTCCAGTAACCGGATGCTTCCCGAACTTCCTTATGTAGGGAACAATTTGCCTACATTTTAAATTCCATAAACACGCTCAAACAACTAAACAATAAAAAAGTAAAAATAAAAACTAACCAATACATAAGATATTGACTTGTATCGAACTTAAGCTCTACAAAAACTGTTTATTGCACAAGCTAATGACAGAACTATCATAATCCCAGGTAGCAGGATGGATAAACCTTTTGAAAACTCATAAAAAAACATATCTTACTATCAAGTGAATTATAGATAGTGTTTGGGATTGCTTATTTTCTGATTAGTTTTAAGTTGTAACAAGCAGTATAATGTGTTCCGATGATCCAAACTGTTTATCAGCTCATTTTAGGGTAAAGTTAGAAGTTTTGGACATTCTTACTTCGAAGCTCTCACATAAGATGAAAATAAAGTTAGCTTTTTACCCTCATATTTAACCTAAAAACTCTTAAAAAGAGATATGGCAGCCCTCTAACATTCTTCTCTCTACTCCTCAAGAAACGGTTTTTTTTTTTATTTTTAAAAACATATAATACGCAATCCCAAATACTCTCTATGACTCCCCAACCCTTAAATCAATATATAAACTTTTTAATGGAACTGTTAGAACAAGGGGGCATAATATTTAACTACTATTGACAAAGCAAATTCTGGTCAAAGTTGTATTTTAAATTAAAAGACAGATCATATGTATTTACATTCATAGTTATGGGCTTATGGCACACAGAAGAAGCTCCTCCTAAGTATTCATTGTTGACGATTTTTTTCTTATGCACAGGGGTGCCTTTTAAACATGAATATATTAGAAAAGTACCAGTAAATTGATAAAGGCATAAAGCTTGGCATTTTATGAAGAGCAATTACTAAAGATGAGAAAGACTACTGACATGATATCAAATACACCTAAGCTCTAAAAGACTCTTTTTTTTTTTCTGTCATAAACTAATGATGATAAACGATCATATGTCACTGGATAAATGGACCTGTTGGGATCTTTATATTAGTCTCAAATGATCTATGACTTTCCAATCCTCGAATCAGCTTAGGAACTAGCCGAGAAATTGTCAGACTGCCGATGAAATGAGTAATTAAGAGAAATGCTGACAGTGTGTAGTACCATTATTCAGATTTAATGTAATCCTAAGCACAGCGATACCATTGGGGAGCGTTTTGATACAACAGATAAGCAGTTTACAGTGTTTGGATGAAAACAAACTGCCTATGTATGCTTATTTGAGTGTTGAATAAACATTTTCAAAAATTCAGTTTTGGAGTTGCTTGGTAAAGTTTGTTATCTGATCAGGAATTCATGATTATTGTACCAATTACTCCGCAAATAAGCAAACTTTGCCAAATACTCAAACATGCGTGTATCTGATAATTATTGTGTTATGTTACAGTAGACTAGACGCACATCCAAACACTTATCTCCTACATTGCATTTTGTTACATCTGATAATCTGCTACTAAATTCAAAAGCATAAGCAATTTAAGCAACCAAACCCAAACACCCCTAGAAGATGAATAATACATGATGAGTGTAGAAATGGTATTTAACCTAAGCTCTAAAATGTGAACCTAATAATCAACATAATCCACTCACTGCTTGACACGTGGCACAATTTTCTCTCTTCATCAACTTGCTGGGATCTTATAGAACATATCATACTCTCGAAGGATCTATGACTCCCCTATCCTAGAATCACCTTACTACCTTAGAAACTAGTTGACGAAATTGCCTATAAAAAAAAAATTAAAGTAACGCAGATCATATGCGGTTCCATTTAACGTTACGATATCTGAAAGCTTCTCCAAAGTATCCATGTTTGTTCTTGAGCACTAGGATGTGTTTGGAATTTCTTATTAAGACTGTGTATCGCATTAATACAGCATATAATTAGTTTCCTGAGGTTGATAGAAACAAAGTGATTGATAACTGATTATCCGCTTATCTGTTTGAATATTCAAATTTGTTATCTGATTATCTAAGTATTATTGCGTTTTGTCACAGCTGATTGTCTACTTCTGCTGATTTAAATAAGAGGAAATCGCACAAAATGCAAATTTTGTTTTGTCAAATTAAGGTATTGAAATCAAATTACATTTCTTAAATTTTTAAAAAAAAAGTTGAGAATAAGAAAGAGTACTGACATGATATCAAAAACGCTGCCGTCATCGGTGCAGACAGCATCCTCAAAAGGAGTAAACGTGAGCCTGAAAATTGAAAACAATTGATTTAATATCAGATAATAATAAATAAATGATACAGTATTGATTGAAATAGAAGTATGAAGTGAGTATAAAAAGTACGCGCAGCAATAGAAGGGAAGACGCTTAAAAGGAGTACGGAGTTCTTTAGACTTAGCACCGCCCCACTCTGTGGCCCACTCAGTGGTGGTGATGTACATACGGTCTTTGCTGTGTTGCTTCTTCCCCATCTTTACCTTCGACTCAGTTAGGGTTTTATTTTGGGGATTGATAACAGGGCTCTGTTTGCTGGGTTTTTTAGGGGATGGTCGGAAGATTATTGGGGCTGGATCTGTGATACGGGAGCCGACTTTGGCGAACAAATTGAGGGCAAAAGAGTAAATTTTATTTTTATTCAAAAAAACATACTCCTCCGCCCATATTATTAACAAGTATTTGTAACCCGGGGTTTTTTTTGGTTTTTCGTTTTGAGGACCAGTTTTTTTGCCATTTTTGTGGTAGTCTTGTTACTGTAATAACCTTTACTTAATGGAAGATTGTTGGTTTATTCTGAAGTTTGTTCATATTATATTTTCTAATGATGTAACAATGTTGCTTTCGATAGGTTTTTTGTTGCATATGTATTGCATTTGTGGTAATGTGGACCATTGGTAGTGGATATTTTATTCTCTCAGAAATAATACAAATATTGATTGATACTTTTTGACGCTTTATATTTATCAAGCTAGTGGTGTATCTTTTGTAACTTTTTCATGTATAAGTTTTGAATTTTGTAGTTGTGTATGTATCTTTTGTTTCAATCATTGTGAGCCTTCAATCTAGATATGTCCCGCATGCAGTGTCCGGATGAGCCGAGTTACGATGTGAAAGTGATAGTTTGCAAGATCAAATGTGCTTGTTCTTTGAGAGGAAGTGATTGCAGCACAGGAATGGGAAAGTATGGTTCGTGCTCGATGTTTGGAGATTGGAGGTCGTATCAGGTACTTGGATGACCTTATCCAAGAGGTGTTGCAGGAAGGTGAAAGCCTTGTTGTTGGCACCTCTTTTACATTTTTTAGATGCATCCGCACGCCAAGTGTCTAAGGTGCTAAGTTTCGTGAAATGGTACGCGAGGGTCAAGCCGCCTCCGCGGTCGGTGCAGTGGTACATCAATACCATTAGAGGACTATAATTGTCCTATGTGTGTTTATGGCGGTTATTGTCGTTGTCGTTGTCTCCTTGTGATTGTTGTTTAGATGAGTGTTTATTTATCCGTATGTTTAGGTATGGATGTTTTGTTGTGTTGTTTTAAATGTACGCGTTGTGTTTAGACTTTAATGAATATTGTTGTGTTGTGATTATAGTTTTTTGAAAGTACCTGCTCTTTTAGTAAGTCTATAAACTTTATTATACATATGTCTACATAACAAAGTAAAGCGGCTGTTTATCTGGGGAAGATGACATGGCTTAGCATGTCTTAGTACGACGCCACGCCACGCTCTAATTTAGTTACATTAGATACCATTTAGAGTCTTATGGTTCCTAATAGTTATCGACATATCCTATTATTAGAGACTTATACTTGCTAGTTATGGCCGCAGTGGCCTACATTTGTTGGTGAAGAAACTAAGTAACCCGGTAGCGCCTTAGTCTTTTTAGCTTTTGTTTTCGTCACGAGCTAGTTTCTCCTTCCCGAGCCGCACCGCTTTCTACCGGAACAAAGGTTTTCATGGATCGTGGCGGACGCCGCCATTGGTTCTCTTTGTTTTTCCAAATGGTCTCGCGCGCGGTGGCGGTGTGATAATTGTGTTGATATTTCCACCGCAGTGTCCACGATAGGTGTGTGGATGAGGCGCTTTCTTACATATTCGGTGTTGCCGCTAATGCTTGGACAAGCCGGTGGAGGATGCGCTCCATTGTCGGTGTTAGTGGTCGGAAGGTACTGGAGGAGATTGGGCTTCAACCGGTGGTGGTAGTGCTTGACAGTAATCGAGGTTGTGCGCTTCTACCGCCGGTAGTTCATTGCAAGATCAAGGATGAATCTAGCATTTCCTCTCCGACTTCCAGTGGCAAAATGGACCCTGAATAAACGCCTTGTTTGTTGCAAGTCTCTGATAATTGCTGGTAGATCATAAGGATCAGGTTCAGGAATGTAGGTAAGGATCTCGCCACACGGCAGGTAACGGTGAGCGTAGTAGGTCAAGGTGTAACTACTATTGTGCCCGTAGTGTCCGTGAGGGATGTTCTGAAGCAGTAGCTGTGACATGGTTGGGTAGTCAGCATCCTAAAGTTGTATAGTAGGCGTGACAAATAATCTTGTTATGTATTTGCAAGATATGTGAAAATCAAACTGTCAATTTGGTGTTGGAACGCCAAGCTCCGGAAAATTTCAATGTACTTAACGCTTTTAATCAAGAATTAAACACGATCTATTTCGTCATGAAATTTTCTAAACATCACATTTGCATATCATTTGGCATATGCATGATCAACGCAGCTTGAGCGCTCATAAAAGATACCGTTGTGATCTAAATAAATTTCCCACTATCTTGATAATCCTAAAATACGTAATGAATACGTAAAATTTGTAAAAATTACGAATTTAATTATAATAAAATATATAAAATTCAGATTGGGCCTCGGAACTCATTGGACTTTATACCACCTCGTGACTCAACCCGACTCGTTAATGGGCCTCAGAACGGACCCAAAGCTACACAATATTCTCGTTGGGCCTTGGCTTAACTCACGCACCAACCAAGGAGCCCAACTCCCATTCTTCTTTAGTTATGGGCCTCGCTCAAATGGATCAAACCCCAAAAGCCTAAGACCAACTACTAATATTGTAGTTAACATTTTGTGCCTTCTTTCCTTATAACCGGACATGAAAACGAAATCCAAGCTAACTAAATCTCAACCAAACTAAACTTGAAACATTGTTGTCCCATGCCTTATGATAGTGGTTAAAAGAGGAGACAAATCCTTTGCTTAGACTACCCTAAACCAATATAAAATTACCTAAGCTAAACAAAACACCCTTTGACTAAACATTGACTCTATAAACCAATGGATATAATGTCCCAAGTGACTTGACTAAGCAATGGCACGCTTAGGATTCAAATCCCACGCCTAGAACTCCAACACAAACAAAGACCAAATACATTTCAACATGTGACTAATGAAACTAAAACTAGGAAAGCTAGGAAATAAAATAATGCAAAGGCCATGCTTGAGCTTTCTTTAAAACACACGACATACACACACTCTCTTCACATGAACTCCTAAAACTTAAACATATCTCTCACTCAAAAATCGCCCATCGTGGGAAGGAGAGTAAGGAAAAGAAACATTGCAAGGTGAAGGTTAGAGATACTCGGGTAAAAATAAAGGATACGGGTAACATTATAAGGAGAACAAGGGTTCTCGTTGGTCACTTCTTCTCGCTCACTTCTCACACGTATCATCACCACTCATTTTGAGTGTAGTAAGTCCCTTCCAACTCGCTTCCATTTCATTTCTTTGTTTACATTTGGTTCTCGTGACGTTAAATATGTTATGCGCACCATTTCAATGCAACTCGTATGGTATGCTTGATCACGACACATAGTCACACGTTAATACTAGTCTAATATGTTGAGAACACATCACAAACTTATAAGGAACACTCAGACACCTTAAAACGCACGCTGAAGCATTAATGGGCCTAAAAGCCCAACTGCCATCCCAATAAGCCCAACCCGTCTCCAAGAGAGATCCAACCCGCCCAATAAATTAGTAATAAGCTAATAAGCTCTAAAAATAAGCTAGGAATAAGCTTGTAAAAGTTTTGTAAAGTTTTCGATGTTTAAAAGGAATTTCGGACCGAATTTGCAAAATTAAATGAAACGAAGGGTTCAAAAGGTAACATATTTAAAAGCTAAAGGGTCATTTATAAGTTGAAACAAATATTTTGTAAAAGTCTAGGGACTGGAAAAGTCATTTCGATAGGTCAAGGGAAATATGTACGCATGTGTATGCATGGAAACCACAAGGACCGATCATGTAAATAGCTTAAACTAGTTTAAATATAAGTTTTGGGTTAAATATGACAAGTGTGAAAAGTAAAGGTTTAAAGCGTGCAAACATAACCTAGAGGGCTGATTTTGTAAATTCAGTTTTACCAAGGGTTAAGGTTGTCATTTCGAAAGTTTTGGGTATAAAATATAATTCGGTGGAAAGTGTCATTTTCTAAAAGTCCAAGGACTAAACTCGTACTTTTGTAACTCGAGGGTAAAAGTGTAAATTCGGGAAAAGTTTAGAAAACTTATAAACCCATCCTAATTACGTAAAACAAGTATTTTGATCTTATGAGTATTTTATTTCGGATAACGTTAAAAGCATTACGTAAATATATATATATATTATAAGATTATAATTGTATATATATCAAATCCGATAAAACACACGGGGAATTCACTCAAATACGTTAAAAATACTCAACACATACGTTAAGATCACAACGGGGGAAAAACATTTCACTTATGCGTAAGTGAGGATAATCAATTAAGGCAATGTAGCACATAAATTAACTTAAAACGTTAATCACGATCGCACACTATTGGATTGGACAATCCAATGATCTATTGAATAAGAATATTCAATGCTCTATTATTTTGGTCGCGAACCAAAATGCTCATTTACTGAGACTCGCCATCTCATCATTTTAGGTTTCGAGTTGGAACCCCCGCTACATTGTGCTTGATCTTTTTTGCGTGTGCATTATCATCAAGGTGAGTTCATAGCCTCGCTTTTACTTTATTTTTATAAACCCCGCGAGGAGATACATGCTCTAAACTAGAACACAAGGTTTTTCATAAATGCTTGATCTTCTTGATTATTGGTACCGCCTAAGTTGTTAGCCACAAGTCCCCGATCATGAACCATTAGTCACCGCGAGTGAACGAGATATCGTGAATAGTACTACGGGATTAACGAACCCGCTTCGGTTATAGAGAAATAACCGGGCGCACTATATCGAATATCTTTAGGTAATTGGCTATTACCTCCTTTGGGGCATACTTACGTACACCGGTAATTCGTGTATGCAGTTGAGTCTTGGTTTCATGAGCTTAGTGCATAATAATCTGTGATATTTTTCTTATGATATTGTTAGTTTACAATGATCATGATCTTATACTTGTGTTCAACTTATTTTAAACCTATGGACTTCACTCAACATTTTTGTTGACCTTTTAAGCATGTTATCTCGTGTAATCGGTGAAGATTATGACCAAGGTGCGGAACGGGCATGGCAAGGCTTATCCGGTGGTGTAAAACATAAAAGTTATCATTTCTTTCAAACTCATGATCTTTCTTTTGGGAAAACACTTGATCTATTTACAATATTTTGTAACAAACTATGAGTTTTCGATGAATGATAACTATTTTAATAAAACGCCTCTTTCGAGTCGTTTTCTATAATTATTGACTATGATCTCCATTCAAGTAACACCGAATTAGTCTTCCGTGTCATTAAGATTTTCTGGGTGTTACAGATTACATCGAGCCAAGGTTATAGAGAACCAAAGAGTTTTTCAAAATCATTTGGACTATAACCGCACTTTTAAAACGGGACTATTTTACACCACCGCTTACGCCCTTCCGTGACCGCCTATGCATTAGGATTGATGCATCACTAGATCATAAGTAATTGCATTCATTTTAGTTAGGCATGGAGATTTGCTTGGCAAATATGTGTAGCTAACTAAAATAATTATATTATTTGGCATTTACTTACATTAATTTATGGGTTGTTACAAGACCATGTCCGCATCCCACCCAGCTTGTTCTCGTCCTCGACACCGAGATGGATGATACCATGTCCTCTACGATCGCCACTATGCCACCATCCCATCTGTCATACCACTCATCGCTTTGATTTAAACCGAACCTTTGAGGAAGGTGAAGTTGCTCGAACTCCCATCGCCCAAATATGACCGCCATCCTCAAGAGTACAATGCTTTTGCTTCCATGACCCTAGATCAAGATTATGAGTCGCAAGAATGGCTACCGCTTCAGATGTTGCTTGGATGATGAATCATCCAAGTCATCGAGAACACCGACCGCTTCATCGATTCTTCCGATCATCTTCCCGAGCTATCCGTCGTCGCCGACGAGGATTCGTGTTCTTAAGCCAAATGAACCCGAGCCGCTTGGAGTACCTTATAGATCGCATCCTAATGGTAAGACCTTCAAACGCACCGCTAGGAAGCGTGTGCGACCCATCACTATGACTCATGTGATGCCACCACCGCCACCATCACCACCACCACCGCTCACCATCACCGCCACTGCTGCTCCACCCATCGCTACTTCACCACCACCGCCACTTCATCGTGTTCTACCATCGACTACTACTGCTCCTGCTTCATCACCACCTACAAGATCACCTCCTTTGGACACTTTTAGTGAGCCAATTTTACCGCTTTGCATCAAGTGCTATCCACCATCACTATCCGATCCCGACATGCCTACTCAAGTGGATAATGAGACCGGACCAAGGAAGAAACCGTGCTAGGCGATGGTCATTCTTGATACCTTTACTCGACGTTGGAGAGAAGAGGAGGAGCACCTAGTTCGCTCGAGCTGAGAAAGCTCAACCATCGCACCACCCAGTTATACTGCACGGTGAACCAAGACACCACACTATTCCTCCGCTGGCTACAAGACTTATCAGCACGAAGACCGCTTGAATGAGCTCATGGCACATTATGATGAGATTCCACTAGTTAGGATAGAGAGCTTGGAGGAAGAAGTCGAGAACCTCGTGGTAGGTCGCTACTCCATTGAGATTGTGTTTGATATGATGAGTACCCGATTGTGGAGGCGAGAGGCCGTTAACCAATTGACTTGAGATTGGAGACTACTATTCGAGATGCTAGTACTTTGAGAGAGACCGCTTAGGTCGAGAGAGTTCGCATCACGAACTTGCATCCGCTCATGCTCACACCGCTATTCGGAGGAGAGGATTGATGACCTCGAGGCGAGAGATCGAGCCCGCGAGCAAGCAGATCCGAGACTCGATGACCATGGTTGAGGAGATTCGTCGTCGTCGTGATGACGATCGGGAGATGCGAGATCCTAGTCATCTTTATCTTAGTATGTATCATAAAGCCGCCATATGAGGCATTAAGGCTTGTATCTTTTGGTTTGTAACCTTGGAACAAGAATTATGATGATGTAACTTATGGTTGTGAACAATACTATGTATCGATGTATTCCATGGTTGTATTTCCTATATTCGATGTTATGATATTATTCCTCGGTGATGTATGCCGAACCGATCCTTATGTCCTTATACATATATTATGATTTGTTGAGAAAATCATATTTCAATCGTTGTTCATTCAATATCATATCATTAATTTAAAGTGGTAACTGGACTATTATGATATGTATAATATGAAATCGCTTTATCATCGATCGATAATTTCTTAATCTTGGTATTTATTCTTGGAAATTTTAGAAAATGGTCAAGAAGAAAGCTACCTCATCCACCATCACTCCCGCAACTATTCGTAAAATGGTCGCCGAAAGTGTTAGCGCAACTATAGCTCAACATGTCGCCGACATCGCTAGAGCCGAAGTCGAACGCATTGAAGTCGAACGAATTGCCCAAGAGGCACGTGAAGTCGAAATTGCAAGAGAAGTCGAAATTGCAAGAGAAGTCGAGAACGCCCGAATTGCTCGAGAGGTCAAGTCGAGCGTGTCGCTCAGCAAAGACGCGAGGTCAAGTCGCCGCATTGTCGAAGAGAATCGTGTCGCAGGTCGCACGCCTTCTTGAAATGGCAAACTCAAATGCAACTAACACTCCAACAAATCAAAGTGAGTCCATCAGAACTCGCAAGTGTAATTACAAAGAGTTCATGAACCGCAGTCGACATTCTTCAAGGGCATCAAGGTGCTATTGGTTTACTTCATTGGTTTGAGAGAACCGAGATCAGATTTCGCTAAGTGATCGACAGATGATTGCAAAGTCAAGTTTATGATCGAACTTTGTTAGAAGATGCGTTATCTTGGTGGAAAGGCCATGCTCAACCAATTGGAATGGAAGAAGCTTGTAAGATTTCATGGTCGATCTCAAACAATGTTAATGAAACAAGATGCTCGAGGACCGAGATCAAGAAACTCAAGATGAGTATTACCACTTGGTCGCTAAAGGTAATGATCTCAAGACATACTTCAAGAGATTCCATGAGCCGAGAGCTCTATGTCCTCATTTGTTTCCCACCAATGAAAAGCTTTTGAAGCTTTGATCGGAGGTTTACCTCAAGCATCAAGGAGATGTCATCGCTCAATCCAAAACTGTTGAAGAAGTTGTCATTGTATCCCACCGCCTTATGGAACCAATACTAAAGCTTGCAAATGCACAAGGCTCAAGTGACAACAAAAGAAAGTTTGATGATCGGAAAACCTCAAATTCCAACCACCATCGGTCCAACAACAACAATCGAACAACAACAACCAATATCACCGCAATGTAAACCAACATCACAATCGGCAAAACCGAAGGCAAGAAGCCGCAAGGGCTTATGCCGCACCCACCGCCGGAAAAGGGTATGTAGGACCACATCCCTGTAACAGATGTTTGATGCACCATTCGGACCTTGTACCGTGAAGTGCGATAAGTGCAACAAGGTAGGTCATCAAGGTAAGCATTGCCGAAACCCCGGAAGAGGCAACACCGTGACAAACATGAACTGCTATGGATGTGGAGAACCCGGTCATTTCAAGAGTCAATGCCCAAAGTTAAATGTCGCTCAAACAAACAATGCGCGTGCAAGAGTGTACATGCTAGGAGATGGAGATGCACCGTTGAACCCCGACATTGTGACGGTACGTATTCTCTTAACAATCATTTCGCAAAAATCTTGTTTGATTCGGGAGCGATAAGAGTTTTGTATCTACTACTTTTGCACCATTACTTGAAATATCCCCAATCGCCTTAGATACAACTTATGAGATAGAACTTGCCGATGGGAAAATAATAGGAACCAACACCGTAATCCGTAATTGTCCTATTCTATTACAAGATCACTGCTCCTCATAGATCTTTTGCCAATCAAACTTGGAAGTTTCGATGTCGTAATTGGCATGGATTGGTTGTCCAAACACCGTGCTAGGATTGTTTGTGACGAGAAAACCGCTCATATCCCGATCAACGGTGAAACCTTAGTCATCCAAGGAGATCAAAGTAGAAAGTACTTAAGTATCATATCCCGTGCGAAGTCAATAAAGTACATGGAAAAGGATGTTATGCCTTCTTAGCTCAAGTAACGGAAAAGAAGTCGGAAGAGAAACGACTAGAGGATGTACCAGTAATCAAGGAATTTTCTCGAGGTGTTTCGGAAGATTTGCTCGACTCCCACCGCCGACAAGTCGAATTTCAAATCGATCTTATTCCCGGAGCTACCCCGTAGCACGAGCACCGCATCGCTTAGCGCCTCGTAAATGCAAGAGTTATCCAAACAACTAGAAGAGCTATCCGAGAAAGGATTCATTAGACCAAGTTCCTCACCCCGGGAGCACCAGATTATTCGTTAAGAAGAAAGATGGATCATTCCGGATGTGTATCGATTATAGAGAATTGAACAAGCTCACAATCAAAACCGCTATCCCTTACCAAGAATCGATGATCCGTTTGATCATTACAAGGCTCGAGTGTATACTCAAGATTGATTTAAGATCGGATATCATCGCCACGGTAAGAGAAGAAGATATACCCAAGACCGCATTTAGAACTCGATATGGCCATTATGAATTCCAAGTAATGCCATTCGGTTTAACTAATGCACCTCAGATTTATGGACCTCATGAATAGAGTCGCAAACCATATCCGGATAAATTCGTCATTGTGTTCATCGACGATATTCTTATCTACTCGTAATAAAGAAGAACATGCGAACATTTCAAGACCGTCCCGGTTACTCAAGGATGAAAAATTGTACGCAAAGTTTTCCAAGTGTGACTTTTGGATTGAGACACCCAATTTCTTGGTCATGTGATCGACGGTGAAGGAATCCATGTGGATCCCGCAAAGATTGAATCATAAGAATTGGCCAGCACTCACTAACCCCATCGAAATTCGCCAATTTAGGACTTCTCTGGTTATTATCGAAGATTCATCAAGGTTTCTCAAAATAGCTAAACCATTGACCGAGTTAACCCGTAAAACGAAGAAATTCGAATGGGAGACGATCAAGAATCGCCTTTTCAACTCCTAAAGAACAAGCTTTATAAGCACCTATCTTGGCACTACCGGAAGGAGTCAAGATTTTGTAGTATATTGTGATGCTTCACACATGGGTTTAGGCGCCGTTCTCATGCAAAGGAACAAAGTGATTGCTTATGCGTCACGACAACTCAAAACTCATGAGAAGAATTATACTACTCACGATCTAGAACTTGGCGCCGTGGTATTTGCACTCAAATTATGGAGACATTATTTGTACGGAACCAAGTGTATAGTGTACATCGATCACAAAAGTCTTCAACACATCTTAGATCAAAAGGAATTGAATATGCGCCAACGTCGCCGGCTCGAATTGCTTAGTGATTATGACCGCGAGATCCGTTATCATCCGGAAAGGCAAACGTTGTTGCCGATGCCTTGAGCGTAAAAGATCGCCTAAGCCACTTAGAGTGAGATCATTGGGAATGGTAATCAATTCACCCCTACCATCGAAAATTCTTGAAGCTCGATCGAAGCCCTTAAGGAAGAAAATAGGCCGAATGAGAAGATTTATGGCATGCCGGAGAATGAGAATGGATTTGTGAAGAGATCGGACGGAACGCTATGTTTCAAAAATCAAGTTGGATTCCACTCTTTGAGGTATCCGAGAACTCATCATGCATGAATCACATAAATCGAAGTATTCCATACATCCCGGTCCCAACAAGATGTATCAAGATCTAAAGCTTTTGTACCGGTGGCCTAATATGAAGGTCGATATCATCAGATACGCCAAGAATGTTTGACATGCTTGAAAGTTAAAGTCGAACATCAAAAGCCATCCGGATTGCTAACTCAACCGTAACTTCCTATGTGGAAATGGGAAAGAATCACAATGGACTTCATCACAAAGTTGCCAAAAACTTCTAATGGTTTTGACACCATTTGGGTTATTGTAGACCGCCTTACAAAGTCCGCTCATTTCTTGCCAATCAAGGAGAACGACGAGATGATTACACTCGCTAGATCAGTACATCAAAGAGATTGTTTTCGTCACGGTGTACCAATCTCTATCATATCCGATCGTGATAGCCGATTCACCTCAAGATTTTGGCAAACGCTTCAAAGAGCCATGGGTACCAACTTAGATATGAGTACCGCGCACCATCCTCAAACAGATGGACAAAGTGAAAGAACGATCCAACTCGGAAGACATGCTAAGAGCATGTGTGATTGATTTCGAAAAGGATGGGATAAGCACTTACCCGCTGAATTCTCTTACAATAACAGTTATCACGCCAAAGATTAAAGCCGCTCCTTTGAAGCACTCTATGGAAGAAAATGCCGATCGCCCGCTTATTGGGCGGAAGTTGGAGAAGTACAACTTACAGCCCAAATTGTCCAAGAGACAACAGAAAAGATAATGCAAATTCGGCAAAGATTGCAAGCAATCGAGATAGACAAAAGAGCTACGCAGATGTTCAAGAAAACCAATGGAATTCCAAGTCGGAGACCGTAATGCTCAAAGTATCACCCGAAAGTGGATGGTCGATTTGGAAAACGAGGAAAGCTCAAACCTCGATACGTCGGACCATTTAAAATTCTTCAAAGAATTGGTCCATGGCATATAAACTTGATCTTCCCAAGAACTTAGCCGAGTACATGACACGCTCCATGTCTCAAATCTTAAGAAGTGTCTTTCGGATGAAACTCTAGTCGCACCACTCAAGGACATCCACTCAATGACAAACTTAGCTTTGTCAAGAACCCATCGAGATCATGGATGAGAAGTTAAGAGGCTTAAGCAAAGCCGCATTCCTATCGTTAAAGTTCGATGGAATCATAAGAAACGAGGTGCGAGTTCACCGGAGCGCGAGGATGTAATGCGCTCCAAGTATCCCCACTGCTCATCTAGATCACCCATGATGACCTCTGCGAGTTTAACCGCTGGACGCGGTTCTCTTAAGGGTAGGTACCGAAGCTCCCGGAAAATTTCAATGTACTTAACGCTTTTAATCAAGAATTAAACACGATCTATTTCGTCATGAAATTTTCTAAACATCACATTTGCATATCATTTGGCATATGCATGATCAACGCAGCTTGAGCGCTCATAAAAGATACCGTTGTGATCTAAATAAATTTCCCACTATCCCGATAATCCTAAAATACGTAATGAATACGTAAAATTTGTAAAATTACGAATTTAATTATAATAAAATATATAAAATTCAGATTGGGCCTCGGAACTCATTGGACTTTATACCACCCGCGACTCAACCCGACTCGTTAATGGGCCTCAGAACCGGACCCAAAGCTACACAATATTCTCGTTGGGCCTTGGCTTAACTCACGCACCAACCAAGGAGCCCAACTCCCATTCTTCTTTAGTTATGGGCCTCGCTCAAATGGATCAAACCCCCAAAAGCCTAAGACCAACTACTAATATTGTAGTTAACATTTTGTGCCTTCTTTCCTTATAACCGGACATGAAAACGAAATCCAAGCTAACTAAATCTCAACCAAACTAAACTTGAAACATTGTTGTCCCATGCCTTATGATAGTGGTTAAAAGAGAGACAAATCCTTTGCTTAGACTACCCTAAACCAATATAAAATTACCTAAGCTAAACAAAACACCCTTTGACTAAACATTGACTCTATAAACCAATGGATATAATGTCCCAAGTGACTTGACTAAGCAATGGCACGCTTAGGATTCAAATCCCACGCCTAGAACTCCAACACAAACAAAGACCAAATACATTTCAACATGTGACTAATGAAACTAAAACTAGGAAAGCTAGGAAATAAAATAATGCAAAGGCCATGCTTGAGCTTTCTTTAAAAACACACGACATACACACACTCTCTTCACATGAACTCCTAAAACTTAAACATATCTCTCACTCAAAATCGTCCATCGTGGGAAGGAGAGTAAGGAAAAGAAACATTGCAAGGTGAAGGTTAGGAGATACTCGGGTAAAAATAAAGGATACGGGTAACATTATAAGGAGAACAAGGGGTTCTCGTTGGTCACTTCTTCTCGTTCACTTCTCACACGTATCATCACCACTCATTTTGAGTGTAGTAAGTCCCTTCCAACTCGTTTCCATTTCATTTCTTTGTTTACATTTGGTTCTCGCACGTTAAATATGTTATGCGCACCATTTCAATGCAACTCGTATGGTATGCTTGATCACGACACATAGTCACACGTTAATACTAGTCTAATATGTTGAGAACACATCACAAACTTATAAGGAACACTCAGACACCTTAAAACGCACGCTGAAGCATTAATGGGCCTAAAAGCCCAACTGCCAAACCCAATAAGCCCAACCCGTCTCCAAGAGAGATCCAACCCGCCCAATAAATTAGTAATAAGCTAATAAGCTCTAAAAATAAGCTAGGAATAAGCTTGTAAAAGTTTTGTAAAGTTTTCGATGTTTAAAAGGAATTTGGACCGAATTTGCAAAAAAATGAACGAAGGGTTCAAAGCGTAACATATTTAAAAGCTAAAGGGTCATTTATACGTGAAACAAATATTTTGTAAAAGTCTAGGACTGGAAAAGTCATTTTCGATAGGTCAAGGGAAATATGTACGTGCATGAACATGCATGGAAACCACAAGGACCGATCATGTAAATAGCTTAAACTAGTTATAAATATAAGTTTTGGGTTAAATATGACAAGTGTGAAAAGTAAAGGTTTTAAAGCGCAAACATAACTAGAGGGCTGATTTTGTAAATTCAGTTTTACCAAGGGTTAAGGTTGTCATTTCGAAAGTTTTGGGTATAAAATATAATTTGGGTGGAAAGTGTCATTTTCTAAAAGTCCAAGGACTAAACTCGTACTTTTGTAACTCGAGGGTAAAAGTGTAAATTTGGGAAAAGTTTAGAAAACTTATAAACCCATAATAATTACGTAAAACAAGTATTTTGATCTTATGAGTATTTTATTTTAACGATAACGTTAAACTTAGCATTATATATATATATATATATATATATAAGATTATAATTATATATATATATATATAACTTACCGATAAAACACACGGGAATTCTCAAATACGTTAAAATACTCAACACATACGTTAAGATCACAACGGGAGAACATTTCACTTATGCGTAAGTGAGGATAATTAATTAAGGCAATGTAGCACATAAATTAACTTAAAACGTTAATCACGATCGCACACTATTGGATTGGACAATCCAATGATCTATTGAATAAGAATATTCAATGCTCTATTATTTTGGTCGCGAACCAAAATGCTCATTTACTGAGACTCGCCATCTCATCATTTTAGGTTTCGAGTTGGAACCTCCGCTACATTGTGCTTGATCTTTTTGTGCGTGTGCATTATCATCAAGGTGAGTTCATAGCCTCGCTTTTACTTTATTTTTATAAACCCCGCGAGGAAGATACATGCTCTAAACTAGAACACAAGGTTTTTCATAAATGCTTGATCTTCTTGATTATTGGTACTGCCTAAGTTGTTAGCCACAAGTCCCCGATCATGAACCATTAGTCACCGCGAGTGAACGAGATATCGTGAATAGTACTATGGGATTAACGAACCCGCTTCGGTTATAGAGAAATAACCGGGCGCACCATATCGAATTTCTTTAGGTAATTGGCTATTACCTCCTTTGGGGCATACTTACGCACATCGGTAATTCGTGTATGCGGTTGAGTCTTGGTTTCATGAGCTTAGTGCATAATAATCTGTGATATTTTTCTTATGATATTGTTAGTTTACAATGATCATGATCTTATACTTGTGTTCAACTTATTTTAAACCTATGGACTTCACTCAACATTTTGTTGACTTTTTAAGCATGTTATCTCGTGTAATCGTGAAGATTATGACCAAGGTGCGGAATGGGGCATGGCAAGGCTTATCCGGTGGTGTAAAACATAAAAGTTATCATTTCTTTCAAACTCATGATCTTTCTTTTGGGAAAACACTTGATCTATTTACAATATTTTGTAACAAACTATGAGTTTTCGATGAATGATAACTATTTTAATAAAACGCTTTCTCTTTCGAGTCGCCATTTCTATAATTATTGACTATGATCTCCATTCAAGTAACACTATAACCGCAATTAGTCTTCCGTCATTAAGATTTTCTAGATCATAAGGGTGTTCTAGATCAAGATTATGAGTCGCAAAGAATGGCTACCGCTTCAGATGTTTTGTGGATGATGGATCATCCAAGTCATCGAGAACACCGACTCTACTTCATCGATTCTTCCGGATCATCTTCCCGAGCTATCCGTCGTCGTCGACGAGGATTCGTGATCTTAAGCCTCATGAGCCCGAGCCGCTTGGAGTACCTTATAGATCGCATCCTAAAGGAAAGACCTTCAAACTCACCGCTAGGAAGCGTGTGCGACCCATCACTATGACTCATGTGATGCCACCGGCCATCACCATCACCACCACCACCGCTCACCATCACCGGTTTCACTGCTGTTCCACCCATCGCTACTTCACCACCACCGCCACTTCATCGTGTTCTACCATCGACTACTACTATTCTCGTTTCATCACCACCCACAAGATCACCTCCTTTGGACACTTTTAGTGAGCCAATTTTACCGCTTTGCATCAAGTGCTACCCACCATCACTATCTCGATCCCGACATGCCTACTCAAGTGGATAATGAGACCGGACCAAGGAAGAAACCGGTGCTAGGCGATGGTCATTCTTGATACCTTTACTTGACGTTGGAGAGAAGAGGAGGAGCACCTAGTTCGCTCGAGCTTGGAGAAAGCTCAACCATCGCACCACTCGAGTTATACACATTACACGGTGAACCAAGACACCACACTATTCCTCTGCTGGCTACGAGACTTATCAAGCACGAAGACCAGTTGAATGAGCTCATGGCACATTATGATGAGATTCCACTAGTTAGGATAGAGAGCTTGGAGGAAGAAGTCGAGAACCTCGTGGTAGGTCGCTACTCCATTGAGATTGTGTTTGATATGATGAGTACTCGATTGTGGAGGCGAGAGGCCGTTAACCAATTGACTCGGAGATTGGAGACTACTATTCGAGATGCTAGTACTTTGAGAGACCGCTTAGGTCGAGAGAGAGTCCCGCATCACGAACTTGCATCCGCTCATGCTCACACCGCTATTCCGGAGGAGAGGATTGATGACCTCGAGGCGAGAGATCGAGCCCGTGAGCAGCAGATCCGAGACTTGACAGCCATGGTTGAGGAGATTCGTCGTCGTCAGGATGACGCATCGGGAGATGCGTAAATCCTAGTCATCTTTATCTTAGTATGTATCATAAAGCCGCCATATGAGGCATTAAGGCTTGTATCTTTTTGGTTTGTAACCTTGGAACAAGAATTATGATGATGTAACTTATGGTTGTGAACAATATTATGTAATGATGTATTCCATGTATCCAATGGTTGTATTTCCTATATTCTGATGTTATGATATTATTCCTCGGTAATATATGCCGAACAAATCCTTATGTCCTTATACATATGTCACACCCCAAATTACTGCTTTTGCAACGGAATGGAATTTCGGGATTGATCGTCATAGCATCATAATCACAGTTATATTGAACGACCTAAAGTGTCGTTTGGAAAATACATCGCTTGATTTAATAAAATAATCGAGTTTACAAAGTAGGTCCCAAATGTAAATCAACTTGTGCGGAAATAAGTTTGTTACAATTCAAACGATGTTTTAAAGTATGTAAAACCCAGTGAGACGCGTCGTCACCACGACTCCATGATGTGTCCAAATGCATGCCATGACGTGAAAGCCTTAGATACCGAGATAAAACATGCTAAAAGTGTCAACACAAAGGTTGAGTGAGTTCATAGAGTTTGTTTTGAAATGTAAAGCCTTTAGAAATCGTTTATGCAAGAAAGGCATTGTGAATCCACTCGGCCCAAGTCCCGCCCATACAAAACTTGCAACTGTGTGTTCACAACCCATTGCCAAGATATGTATAGCCAATGATAATCCCAAGACATTCAAGACAATGATAATCCCAAGACATTCAAAGACAATGATAATCCCAAGACATTCAAAGACAATGATAATCCCAAGACATTCAAAGACAATGATAATCCCAAGACATTCAATCCAATGATAATCCCAAGACATTCGGTCAATGATAATCCCAAGACATTCAATTCAATGAAAATGATATAAGATATGACTAAACATTAAGTTCGTTAAGCATGTAGTTTCAAATAAGCATGAATGTCATAAAAATAGTTGAGCATGTATCTCCCCAAAACAGTTATGAAAACAAGTAAAAGTAGGGCTATGAAAACTCACATGGACAATAATGCGATGGCAAAAGTGGATACACCGAGGTATAGCGTGAATCTCAGTAAATGACCTATTACGAATGATATGATATGTAATGAGTTGCAATGTAATGTTATGCATGCACTTCAGATGTTATTTATACCATTTACGGTTTTGAAAATATTACTCGTCGTCGAAAAATACTCTTTTGACGCCTTGACCCTTCAAAATGACTTTACAAGTTTTACGTCAAAATGTCATCCTACAATGGTTTTATAATGATTTTGGTGAAATTACCACTTTTCGTCGCAAAACAATGTCGCCGGAATTTTCATGAAATCAACAAAATGGCTTTGGAAAACTAGTCGAACGGTGTACGTCGATCGTTAGAGAACGAACTCGACGGTTTTGGAAAGTTTGTATCGATATCTAAAAGTTTCGATTCAGAGTTTTCGTCAAAAGGTCTCGATCATAAAGATATTAAAGGCTAAAGTTGGTGATTTTTGCTAATTGTGTGCGTAAAATAAGTTTCGCCAATGTTTGAACATCCGTAATTAAATCACTATAACTCCGCTTGACAAACGGCTTTTTGTTTTGGAAAATATGGCGATGAACTTGATTTTACTAGAAGACATTTCGTTATAAAAGTTCTACAACATTGTTAAAAACAACCGCAAACATAGCCTTTATAGCTAATGAAATACTTGTAACGTAAAAATAATATAGTTTTTCGTAAAATAATATTTACGGCAACTTTATGAAAACGCATATATTTGTCGTTTCAAACCGCTTTCACGTAAAATATGTCCTTAGCTTCGTATCAAGTAAACTAATATATTTTTGAGAAGTCGAAATAATTTGTGAAGCTTAAGGCTCGTTTTGACCCGAAATATGTAAAACCGCTTGCTGAAATTTTCGAAAAAATATCGTTTCGTCGTCAAACTTTAAAAATTCACCACGGCTTCGTTATAACTCCGCTTTTATCCGCTCAAAAGGCCACGGATTCGTTTTAAAGTATATTTTCTAAATATGAAGGCCAAAATGTCGTACCAACAGTAGGTTTTTCCAGAATTTCGATTTAAGGACAGAACACAAAATATAGTTTACGAAAATAGTTTTTCTCGGACAAAACCTATTCTAATCCCTTCAAATCAACTCCAAAGCTAATCTAATCCTACCATACACCTTCTTAGGGTGTCATGGGTTCCTAATCACCATCAAGACCAAAGAATAACTTGGGAATAATTATAGGATGACTATATATATATATAAGTTCTAAAATCATGAAATAAATGGTATAAATCACAATACATGCATATAAGCTCCAAAATGATAAGAAACATATGAAAATGAAGAGGAAACATAAAAATGATAAGAATATGCTTACTAGTGAAAATGAAGAGGTGTAGGTAACAAGGATTAACTTAAATATCCTTGGTTTTTATTTCAAAACCATAAAAAGGATATGATCTAGGTTGATAAACACACTTGATTTTGCAAAAACTTTTGATCCCCTTGCTCTTGTATGTGTGACCGGTTATGGATGCCAAAGAAGAGAGAAAACTTTTGTTTTCACCTAGAGTTATGTGTTTGTATGTGAAAAATAATTGAAGTAGAAGACTTATGAATAAGTGTAAAGACATGAAATCAATGAACCATACTCAATTTATTACCAATCCTCCCTTAGGGCGGATTTATGGGATATTGTTTCCCAAATATAATTTTTTTTTTTTTAAATCTATTACTTGTATTATTTGTTTAACATTTGACAAAATGTTTGTAAGAAAAGGTAAGTAAATGGTAGTTTTGTACAAGTAAGGTTTTAATAGTTCAAAATAGATTGTAATGAGATGATAAAATTGTAAAATACTTTCCTTGTGAAAATTGAGTGATAAAATAATTATCGTACAATTTTTAAGAAAACGACGTAATAATTAAACTTTAATGATTAAAATACCAAATAAATTTGAAACACTAGGAAAACTAAAATATAGTTTTATAAACTAAATGTGAGTTTAAAAATACCTCGGATCATTTTGAAAGTAACGGGTTAAATAATCAAAATAAAACTCACGCGATAAAAATTATTAAATATAAAAATTACGCGTTGAAGGGTGAAATGAAATGTCGTGAATGAACTAATGAAATGCACATGATGTCAATGAAATGTAGACTAATCATAGTCCATATGAAATGTACGTGATGTCATGATCATGAATTCGCCGCTAAACCTCCAAGGTTACGCGATTTGAAACAAGTAAACCAAGTTTACTATAAATGTTGAAATAATGAGACATGAAATGTGTCGAGAAATGACCGAAGTACGGGTTGTCACATTCGCCCATCTAAAAAGGAATTCAGTCCCCGAATTCAATCGTTGTTAGGTCTAACGGGTTTAGGGTTTGATGCAAGCAAACTTTCCCATTCCCGAGCAAAACCCTCAAAGACTTTTTGGTAACCGATTTTACTTAATCTCACAACTCATCAAACAAGAACCGTCATGAGATTAGGCTAAATCGGTTTAGGTAACAACTTGTTTCTAGCTCGATCTTTGCAACTCATCAAACAAGAAGCGTCACGCGGATCAAACTGGAAACAAGTGGTTTGAAGAAAATCTTTGAAAATTTGGCTCGATTACGGAATTGCTTACTCATATGAGACTACTACTCCCTTCATTGCATGATTCTTCCCGAATTAGACATAGGTGATCGTGCTATGTATAATTTAGGAGTAACTATGCAATGCTTGGACTAATCGACTCATATGTTGTTTGGTGTTGAGTCAATCGATGTTAAAATTGTGATGAACATCGAGGAGAGAAGACATGGAGAAGTGTCGTTAAAATGATAGTTAAAGTAAAAGAATTAAAATCCTCGTAAATGATAACAAATCGGAAAGAAAATAAAGTACGATAGATGAGAATATTTTACAATGAGAGGTTTAGCAAAAGTAGTACATCTTAGGTTATAAAGATTCGGATACGATGGAAAACATAAACTTAGTACAACATGGTACATAAAGAAAAACAAGACGTTAGTTTCCGAACTTCTTCGCCTTCCGCCATTGAAATCCTTTTGAGCTTCTCCTCCTTCTAACATGTATGCTTTCCCATGAGCACTTTCAACTTGTTGACCTTGGTTGTGAGGACATTGATTCCTATAGTGTCCTTGCTCCCACATCGAAGCATGTGACTACGGCTTTACCTTTACAATCCCTTGCTAGATGTCCGGTGTTTGGCATTTGTGGCACTTGGCGTGGCAAAGACCGAGTGATGAAAGTTACATCTAGTACATAGTGGGTGTGTTCCAAAGATATCCTTTTCCTTTGCCGTCCTTAGCAAGGTGTCCCACTTTTGACAGATAAAGCATATACCACATGGACCATCATGATGTAGCGTGCATTGATGACATCGTGGTAAGTTTCCAGTGTAAGTTCTTTCCTTTGTTGGTGCAGCAACATAAACCCTGGCGGCTTCTTGTCTTCTATTCTGTTGTTGGTGATGGTTAGTGTTACGGTTTTGGTTGTTGTTGTTATAACCTCCCTGGTCATTTTCCCATTTCCTTTTGTTGTGGTTGATTTGGTTATCGTCGTTGTAGTTGTTGTTTTGGTTATTGTGGTAGTTGGTGCGGTTGTGATTGTTGTTGATGGTGTGATTGTTGTTATTGTTGTGGTGGTTATTGTTGATAATGTTTTCCCTTTTCACAACTTGGGCCATGAGTATTTGAGTAATACGGGTAGATTCTTCAATGGTTTGTGGATCGAAAGAAGTTTCATCTCCTTGGATATTTTGTGAAAGTCCTCCAATGAAATTTTTCAATAGTTTCTCCTTGTCCGAAACCATAGTGGACAAAGAACAACAACTCTTGAAACCTTTTGATGTAAGCAAGTCTCGCAGCCAAAGCATTAGCGGCCTCGATAATAGTAGCTATTGTCGCTCGTTCTTTTCAATCCTTAATGCCTCTCGCTACACTATCCCTTACCAACTTTTGAATAGCCGCTTGAGTCATTTCGTGTAGCTTTCTTGATTGCCATATCTTCTTCAAAACAATAGGAAATGTGAGACGAGCAAAGTCCGATGTTAATAATAAACGCCCAAAGAAATGTGATAAGAATGATAAGTTTGAGGTTATTTTTCAAAATGATCGACGGGTTCCAAAAGATGGGTTATGATGTGTCGTAAGTGCTTCAAATGTATGATGGTTTAGTGACTTAATGTGTGAATAAAGTGTAACTCGACACGTTAGTGGTGAAACAAAGGAGTGAGAGTGATCGTGCCTGCTTAAAGGTTCATCTCGGCATTCGACGTTATCGGTGATGAGTCGATTGATGTGAAAATTGTGATAGGGACTGACAAGGAATTCTCCACGTTAGAGTATGAAGAAAGAATAATGGAATGGGCATTTAAGGGCATCCATGTGACAATCGATGTGAAATGAAAGTGAATAACTCGAAAAATGTACATAAAAACCGCATGTAAAGTGAATATGCACTTATGATGAAATGATGAGATGCTATGATAATGTAGTTATAGTCTAGGGTCAATGATGCAACCTAGTTCTCTATAATCAAGCTCGATGCCAATCTGTCACACCCCAATTTACTGCTTTGCAACGGAATGGAATTTCGGGATTGATCGTCATAGCATCATAATCACAGTTATATTGAACGACCTAAAGTGTCGTTTGGAAAATACATCGCTTGATTTAATAAAATAATCGAGTTTACAAAGTAGGTCCCAAATGTAAATCAACTGTGCGGAAATAAGTTTGTTACAATTCAAACGATGTTTTAAAGTATGTAAAACCCAGTGAGACGCGTCGTCACCACGACTCCATGATGTGTCCAAATGCATGCCATGAAGTGAAAGCCTTAGATACCGAGATAAAACATGCTAAAAGTGTCAACACAAAGGTTGAGTGAGTTCATAGAGTTTGTTTTGAAATGTAAAGCCTTTAGAAATCGTTTATGCAAAGAAAGGCATTGTGAATCCACTCGGCCCAAGTCCCGCCCATACAAAACTTGCAACTGTGTGTTCACAACCCATTGCCAAGATATGTATAGTCAATGATAATCCCAAGACATTCAAAGACAATGATAATCCCAAGACATTCAAAGACAATGATAATCCCAAGACATTCAAAGACAATGATAATCCCAAGACATTCAAGACAATGATAATCCCAAGACATTCATCCAATGATAATCCCAAGACATTCGGTCAATGATAATCCCAAGACATTCAAATCCAATGAAAATGATATAAGATATGACTAAACATTAAGTTCGGTGAAGCATGTAGTTTCAAATAGATATGAATGTCATAAAAGATGATGAGCATGTATCTCCCCCAAAACAGTTATGAAAACAAGTAAAAGTAGGGGCTATGAAAACTCACATGGACAATAATGCGATGGCAAAAGTGGATACACTGAGGTATAGCGTGAATCTCGTAAATGACCTATTACGAATGATATGATATGTAATGAGTTGCAATGTAATGTTATGCATGCACTTCGTATGTTATTTATACCATTTACGGTTTTGAAAATATTACTCGTCGTCGAAAAATACTCTTTTGACGCCTTGACCCTTCAAAATGACTTTACAAGTTTTACGCCAAAATGTCATCCTACAATGGTTTTATAATGATTTTGGTGAAATTACCACTTTTCGTCGCAAAACAATGTCGTCGGAATTTTCATGAAATCAACAAAATGGTTTTGGAAAACTAGTCAGAACGGTGTACGCCGATCGTTAGAGAACGAACTCGACGGTTTTGGAAAGTTTGTATCGATATCTAAAAGTTTCAGTTCGGAGTTTTCGTCCAAAAGGTCTCGATCATAAAGATATTAAAGGCTAAAGATGGTGGTTTTTGCTAATTGTGTGCGTAAAATAAGTTTCGCCAATGTTTGAACATCCGTAATTAAATCACTATAACTCCGCTTGACAAACGGCTTTTTGTTTTGGAAAATATGGCCGATGAACTTGATTTTACTAGAAGACATTTCGTTATAAAAGTTCTACATCATTGTTAAAAACAAACCGCAAACATAGCCTTTATAGCTAATGAAATACTTGTAACGTAAAAATAATATAATTTTCGTAAAATAATATTTACGGCAACTTTATGAAAACGTGCATATATTTGTCGCTTCAAACCGCTTTCACGTAAAATATGTCCTTAGCTTCGTATCAAGTAAACTAATATATTTTTGAGAAGTCGAAATAATTTGTGAAGCTTAAGGCTCGTTTTGACCGAAATATGTAAAACTGCTTGCTGAAATTTTCGAAAATAATACGCTTCGTCGTCAAACTTCAAAAATTCACCACGGCTTCGTTATAACTCCGTTTTATCCGCTCAAAAGGCCACGGATTCGTTTTAAAGTATATTTTCTAAATATGAAGGCCAAAATGTCGTACCAACAGTAGGTTTTTCCAGAATTTCGATTTAAGGACAGAACACAAAATATAGTTTACGAAAATAGTTTTTCTCGGACAAAACCTATTCTAATCCCTTCAAATCAACTCCAAAGCTAATCTAATCCTACCATACACCTTCTTAGGGTGTCATGGGTTCCTAATCACCATCAAGACCAAAGAATAACTTGGGAATAATTATAGGATGACTATATATATATATAAGTTCTAAAATCATGAAATAAATGGTATAAATCACAATACATGCATATAAGCTCCAAAATGATAAGAAACATATGAAAATGAAGAGGAAACATAAAAATGATAAGAATATGCTTACTAGTGAAAATGAAGAGGTGTAGGTAACAAGGATTAACTTAAATATCCTTGGTTTTATTTCAAAACCATAAAAGGATATGATCTAGGTTGATAAAACACTTGATTTTGAAAAACTTTTGATCCCTTGCTGAGCTTGTATGTGTGACCGGTTATGGATGAGCCAAAGAAGAAGAGAGAAAATTTTGTTTTCACCTAGAGTTATGTGTTTGTATGTGTAAATAATTGAAGTAGAAGACTTATGAATAAGTATAAAGACATGAAATCAATGAACCATACTCAATTTATTACCAATCCTCCCCTAGGCCGGATTTATGGGATATTGTTTCCCAAATATAATTTTTTTTTTTTTTTTAAATCTTTACTTGTATTATTTGTTTAACATTTGTGAAAATGTAAGTAAAAAAAGGTAAGTAAAATGTAAATGGAAAGTTTTGTACAAGTAAGTTTTAATAGGTCAAAATAGATTGTAATGAGATGATAAAATTGTAAAAATACTTTCCTTGTGAAAATTGGTGATAAAATAATTATCGTACAATTTTAAGAAAACGACGTAATAATTAAACTTTAACGATTAAAATACCAAATAAATTTGAAACACTAGGAAAACTAAAATATAGTTTTATAAACTAAATGTGAGTTTAAAAATACCCGGATCATTTTTGAAAGTAACGGTTAAATAATCAAATAAAACTCACGCGATAAAAATTATTAAATATAAAAATTACGCGTTGAAGGGTGAAATGAAATGTCGTGAATGAACTAATGAAATGCACATGATGTCAATGAAATGTAGACTAATCATAGTCCATATGAAATGTACGTGACGTGATGTCATGATCATGAATTCGCCGCTAAACCTACCAAGGTTACGACATGATTTGAAACAAGTAAACCAAGTTTACTATTTAAATGTTGAAATATATGAGATCATGATAATTTGTGTCTTGGAGAAATGACCGAAAGTACGGGTTGTCACAACGCAAGTGTAATTACAAAGAGTTCATGAACCGCAGTCGACATTCTTCAAGGGCATCAAGGTGCTATTGGTTTACTTCATTGGTTTGAGAGAACCGAGATCGTATTTACGCTAAGTGATCGCTGAGATGATTGCAAAGTCAAGTTTATGATCGAACTTTGTTAGAAGATGCGTTATCTTGGTGGAAAGGCCATGCTCAACCAATTGAATGGAAGAAGCTTGTAAGATTTCATGGTCGATCTCAAACAATCAGCACGAAACAAGATGCTTGAGGACCGAGATCAAGAAACTCAAGATGAGTATTACCACTTGGTCGCTAAAGGTAATGATCTCAAGACATACTTCAAGAGATTCCACGAAATGAGAGCTCTATGTCCTCATTTGTTTCCCACCAATGAAAAACTTTTGGAAGCTTTGATCGGAGGTTTACCTCAAGCATCAAGGAGATGTCATCGCTCAAGCCAAAACTGCTGAAGAAGTTGTCATTGTATCCCACCGCCTTATGGAACCAATACTAAAGCTTGCAAATGCACAAGGCTCAAGTGACAACAAAAGAAAGTTTGATGATCGGAAACCTCAAATTCCAACCACTATCGATCCAACAAAGAACAATCGGAACAACAACAACCAATATCACCACAACAAATCAACATCACAATCGGCAAAACCGAAGGCAAGAAGCCGCAAGGGCTTATGCCGCACCCATCGCTAGAAAAGGGTATGTAGGACCACATCCCGAGGTAACGAGATGTTTGATGCACCATTCGACCTTGTACCGTGAAGTGCGATAAGTGCAACAAGGTAGGTCATCAAGGTAAGCATTGCCGAAACCCCGGAAGAGGCAACACCGTGACAAACATGAACTGCTATGGATGTGGAGAACCGGTCATTTCAAGAGTCAATGCCCAAAGTTAAATGTCGCTCAAACAAACAATGCGGCTGCAAGAGTGTACATGCTAGGAGATGGAGATGCACCGTTGAACCCCGACATTGTGACGGTACGCATTTATTAACAAACATTCGCAAAAATCTTGTTTGATTCGGGAGCGATAAGAGTTTTGTATCTACTACTTTTGCACCATTACTTGAAATATCCCCAATCGCCTTAGATACAACTTATGAGATAGAACTTGCCGATGGGAAAATAATAAGAACCAACACCGTAATCCGTAATTGTCCTATTCTATTACAAGATCACCTGCTTCTCATAGATCTTTTGCCAATCAAACTTGGAAGTTTCGATGTCGAATTGGCATGGATTGGTTGTCCAAACACCGTGCTAGGATTGTTTGTGACGAGAAACCGCTCATATCCCGATCAATGGTGAAACCTTAGTCATCCAAGGAGATCAAAGTAGAAAGTACTTAAGTATCATATCCCGTATGAAGTCAATAAAGTACATGGAAAAGGATGTTATGCCTTCTTAGCTCAAGTAACGAAAAGAAGTCGGAAGAGAAACGACTAGGGATGTACCTGTAATCAAGGAATTCCCGAGGTATTTCCGTAAGATTTGCCTCGGACTTCCACCGCCGACAAGTCGAATTTCAAATCGATCTTATTCCCGGAGCTACCCCAGAAGCACGAGCACCGCACCGCTTAGCACCCTCGTAAATGCAAGAGTTATCCAAACAACTAGAAGAGCTATCCGAGAAAGGATCATTAGACCAAGTTCCTCACCCCGGGAGCACCAGATTATTCGTTAAGAAGAAAGATGGATCATTCCGAATGTGTATCGATTATAGAGAATTGAACAAGCTCACAATCAAAACCGCTATCCCTTACCAAGAATCGATGATCCGCTTGATCGGTTACAAGGCTCGAGTGTATACTCAAGATTGATTTAAGATCCGGATATCATCGCTACGGTAAGAGAAGAAGATATACCCAAGACCGCATTTAGAACTCGATATGGCCATTATGAATTCCAAGTAATGCCATTCGGTTTAACTAATGCACCCGCCGATTATGGACCTCATGAATAGAGTCTCAAACCATATCTGGATAAATTCGTCATTGTGTTCATCGACGATATTCTTATCTACTCGTAATAAAGAAGAACATGCGGAACATTTGAAGACCATCCCGGTTACTCAAGGATGAAAAATTGTACGCAAAATTTTCCAAGTGTGACTTTTGGATTAAGACAACCCAATTTCTTGGTCATGTGATCGACGGTGAAGGAATCCATGTGGATCCCGCAAAGATTGAATCATAAGAATTGGCCAAGACTCACTAACCCCATCGAAATTGCGTCAATTTAGGACTTGTCGGTTATTATCGAAGATTCATCAAGGTTTCTCGAAAATAGCTAAACCATTGACCGAGTTAACCTGTAAAACGAAGAAATTCGAATGGGAGACGATCAAGAATCGCTTTTCAACTCCTAAAGAACAAGCTATGAAGCACCTATCTTGGCACTACCGAAGGAGTCAAGATTTTGTAGTATATTGTGATGCTTCACACATGGGTTTAGGCGCTCGTTCTCATGCAAAGGAACAAAGTGATTGCTTATGCGCCACGACAACTCAAAACTCATGAGAAAAATTATACTACTCACGATCTAGAACTTGGCGCCGTGGTATTTGCACTCAAATTATGGAGACATTATCTCAGACGGAACCAAGTGTATAGTGTACACCGATCACAAAAGTCTTCAACACATCTTAGATCAAAGGAATTGAATATGCGCCAACGTCGCTGGCTCGAATTGCTTAGTGCTTATGACCGCGAGATCCGTTATCATCCCGGAAAGGCAAACGTTGTTGCCGATGCCTTAAGCGTAAAAGATCGCCCTAAGCCACTTAGAGTGAGATCATTGGGAATGGTAATCAATTCACCCTACCATCGAAAATTCTTGAAGCTCAAATCAAGCCCTTAAGGAAGAAAATAGGCGAATGAGAAGATTTATGGCATGCCGGAGAATGAGAATGGATTTGTGAAGAGATCGGACGGAACGCTATGTTTCAAGAATCGTGGATTCCACTCTTCGAGGTATCCGAGAACTCATCATGCATGAATCACATAAATCGAAGTATTCCATACATCCCGTCCCAACAAGATGTATCAAGATCTAAAGCTTTTGTAATGGTGGCCTAATATGAAGCCGATATCGTCAGATACGCCAAGAATGTTTGACATGCTTGAAAGTTAAAGTCGAACATCAAAAGCCATCCGGATTGCTAACTCAACCGTAACTCCCCTGTGGAAATGGGAAAGAATAACAATGGACTTCATCACAAAGTTGCCTAAAACTTCTAATGGTTTTGACACCATTTGGGTTATTGTAGATCGCCTTACAAAGTCCGCCATTTCTTGCCAATCAAGGAGAACGACGAGATGATTACACTCGCTAGATCAGACATCAAAGAGATTGTTTCTCGTCACGGTGTACCAATCTCTATCATATCCGACCGTGATAGCCGATTCACCTCAAGATTTTGGCAAACGCTTCAAAGAGCCATGGGTACCAACTTAGATATGAGTACCTGCTGCACCATCCTCAAACAGATGGACAAAGTGAAAGAACGATCCAAACTCGGAAGACATGCTAAGAGCATGTGTGATTGATTTCGAAAAGGATGGATAAGCACTTACCGGGTCAATTCTCTTACAATAATAAATTATCACGCCAAAGATTAAAGTCGCTCCTTTGAAGCACTCTATGGAAGAAAATGCCGATCGCCAGGTTCTTTGGCGGAAGTTGGAGAAGTACAACTTACAGTTCCGAAATTGTCCAAGAGACAACAGAAAGATAATGCAAACCGCAAAGATTACAAGTACCGAGATAGACAAAAGAGCTACACAGATGTTCAAGAAACCAATGGAATTCCAAGTCGGAGACCGTAATGCTCAAAGTATCACCCCGAAAGTGGATGGTCGATTGGAAAACGAGGAAAGCTCAAACTCGATACGTCGGACCATTTAAAATTCTTCAAAGAATTGGTCCAAGAGCATATAAACTTGATCTTCCCAAGAACTTAGCCGAAAGTACATGACACGCTCCATGTCTCAAATCTTAAGAAGTGTCTTTCGGATGAAACTCTAGTCGCACCACTCAAGGACATCCACTCAATGACAAACTTAGCTTTGTCATAGAACCAACGAGATCATGGATGAGAAGTTAAGAGGCTTAGCAAAGCCGCATTCCTATCGTTAAAGTTCGATGGAATCATAAGAAACGAGGTGCGAGTTCACCGGGAGCGAGGATGTAATGCGCTCCAAGTATCCCCACCGCTCATCTAGATCACCCATGATGACCTCTGCGAGTTTAACCGCTGGACGCGGTTCTCTTAAGGGGTAGGTACCGTAAGCTCCCTAAAAATTTCTATGTACTTAACGCTTAATCAGAATTAAACACGATCTATTTTGTCATGAAATTTTCTCGAACATCACATTTGCATATCATTTGGCATATGCATGATCAACGCAATTGAGCGCTCATAAATATACCGCTGTGATCTAAATAAATTTCCCACTATCCCGATAATCCTAAAATACGAATGAATACGTAAAATTTGTAAAATTACTAATCTAATTATAATAAAATATATAAAATTCAGATTGGGCCTCGGAACTCATTGGACTTTATACCACCGTGACTCAACCCGACTCGTTAACGGGCCTCAGAACCGGACCCAAAGCTACACAATATTCTCGTTGGGCCTGGCTTAACTCACGCACCAACCAGGGAGCCCAACTCCCATTCTTCTTTAGTTATGGGCCTGCTCAAATGGATCAAACCCCAAAAGCCTAAGACCAACTACTAATATTGTAGTTAACATTTTGTGCCTTCTTTCCTTATAACCGGACATGAAAACGAAATCCAAGCTAACTAAATCACAACCAAACTAAACTTGAAACATTGTTGTCCCATGCCTCATGATAGTGGTTAAAAGAGGAGACAAATCCTTTGCTTAGACTACCCTAAACCAATATAAAATTACCTAAGCTAAACAAAACACCCTTTGACTAAACATTGACTCTATAAACCAATGGATATAATGTCCCAGTGACTTGACTAAGCAATGGCACGCTTAGATTCAAATCCCACGCCTAGAACTCCAACACAAACTAAGACCAAATACATTTCAACATGTGACTAATGAAACTAAAACTAGGAAAGCTAGCAAATAAAATAATGCAAAGGCCATGCTTGAGCTTTCTTTAAAAACACACGACATACACACACTCTTCACATGAACTCCTAAAACTTAAACATATCTCTCACTCAAAAATCGCCCACTGTGGGAAGGAGAGTAAGGAAAAGAAACATTGCAAGGTGAAGGTTAGAGATACTCGGGTAAAAATAAAGGATACGGGTAACATTATAAGGAGAACAAGGGTTCTCGTTGGTCACTTCTTCTCGCTCACTTCTCACACGTATCATCACCACTCATTTTGAGTGTAGTAAGTCCCTTCCAACTCGCTTCCATTTCATTTCTTTGTTTACATTTGGTTCTCGTGACGTTAAATATGTTATGCGCACCATTTCAATGCAACTCGTATGGTATGCTTGATCACGACACATAGTCACACGTTAAAACTAGTCTAATATGTCGAGAACACATCACAAACTTATAAGGAACACTCGACACCTTAAAACGCACGCTGGCATTAATGGGCCTAAAAGCCCAACTGCCACCCCAATAAGCCCAACCCGTCTCCAAGAGAGATCCAACCCGCCCAATAAATTAGTAATAAGCTAATAAGCTCTAAAAATAAGCTAGAATAAGCTTGTAAAAGTTTTGTAAAGTTTTCGTTTATTTCAAAAGCATTTGGACCAAATTTGCAAAACAAATGAATTTCGGGTTAAAAGCGTAACATTTAAAAAGTTAAAGGTTCAATATATTACGATATAAACATGCATGAAAAGTTAAGGACCAATATGCATCTTTTCGAAAGTAAAAGGGTAATTATATACGTGCATGAACACGCTTAAAACCACGAGGACCGAATGTAAATAGCCTAAACTAGTTATAAATAAAGTTTAGGGTGAAATGTACAATTGGAAAAGTAAAGGTTTTAAAGCGATAAAATGAACCTAGAGGGTCGCTTTTTGTAAAATCAGCTTTACCAAGGGATTAAAGATGTCATTTCGAAAGTTTTGATATAAAATACATTTTGGGTAGAAAGTGTAAATTACTCAAATTTGAGGGACTAAACTCGTACTTTTGTAACTCGAGGGTAAAAGTGTAAATTGAGAAAAGTTTAGAAAACTTATAAACCCATAATAACTTCGTAAAAATGAGTATTTTGATCACATGAGCGTAATATTTTCGAATAATGATAAACTTATTTCATGTATAAATGTATATGTAAATATATATTTATTAGAAAGTATATGTAAAAATATACTTATCTTGATAAAATACTCGGGGAATCTAAATACGTTAAAATACTCAACAAATCCATTAAGATCACAACGGGGGAACATTTCACTTATGCGTAAGTGAGGATCACTAGTTAAGGCAATGTAGCACATAAATTAACTTAAAACGTTAATCTCGATCGCACACTATTGGATTGGACAATCCAATGAACTATTGAATAAGAATATTCAATGCTCTATTATTTTGGTCGCGAACCAAAATGCTCATTTACTGAGACTCGCCATCTCATCATTTTAGGTTTCGAGTTGGAACCTCCGCTACATTGTGCTTGATCTTTTTTTTGTGCGTGTGCATTATCATCAAGGTGAGTTCATAGCCTCGCTTTTACTTTATTTTTGCAAACCCCGCGAGGGAGATACATGCTCTAAACTAGAACACAAGGGTTTTTCATAAATGCTTGATCTTCTTGATTATTGGTACTGCCTAAGTTGTTAGCCACAAGTCCCCTGATCATGAACCATTAGTCACCGCGAGTGAACGAGATATCGTGAATAGTACTATGGGATTAACGAACCCGCTTTAGGTTATATAGAAATAACCGGGCGCACTATATCGAATTTCTTTAGGTAATTGGCTATTACCTCCTTTGGGGCATATTTTTCAGACATCGGAAATTCGTGTATGCAATGAGTCTTGGTTTCATGAGCTTAGTGCATAATAATCGTGATATTTTTCTTATGATATTGTTAGTTTACAATGATCATGATCTTATACTTGTGTTCAACTTATTTTAAACCTATGGACTTCACTCAACATTTTGTTGACCTTTTAAGCATGTTATCTCGGTGTAATTGAAGATTATGACCAAGGTGCGGAATGGGGCATGGCAAGGCTTATCCGGTGGTGTAAAACATAAAGTTATCATTTCTTTCAAACTCATGATCTTTCTTTGGGAAAAACACTTGATCTATTTACAATATTTTGTAACAAACTATGAGTTTTCGATGAATGATAACTATTTTAATAAAACGCCTCTTTCGAGTCGTTTTCTATAATTATTGACTATGATCTCCATTCAAGTAACACCCGAGTTAGTCTTCCGCTGTCATTAAGATTTTCGGGGGTGTTACAGCATCGTTCCAAAGGGTGAAAGTTATGTTGTTGCCGCTATTAGTGGATAGCGTATGGATTATTGAAGATGTATATATAGATGTATCTTTATGTGTTAATGTGGCAATACCTGAGGTTCTGGATTGTTATGTTCCCGCGATAGATCTTGTTTGTGGTTGTGTCTCCAAATTCTCTTATTTCACTAACAAATCCGCATAATCCCTATGTAATCAGAATGGCTATTAATAAATGGACATTAAATAATTTCTGTACAATGGATATAAGGGGTTACCTGTTAGACGAGAGTCCCTTGTTTCGCCGGGTCGCCACTCGCTATAGGAGACGAAATTGAAATAGTGGTGGAAACCACCGTCTTCGATCTCTGTGACCTTTGTGTATTTTCCAAACAACAATGTTAGGTTGTTGTCAACAGTTTGTTGCCAGTGCTCGGTTCTTTTGCAACCATAGCCTTCAATGTGATAGCAAGTGTTAGTGTCCAGTTTTGTTTCGAGTAGCTTCATATCCCACAGCTGGACATTTGCATGTATCGCACCGCCCTGTGTTTTGCGGGTTCGTAGACAGTGAAACAGGTGTTAGTCTCTTATCACTTGGTTATGAGACATACGGTTTATGAGTATGGAATTAAAATATACCTTCTTGTCAAGCAACATGTAACATAGACCTGTCGGATTTGGGTCAGGCACGTTCCTGGACAACCACTTCCTGTAAACTTTTACCCTTAGTGGTTTTGCCAAGTCAGCTGGTGTGAGATTCGCCAGGTCAGTTTCTTCTTCCTCGACCATTACGGCCTTTCCTTTGTCTTTGTGCCGATGTTCCGTGTCGACGTTCCCGTGTAGAGATTGAGGTGGTAGTTGTTGAGGAGTATCGGATCTTCAACCGTCGTTGTTCCGTTCTTCAGATCCGCCTCGCCTTTCTTTGTATCAACTCTTTCTGTCGATGTGCCTATAGGTTTCTTTTATTCGCTTGTTTGCATTATGGGAATCTTTGAACTTTTGTCAGCCATAAGTCTACGCAGGTACAGAGTCATCAGTCAAAATACAATATATGTATGCATAAGTTTGGGAGAGTGGGTGGGCACTTTCAAACCTGGTCATGCAATGTTCTACAAATATGCAAATCGTAAAATGCAAAGTACAATGACATGGATGCAATTGTTTGGGGTTCCTATTGTGCTAGCATCATAGAGTGGTAATAATGTGAATTGTGTGGGCAAAAGGCATTTCGTAAATAATGAATGCATACATGTACGGCTACTCAAAGTACGAAGAAAGTTTTATATAGATGTTTTGATTCTGTCATGGATATAAACCTGATGCGCCCTAATCCTGCTCGGAAATCCTTGTAAACAATGTTTTTGGTAAAGTTGTTGGGACGGTGTTCGCTCTCAAGAACGATCATTTTAACCTCAGGTGAGGTTGCCCTTGATAGCGCGACGTACAATTGACCATGTCCAAACACCGTTCGTGCAAATATACACCAATTTTTGAAGTGGACTGTCCTTGGATTTTGTTGATTGTCATGGCATAGCATACCTTCACCGGAACTGCTTTCTCTTGAATATGAATGGAAGTTTTTCGTCCTTATGTTAGAACGATACGTGGGAGGAATACCTTCCGAGACCTTCTTGTGCGGTTATTATTTTAACTTCCGTAACCTTTGAAAGGAGTTGTGTCACAATCATTGGGGTACCATTACAAAAGGCCTCCTACCGATTCAAATTGCAACAACATGATAGGTGTCCCAACTTTTAGTTGGAGTTGGTGGTGGTAATCTTGTGGGATTGATGGTGTTCAAATAATCGGCACGATAAAGTAATTCCATTGAGCCTCCGCTATTTCCGCGGAACCGCATGATCAATGCTCTTGTACGCGTGGTCGTGCCGTGTGATCTTTCTAAGATTGATTTATGAGGTCTACCGTTTCATTTTTGGACACACAATAGCTTTGTCCTCGAGGTTATCGTATTATGGTGTTGTAGAGTCTCGTCCGTCAGATATGAAATTAATAAGTCGTTGTTTTCCATTTTCGTTGTCGCAACCAAACTGCTCATCACCTCTACCCATGACACGCGTGATCGCTTCATCAAATGTACCTATATTACCGTCACCTATGTCAAGTAACCACCGGAAAATTTTCTAGCATCTTCTTTTCTCACCGGAGTCATTCCCTGCCTTTCCAATATCATGTTATGTCAGAATCTAATACCTTGAAGTATTGCCAAAGGTAAGATTCGATATGGAGGATGCTATAATTTCATTTTGGATGCGCCTTTTATCGGAAGAGTTTGCCCGAACGCTTTCAAACATCGTTGACTTACCTCCAAAGGTTTGTCACCGATATCACAAATATCACGCGGCGTCTCCGTCGAGTGTTTCAAACATCTCCGATCATTCATCTGCCTCGTCCCAAATCACTGTGTCGGCTTTTGAGCGCTTTTCCTAATCTGTATTTTTCTTGACATTACAAACCGATTCATCGGTCAAGGTAAGAGGTACCTTAAATCTTGAATGGCGGCCCCACACGGTAATAAAAGAAAGAAGCAATACTGGGAAGATGCTATTGCGAGCACGATCTTACCATATGACCCGAGTGTTGTTATCAAAGTCTTCCACAAAACGCTTTCCTGCACCACCATGACCATAAACAAATATCACCGTTGTCGCCGCTCATCAATACCTTCCATAACGATATCAAAGATGTTTTCTCGCTCCTCATTAAGCTAAGGTATCGAACGTCCCTTTCCGGGCCGATTCAGACGGTTGTAACATTTCTCTTCCATAATGGCCCCTGTTGTCAAAGATATTCAATAGTTTCGAGATGGCATTTGGAGACCAAATTCTTCTAAAGACCGACCGTGATGTGATAGACCGATTGCAATTCATATAGGATCCCGCTTTTAGTTACGGTTCATTTAAATGTAAAAGGTGTATGCTAAAGAGCTCGGATAAGGTCCTCGGTATGTCATCGACATACGCTCCCAAAACCTTTCCCATAATGTCACCGGATTTGTCACATCACAAAAGAGAAGGATCCGTATGAAAAGAGCTCTCATTTCGCCGCGGATGTACCGATAGTCGCCTCTTCTAAAGCTATTGCCCACCGCCGTCATCTTCTAATAAACCCATGGCGCCACCGCAACCCTATTTGTCGGATAGGTGTGACCGTTGACTGTACGTATGTCAGGAAATGAGATGCAACCTGGTTGGTGGCATAATAAAAGGCGCAGATAAAACAAATCACCGGAGCTTGGATGCACATATGCCATTCTCCCAATAGATGGTTTATTAAGGTAGGTTCTCGGAAACCATTCCTTGTCCTTCCTTGACCAAACGAATTCGGATGGGAATTTTAAATATGTCAAGTGTCTGCCTATAGGGCTTGAAGCATTGAAATTTAGCCATTCTGTGAGGGTTGTCCTGCGTGAATGTGGATTGTTTAGTACTGATTCGATTCGTTGGCCTGCTTTGAACGTAACGCGTTGCATATTCTCTAGGTGAACAGCAAGAAACTGTATGGCCGGCTCCCTGAAATGAATGTCAAACCCAAATATTCGCCAACACGCTTCATGTGGACCTATGTATCTTGCATCTACGAAATTTTTTATTTCATCCACAACCCCGGGTGGACCTGGTGCGCCTGGATGAACTGCTGATGTACCAAGAGCTGAAAGCGGTGGGGTTTTTTCGTGTGATGCGTGCCACAATCTTATCTGTTCCCTTTGAAATGTACTTGAAAAGGTACTTAATGAGCATTGTCCAGCTACAACACTCAACATTAATGTGGGCATAGAACCTCTTGCACAGGTGTATGTTGTAAGGAACGACATAACCGTTGTCCAGTTGCATGTTCTGGCGTGTCATTTCAAACTGCCTGTCCCTCCGACGGTAGTGGACATAGCCAGATTCATCAATAAATGTACTGGTGCAATACTCTTTAGGGAAATGTTTTTTGCATGTCTGTCGCTCACGCATACATGGGGCACTTGGGAACGCCTGTCCACACGGACCATGCATCATGAGTTTTGCAATAACTCTGAAACCTTGAGGATCAGCGTGTTCATCTGGTAATTCGGCAGAAATATACTTGTCAACATCTCCAGGGTTTGTTATTTTTGAGGAAATGTCGTTCCAAAAGAGCAAATGACAATGTGGGAGGCCGCGTTTCTGAAATTCCACTGTATACAACACTGCAAGGAAAGTGCCACATCAAGATTGTGTGATAGCAGATATACGAAGAGTATATGGTAAATGCCATATGATAATATGTTATGAAAACAAAAAGAAACAAAGATTTTGCATAATTGAATCACACACCACTGACCTGCACTAATTGCGCCAAGGGATTTCTTGTCACGAACATATTTTATGAGCCTATGGATCTTGCGTTCAAAGACACGATCAATAACATCCGGTCTGTCAGGTACGGAAACTCTGCCATGTATTCATCTATTTCCGGCCAGTTAACATTGCATGTGAACGTAACGAAAAAAGTAGGGTTTCCATGGACCCTGCATATGGCCAATGCATCAAGGTAGTGGTTGTACATGTAGAGCGGTCCTCCAGTGAACGACGCTGGCAATATGATCCTTGAACCGACATCAGAACCATCATTGTCACCCCTTGCTACCGCGTCATGCAAACCATTCAGAAACTCACCCC
Source organism: Chrysanthemum lavandulifolium (assembly GCA_022545495.1). Taxonomy (NCBI): domain Eukaryota; kingdom Viridiplantae; phylum Streptophyta; class Magnoliopsida; order Asterales; family Asteraceae; genus Chrysanthemum; species Chrysanthemum lavandulifolium. The sequence goes on from JAHFWF010000053.1 coordinate 411,171, forward strand.
TGATATCTGACTGATGTTTCCTGACGAAGTCCATACGTTGCTATTCAATAGCACAATAGGCAGTCACCACATATTGTTGGAACAATCGACCACCCCGTGTAAGAAGACCATAACGATTGTACCTGTCATGCAATAGGTAAGAATAATATGCATTCATTGACATGCGTTTGGCTTCATCACCATCCAAGCCGCCAACATTTATCGGTTTCAAATCTAGATGATATCCTTGCTCACCATAAACGAACAGTAATGGAAATTGCAATGACATATAGCATGAATGGAGTTTATTGATACGATGCGCGTCACCTGAATGTTGCTCGATGACTATATCAAAGTCACTCAGTGCTTCTGGACCCGGTTAAAAAACAATTGCTTCAATAGAGTCTGATGTGGGAAGCTCGTGTGTCGCTAAACCAACGACACCATAAAGTGCTAGTTTGAACTCTGGGACAGCATGGTCTTGCAACTTGTCGCGCGCCATTCTGAATAACTGTACCAATGCATTATTGTGATCAAGGAAATCAACCAATCCCTCAACAATGTCACAGCGAAAAACCGTTTCCCCACGCCTGTTAAAGTGCAACAGCCTATTATCTACTTCGTGGTCTGTGTCGTAGATGTATAATTGGAGAAACCTAGGATCTTCACCTTTAACAGGGCACATGCGACCTATCCTGTGGTATATCTGTCCAGAAACTTTAAAAACGTATGGACCCCTTCCCATGTTAAGTGTTTCATCAATGGATGCCTCTAAAGATGTCATCGCGAACATTTGGTTGTAACCCCGGATATTGGTCAAGAAGTGAGGGTCTTCGAATAGGCGTCGTATGAAAAGTGGATATTCCGTGGTATTGACAGGCGTACTTTGCCAGCCATACAACAACGATGATACAATGGCCCTGAACTGCGGGTGGAGTTGCTCAAACGCTCTTCATACCAGAAACGCGCATGACAGTGCCTGCAAATGCAAGTGCATGCACCAAACCTTTCATATTCCTGTGGAGCTCCTGAAATTTTGAAATTGTTATTGTTAGTAGCCACGAAGCATATTCTTAACTGAAAATTGAAAAGGGTACTGAATTTGCCGGAATCTATCTATACCTCTAACGAATGCAGTTCTTCTACGGCTACTTGATGGAACATCGTTCCTAGGTATAGAAGGGCCTGGTACATGGCTGGCATGTGTAGCCACAGCCGGCGCTGTATGTGTACAAACAAATGTTTGCATGAGATTGTAATTGCATCACGAACCGCAAACTGTACCAAGTGTCTTTGTGGCTAAAAAATCTGTACCTCTAACTGTTGGATGCGCCGTAGGGGTAGTTGCTCGAAGACCTTGGCCCAATGTAGAAAGGTTTGCCACTGGCAGCAGCACAAACGGTAGCGGTGGAGTCGTGCCGTGATAGGAAAATATTAATACAGAACTTTATGAATACGAACATGTAACTTTCCAAAAAATAATAGCACATGTCAATGACCAAAACTAAATGTAAATTGAAAAGGGTACTGAAATTGTCGGTATCTATCTACACCTGTAACGAATGCAGTTCTTCTACGGTTACTTGATGGAACGTCGTTCCTAGGTATAGAAGTGCCTGGTACATGGCTGGCATGTGCAGCCACATCCGGTCCTGTATGTGTACAAACAAACGTTAGCATGAGATTGTAATTGCATCGTGAACCACAAACTGCACCAGGTATCTGTATGGCTAAAAACATCTGTACCTCTAACTCTTGGAGGCGCCGTAGGGGTAGTTGATCGAAGACCTTGGCCCGATGTAAAAACATTTGCCACCTGGGCAACAGGCACAGCAGCAGGCGGATCTGTGCCGTGACAGGAAAATATTGATACAGAACTTTATGAATACCAACACGTAACTTTCCAAAGAATAATAACACATGTGAACGACCAAAAGTAAATGTACCAGATCTCGACGACCGAAGTGAGGCACGGTTCCGTGAATAGTAATCGAACAGTACGGCAAGAAATCCACGCACCATGGCGGTCGAATGAACATGTTCAACCGCATTCATGCAAAAGGCTCTTGACATTTATTGCCATAAGCACCGCCAAAGCATCTAAGATCGACCAACCAATTGAATCGGTTGAACGAAGCCACCGACTTACAATTGGGTCAAGATGGTGCGGGACGATCCGACGCCATTTGATGGAAGGACACTATTATATGTCGATGTTACAGCCACACCAGCTGGTGCCAGTACACCTATTAGACATCGGTATTGATAAGGCAAAACGTATAACCACAAACACATGTTAATGAACATAATGGAAAATGCAAACACATGTCATTAAATTGCACCTGACATACGCCTGCGCACAGGTGACCTCTCAGAATCGTCACCAATGGATCGGCGCGACACATCATCGGCAGAATTCCCTTCACCTATAACAGTTAAACACAAACTGAACAACATGTTATAAAACACATAATAAGTAACTCGCATAATGAACTCATATGACATTAAACGGACCTCGAGGCATGGAACGGTTCCTTCTTTTCCTACTCTTGTGAGCAGGGTGAGAGAGCTCAGCATCGATACAACCCACGGCCTTATCATAACCAACTGACAATGGCGTAATTGTTCCTGTTCCAAAGTCCAAGTTCAAAGGGCCAACACCTACCAACCAAGAGAATAGCGTAAGAAACGTTGTGTATATTATAGGAAGAGTAAAACGAAGAACATATGTTACCTACAACTGGAGATTCAAACGGAGAAACTGTGACCTCCCGAGAGGGCGCTGCAAACACGACAAAATTTCAACAAAACATATGAAGAACGAACGGACACGTAACCCTAAAGATTTAAAAACGTAAGGAACGACAATACAACTTACATCTGCATGGAACCTCAAGACGTTTCATTTTTGCTACCGACCAATGCTATCGGATATACCACGCTCATTCATACCGCTTACCAAGAACAACCGATTCCACTCCAGAACACTACATGCACCGCAACGACATGCACATCGGATTGGGACACTAAGCGCCGCAAATACACCAATATTACATCGATTCACATTCACCGATCATCACCCGAAAGAAACCCGCCAACACCATCCACAACCCCACCAGAAACATCTAACGGGACTCCTGAACACTCTTTTCTATGTATAGCTTCTCTTTTTGTCTCCATGACACAATGAATAAAACATATAACAAAAGGCAAAAGGATTTGGGACGTTGGAACACTATATACAATATCTTACTTTTCGAAAATGGATAGGCAAACGTCTAGAAAACAGTTAGTAACCAACTTAAAAAAAACCAAAAGAACTGGAACATCAAAAGCAATAAACAAACTACAACACCACCTAAACATAGCACACAATGAAAAGTTAAGCACATGAACAAATGGAACAGCTAAAACGTGAACAAAAGAGTAAGAAAAAGAAGCAAAAGCAAAACCCTAACATGCAATATAAGAAACCATGCATCAAACATAGGCAAGACGCAAAAGAACCCACATAGAAACAACATGCAACAAATGAAAACAAACTAAAACCCTAAACGGAGATCTGTATGTCTCACCTGGAATAGATCTCACCAACTACAATAAAGCAACAAACCTTTCCTACCGAGAAAGAAATCAAACGACATGGTATACAATAACCCCACACCATCCCAAAGATTAGGTGCAATGCAACTGGGCCAGTAAACATGGGCCAACAACATGGGGCTGAATCAAACAGTAACATAGTAGAAGGAAACTAATATTTTATCACAACAGGACAGTTACACTGAATAGAATTTATTTTAATAGAATTTGTGAAAAGGTCCTGCCGATATATTAATTTTATAATTGAGTGAATAAAATAGTATAGATTGAAAGTGCCTTGTACTATATATTCTTATACTAATTGTTCATTTTTTATATGCACAAAGTTTTAGGAAATTCCATTAACTACACTTTTCACCAATCAAATATCATTTTCTCATTAAAGTCTTATCTCATTGGTTGAAGTACATTATGGACATTTAATTTGAGACATCTCAAGATTCCATTGTGGACACTTAATATGAGACGGAGGGAGTATATATTTATTTTTAAAAGGTTAGGAATGTCTCAACTAACTTGAGTCAAGTTAGGGCATCATAAACCATTGGATCAAAAGTTCAATAGCTTATGATGTCTTAACTTGACTCAAGTTGTTTTTACAACTTTTGAGAATCCTAACCTATTTTTAAAAGTGTGTTTCACAGTAAGCGTTTAGAAATATTTAAGAATGACGAGGGGTGAGCGGTGTAATTTTAATGCTTGTTTGTCAAGCAACAAGTTATTTTATATTTATTTACAGAATGTTGTTTTTTCAACACTTTATAAAGTACAATCGCATTTACGAGTTGCGAAGATACGAAATAACTAACATGCCCTAAAAAATACCAAGTGGTTCGTGGTTTCTCTCGTAGTTCTAGTCTTCGTTAAATTAGTGTGTTAAACGCAAAACCTTGATCGCTTTTAGGTTATGTAGTAATACAAAATAAATTTGATTAATCATGTATGTTTGCAAAATTTTCTTTTTAAGTAATATGATCATTGCAAATTTGATTTGATTGAATGACATCTAACAAGATGAAACAAATTCGTAACAACATTGTCACGTCGTGAATAATTTATTACTAGTGTATTATGATATTTAATAAGGTTTTTAACACGCGTCGCAAGAACGTATTACACTTAAAGCGACGGATTGGGACCACGAAAAGCGACGTCCGACTCACATATTTTATTTAAAAATGTATTTTTTGGGTTCGAACGTCTTTTTCGTGGTCCCGCCGTTCTTTGATGTCTTAATACGCGCAAAAGACACGTTAAAAACCATTTAAATAATATCAAGCATGTAATAGTAACTTTATTATTTATTTAAAGAGTATTCTATCTAGATATGTATATGTCATTTTACGTCATTTTACATCTTATGATTAGTTACGTCAATGTTATGTTTCTATAAAAAAAAATCAGAAACAACCATTCGTTGCTATTTTGACCAAACATACCAGCAACCCTACTTTGGTACAAAAAATACCAAAGTACGCAAAAAAATTACAAAATTATATCACACAATTCAAATTGCTACTTTTGTACAAATCAAACAGAACTTATAGAAGCCCAAAAGAAGAATAACTTGGGCCTGAAACATTGTTATAGAAGAGAAACATAGCTGAGCCCAAAAACGGTACGGCGACGAAGATGGGTGGCTCCAGGAGCAGCGATGATTCTAGCAGTGAAGACGGCGATGCTGAGTGGAGAGCCTCCATTAATTCCATCGCAACCACCACCTTCATTCCTTCCTTCAACCCACCTTCCACTACCACAAACGAAACTAATTCCGACAACAAGACGACAAAACTCTATCATATCAAGGTCTTTCTTCTTATTAACATTATTCTGTCTTGTTTTAGTTAGTACTAATAGCAACCTATACTACCACATCGTTCCTTTGCTTATTTCCTTAAACAATACTCATAAGTTAGTTATCTATTGGATTCTAGGATACATATCCGTATGTGTTAGTAATATATTCTTGTCCCACATTGCCCGTTTGAAATAAGAGAACTTGGGTATTTAAAGTATGAACTTAGCCTTGACCTGTGAGACGCGTTTTGGTAGAATTTATGGGTTCGTACCAAACCTAAGCCAAAGCGCACAATGCTCTATGAGAACGGGGCGTGTTCGCATCGCCTTTATTCGAGTGGGGAATGTGAAACATTATGTTTTTTAAAACATAATGCAAGAATTTGTTGTTTGGAGCCTTAGGTTGTGACCACGCCTATATATCCAATTTCATTGGTTTATTGTGTTGTTTTTTACATGTCATGATAACTGGTTGTGATTTACAACAGGCACAGAAGCTATTAGATGACATATTAGAAAAGAGTTTACAAGTTGTAACACATGAGCCTACTGAAGTTGTGGAAGATGATTCGATTGCAAATGGAGGTGGTGGTGTTAGACTATTTAGAGATGCTCCAATTGGCATAGTGTTTGATCGAGCTAGTAAGTTGACTCTGATCATTATATTGATTATCTTGAATACTAGTTTTAGAATATAGAGTTTAATTTAAAAATATTCTTCCGGTTTTGTTTTACCAGATGACTATCAAGGGCCGCTAAAGCGACCAAGAATTATTCCTAAAGAGGAAGTTGATGAAAAATCCAAAAAGGTCGACTTTTTGCTGCATTATTTACAATACGTTATATGCTGTATGTTGTGCTAACAATCTGATTTTTTGCAGTTTAGACAACAAATCAAATCAGCTGCCGTGGATGGGAACGATATTATAGCTTCAGCAAAACAAGCACGCGAAAAGTTTCTAGCTAAGTTAGCCGCAAGAGAGGCAGCCGCAAAACTAAAAGCCCAAAAAGAGGAAGAGAGGGTTGCAGAGCTCAAAAAGATTCGAGGGGAAAGATGGCTGCCTGCTATTGCTAGACAAATGCGCTTGAAGTGAAACAGTTTTTTTCTTGGTTGTTCAGTAAACACTTGATATTGTTGTCATTGTAGTGCAAAAGCTTATATTAGTTTAAGCTAAGAATTAGTCACATTGGAGTATACCCAACAGGTGGTTGTTTTATTTGTATAACTTTGAGATTCGTGAGATACTTGAATGCCGTTCAACGGATCTTTACAGTTTCATCTTCAATCAGTATTGTGATATGGTCTTATTTGTACTAATTCGACGTATTCAAAGTTTTTTTTTTTGCATCTAGAAGGGCATCAATATTCATCCTCTAAGCAAGATGCTGGCAACAAAGTTCCATGAACATAAAGATATACACGAGGCTGCAGAATCTTATTATTCTTAACATAACTTGGTACCATAGTGACATTTACATTACGAAATCCTACTCAATGTTAATATTATTCATACACAGCAATCATATAATAATTGACAACAATTAACCGATTAGTTAATTGAGAGGCTATGAAGACAATGGAACCAGGAAACGAGAATTTCCTGAAGATGGAACATTTTATTTGAATTTTGTGATATACACACATCAGAGGATGTTTCGATATTATGCCTGCAGGTACCCTTTTGCATCTAGGTAACATATCACTTTCTCAGCCATGACCTCAGGTGGAGGACACACCTCCCCTTCCTGCTGTATTACTATCTGCACATAACAAATTAGCAGATGTACTCATCATCAAACTTTCATACTTCCAGTTAAATAAATATCAAATTTCGATCACATATTTCAACTTTAGTAATATGAATATTAGTTGCATCTCAACCACTAATATCAAAATTGATATGATCATGTAGACAATAAGTACACTAATGATGAATGAATTTGTTTGTGTATAAAAAAGAAGTATATGATAGATCTGTGGGAGAATCAATAACTAACATTAAATTTACCACCAAACTGACAGTTACGAGCCATTGTAATTTCTATATTACTATATGAAACATGTGTGCTGAAGCATAGCTTCTCCGGTTCTCCCCATAATCACATTCTCAGTCTTTCTTAGCAAAAATGGGCAAGGGATTCTCAAAATGGAATATGCCAAGTAACTTAACTTTGAAAACCACAAGAAGGCTAATTGAGATTACTCAAGTTTGTAAGGTACAGCAAATTTATATACCATTTCAGGTAAGCATACCTCACAATTTAGTGGCGCTTCATACGGGTCATCAACACCAGTAAAACCTGCCATGATAATACTGTAAGATGTAACCCATCAATAAAATAAATAAATAAAACAGATAGCCTAAGAGAGAGATATATAAACACTGCTAATTGCCGTTAAAAACCGCACTTAACAGAAGTTTAACCAATATAAAAATGAGGATTCAAATAAACTGATAGCGGATAGGCCAAACGCTATTTAAGTAATGTAATAAGTTACCTGTAATCTTTCCAGCACGTGCAAGCTTGTACAAACCCTTTGGATCCCTGGCCTCACAAACCCGTAAAGGCATATCCATGTAAACCTTCCAATCACATCTCATGCAAAAAATTAAGAAAAGGAAAACTACATATTTAAAAGCTCAAATTTATAGGAGGTATAGGACCAACCTCAATGAAATCTCCTTCTGGCATTTTGGATCGACAAGCATCACGATCTTTTCTGTAAGGAGATATCACACTAGCAATGCAGATAATGCCAGAATCAGCAAACAGTTTTGCAACTTCTCCTAAAAATCCATAGTTTTAATAAAATCAGCAAAACAAAACTAATTACTAGGAATATCTTAAGATAAAATTAGACCAACCAATTCTTCGTATATTCTCAGCACGGTCTTCCGCTTTAAAAGTAAGATCGCTATTAAGACCATGCCTGACATTATCACCATCAAGGACGTATGTCAGCTTCCCTCGTGAATGCAAAGCTCGTGTTAGTGCACAAGCCAATGTGCTCTTTCCTGAATGCACATTCATAATTAAACCTTACAATATCTGGCTGAACATATAAACAACATTCAACAATGCATACTTTAACCGGTGAGCATATATGATTAAGGAACAACACGTCATCAAAATATAATCTAAAACAAGGACCTATAAGTTGTCATCAAGAAATTGGAAGACCCATAAACTAAAATCAATTTAGCTTACTGATTACAGTTTTCCTGCAGCATCTTTCTCTTCTAGCATCTGTCAGGGTCATCTAATGGAGTTTTAGTGGCCATGTGCCACAATCATAAAGTGATCATATTAAACATAAAAACTTTGAATATATGAGAAATGTATATTGATATCATGACAAACTGCTATATGTATCCAAAAACAGTAGTTTGTGGGACCTATTTTCTTATATCACGAGTCTAAACTCTAAACTAAAGCAAAACTGAGGCCCTAAGAAAACGGTGGCCCAACTTTTATCCATCGAACTGCACTTGGGGAATGTTTGGCTAAGTTTATTTAACGAGATTAATAGTTTACTGTGTTTTGAGTAAGCTATCAAGCTCCTTGAAGGTGTTTGGTAAAGCTTACCATAAAGAGCCTACAAGTCTTTAAGAGGTGAGCTGAGGTTTCTAGGTGTGATTTCATTCGCCTTTGAAAATGCATAAGCTATTAATTAAGCTTAATAATGATATACACTAAGCATGAACTAACTAAACAGCGTTTTATTTTTCCCAAAAGGTTTGCCAAAGGATATTTATGACTATTTGGATTGGCAAGCACAATAAATCAAATAACCTCCCTCGCCCAAAACTATAAAACAGTGACTAAATAAAAAAGCACAAAAACATTATGTTACGCTGATACGTCAATATACTAACCTGAACCACTTAGACCAGTAATCCAAATAACACAACCTTTTTGTTTCAGCAACTCCTGTCTGTCACTTTTCTCAACAGAACATTTATGCCACACAATATTCGTTGATCTCTTTTTCGAACCTAACAATAAATTTCATTTCAAAATTTTTACGAGAAAACAGTTAGAGAATATTCCAAAACCAAATCAACTTTATATAAATAATTAACAAACTTAGTACCACAAGAATCATCCGTACTGTTACTACCACCACCTTCATTTGAACTAACTTCTATACTAGTTTTTAACGACATCTCCTTTCCTTTTATAGGCGCTACTTTTGTCGATGATGACGTCACCTTCCGACAACAACTGGATGATGTCGCTGGAATGTTTGAGAACACTAGCTTCTTAGAATTGATAATCAGTGAATGGGTTCCAACAGCAATCATCTCATTGATTTAAAACAAAACAATACACAACATTAAAATTAATGAAAGACTAGAAAATAATGTGAATGTTAATTTTTAGTGAATGAAGACAAAATATAAGGATGTTGGTGTAGATTTGGGGAAATAAAAAGTGTGAAGATCTCAAATGTTTTTTATGATCTTAAAATTAAAAAACCGTAGTTCGCTGTCGGAGCTTGTATGCGTCCACTACCTTAAATTTTAGAATAAGAAATATAATTATATGATATTAATAGTCCACCACCTTCTACATTGCTATTTGACAAGCATGTTTTACAAAAAAAAAAATACAATTATGTGGTTAGCTTTTTAAACTCTTTTGTATGCCTAAAGTAAAACGATTGGATGATGTGTGAATTAGGATTTGAACATGGCTAAAGTTTTGAATACATGGTGGCATGGTGCATTCATTCATAAAAAACATATAGTGTATGTTTGGCAGTTGAGATTAAAATTATTGAGGCTAAGATTATTTTCTTGTAAAAATGTTTCTTAAAAATATTTTTTTTAGACAGAACTTATAAGATTATTAAAAATAATCTTCCATAATCTCTCGAAAATAAAAGGTTCTTATACAAATTTTATAAAAATAATCTCTTTTATAATCTTTTCAAGAATAAAGACAAAGACCAACATCAAGATCAAGAATAAAGAATAAAGACCAAAGACCAAAGACCAACACAATTTATTTTTGCCACACAATGACTTCTTCCGTCTCAAAACACTTGTAAACATTAATGACTATTTTGTTATGTTTTAAAATAAGTGTTCACTTTATATTTAAATCAATAAGAAAAGAATTTAGTAAGTAAATGTGATACTTTGTTAGTAAAGAGTATAGTCATTGAGATTTTCTAAAACTGCAAGCATTCTTAAAATGAACACAAATTTTGAGACGGAAGATCGATGTTTAAATCTTATAAATATTAGCATAGGGGTTGACTGTTCGCTTAATACAATGAATTTTATAAATGTTCCTCAAGTATTTCTTAAGGGACAACACACGTACTTTAATATTATTTCCGTGCAAATAGACAACACTAAACAATTTACAATGTCATTTTATTACTTTTTAGTTTTGAGGGGAAATCGGAAGTTATGACGGTTGTCATTATGTTTTACTTCAAATTGTGTTTGGTGATGAACCACGCACCACCCTTGCTACATGTACATTCTGTTGTTCGTGCTTGGTCTTCGGATTTTTTGGGTGGTTGGGTGGTCAGCCTCATCGAACAAAATTTAAGTCATTTGTGTGTGTGTGTGTGTGAAAGAGAGTGTGTTATGGGTATGTTTGTTATTAAGGTAGGAGGATGTGTAGCTGGAAATACCTCAAGGAATCAAGCGGGGAAAAAAATCCCTCCCCCTTATTGCGTCAAATTGTGGGAAAATCCAAAAAGCACCTCTTGTGAAACTTGAGTCCCGAAACTTTTAGGGGAGAGAAAAATTGTTTTGATAGGAGAGATTTTATTTTATCAGTTGTTGTGATAGGGTGTATGTGTATTTGAGATAGTGTATGCGTATTTGAGATATTTTCTAACAATAAAAATAAAAGAAAGTTTGAAGGGAAGGGAAAGTATATGCTGCAATGATTGAAGAAAAGTTAAAAGAAAAATAAATGTAATATCTTTTGATAATGTAAAGCTGACTTAGCGAGAAAAACCCCTTAACCACGCCTTTTACCCTAAATCAGGGATATTTATGTGATAGAGTTTGGTATCATCTATCACAAGAGATTGATGATGGGTTTGATTGTGAGAGTTGATGCTGATGTGACGCTAACGTCCACACATTATTACTTTTAGTCTTACATGTGGTTCATTTCTAGCTCTTGGTTTTGTCGATGGCATCTAGTAAATTTAGATGATTGATTTGCACATTTTAAGTATAGATTGGGGCATTTCAATTTATGCGTTAAATATTTGATAATATTAACATTTTACTTCAACAGCTTTTACATTAAAGTGTGGAAATAAAATTTAAAATGTGCACGTCAGTTAATTACTCAACTTTTTTCGGATATTATATGTTCGTAAGTTTTATGTTTATCAAATTCGTGCTGGTAGACGTAATACTAACACATAATGATATTGTGATGTTGATTATTCATTATTTTAATTAATGAATAAAACATGTTCCTAAATCTAATCATTTAAGTATCATGTCAATTTTTGACAGATCTTTTGTTTGTCTTTCTCTAAAATACAAAACCCGCTATCTTTTTCACCCCTTCTCTTTTTTACTTATTTTATTCATAAGACAAGACAATTTTTTTTTCATATCATTTGTTTTTTACTGCTTTTAACTCGTTAAACTTTATATTTTATATTTCACATTTTTTTCGACAGTTTTACTCACTTTATTAACATGACAAAATAATTTTTTAATGGTCATATGCTTCTTATTTTTTGTGTTTTGTTACTTTTGACTTATTGAAATTTATATTTTCAGTTTCGTATTTTCTATTAAACAGTTTTATAATAACAACAAAATTATAACAATAAAAAGAAAATAAAAAACAAAAGAAAAGTAAAAAAGTATTAGAATCATTTTAAAAGTGTACCAATAACCAATCCTATAAAAAAATGGTGGAGACCGGAGAAATGAAAATGGTGCGAGTAATATGACTCGTTTTCTTTTTCTTTTTCTTCTTTTTTTTTTTCCCTTATATATTTGTTGCGTTTATCTTTTCTGAGTTATCCATACAAATCATAAGCCGAATGAAAGATGACTTGTACCACACTACTATTTTCACTAAAATGTTTGCCTGGGAACAAGACAATGAAACATGGGTCCCTGTATTCAGTGTAGGATGTAATTGCGTAGATGAGTTGGAATTGGCTGCCACATACACCTTCTAAGTTATTGACAAAACGTTATTCTAAAGCTTTTTAAAATATTTATTTAAATTATTAAAATTTCAAACGTTGTAGATAAGTTATTTATGTTTCTAGAATCGGTTATATAAATTAATTGCTGCATGTTTTAACCTTTTGATACCGGTAATATTGCCTATGCGGCATTGTTTTATTTTTTATTTATTTTTTAATAAAAGACTAATAGTTGGTTGACTTATCTTGCCCCAACACTTTTCCCGTTTATTTGACCGGCCCCAACAAAACGTTTTCCCCCATTTCATCCTTTTCGATTTGCAGATCTCTCAAAAACAACAAAATCAAATTAATTTAATCAAGTGTGTTTAGGGTTTTTGTTAGCCTTGTTATATTGTAATAGATAGTTAGATAACTAAATGGTGTGCTTAAGGACTTATTTAATATACTAGGTTGAATGTTAAGCTTGTAACATCTACTAGTCTAATCCATACAAAACCAAGTCCACCTCAAAGCCCATTAGGGCGTTTCCTTTGTAATATAGACGAACCACACTCTTATTTGAGAGTGTGTGTGAGTGTGTGTTTTTAGTGTGAGAAATAAAATATCATTCATCACCATTCTCTCATACTTCTCTCTACTTTCTCTCTCTAAATTTCTCTCTCTCTCTCTCTCTCTCTATGATGTTATGATAATACGAGATCTTACAAGTGGTATCAATCGCCAAACAATGATTGAGGAGTGTTTGTGTTTTGTTGTTTGTGTTGAAGCTTTGAAAGAGTTGCGTTTTTCTTATAAAAACGTTAGCTTTTTCATTATAAAGTTTCGATTTTTACTTTTTCTTGTTTAAAGTTGTTGTCTTTCTTATAGTTCTAGTACTTCTTGGTAAGCTTTGGTAAAAAGAGTGCATCAAAAACGTCAAAAAGTTTCTTATCGATTTTAAAAGTTTTAGCTACTTATCAAACTTCTTCACATTTTGCTATAAACGTTAAAGTTCTAACCTTTATTGAACTTTAAGGGCTCGTTTGGTTTGCAGAATGTTTTTGACGGAATTGGAATCTGTTTAAGGAATTGGAATGTGAAGGAATGGAATGTTAGAAATTGAAATCCTTATGATTTAAAATCTGACAGAATTGAAATTTGCAAATATTAACGCATGTTTGGTTGGAAGAATGAAATGAGAAAAAACAATTATATTAAAATATTTAAAATTTAGTTTTAGTTTAAGATTAATAAACCAAATATTATTTAATAAATAAATTACCTATCAAATAATAATAATAATTTTTAAATAATATTATATAAATTAATGTATTAAATATTTTTTTATATAAATTACAATTGTATTTTAAAGTATAAATTAAAAAGTAAGCTATAAATAAATTATATTTAATTTTAAATAAATAGTAATTTTAAATATAATAATAATAAATTTTTTAAATAAATAATAATTTATATTCAATTTTAAATAGATAATAATTTTTAAATCTTAATAACGTGGTTGTTTATAAAAAATAATAATAATAACAATAATAAATCAATGATCGTTTATAATAAAAATAATAATAATAAAATGATCGTTTATAATAAATTAATAATAACGGGATGGAGGGCAGGATGTATGTGTCGATCTGACGGGGTCGTCTCCCCTCACGCAAACCAGTATGATTGATTTTGTGTCAGGCCGGGTGGTGATTGATGCCGCAAAGTGTAAGTGCGATAAGTACGGAGCCAAATATGCGAATATTGGATATGGATTCATCCCTTTCTCATTCTCTTCTCTAGGAGAACTTGAAACAGATGCGGTGACCTTACTTAAACGGATCCGGAAGTTCTCTTTAACTCAAGATATTGGGGCGCGTGTGGCTACTCATATCTTCAGTAGGATTAGTTTTGCTTAGCTAAAGGTGTGGGAGCCCAGATAGTTTGCTGCCCCCACTAATTTCTCAGAATTATATGGTTTTTTTTTAATGAAAGGATTTGTAAAAATAAAAAGAAAATAAATAATAATAATAATAATAATAATAATAATAATAATAATAAAGATAATATGAATTCCATCAATCAGAACAATCCTCTCATATTTTCATGGAATGTTGAATTCCATATATATGGGATTTTGAGGAATTTCATTCCATTCCGTTTGCCAACCAAACACAAGAGGAATGGAATTGATTCCAAATTCTTAAAAATTTTCAACCAAACACGTTATGAAATGGAATTGGATTCCAATTCCACCAGAATCCTTAGGATTCCGCCGAACCAAACGAGCCCTAAGTGTTTTTAAAGGTGTTTGATCAAAAGAAACTGTTTAGAATCATGTTTTTGGTTGCAAAATCAAGTTTCAAAATTTCAGAAGTTTTATCAAACTTGCTACAGGGTTTATCAAATTTGCAGGAAAAGCAAGGGTTTTATCGATCTTGCTACATGGTTTATTGAATTTTCAAAAAAGGGGGTTTATCGAATTTGCAGCTCAAGGGTCTATCGAACTTCAACAAGGAACAATTTTTTCAAGTCTCGAGGATTACTCAATACTTCCCTTGCTTGGATAAGCCTATGGAATACTTCGACAACGGATAAATCTTATAGCTTGGATAAGTTAGATAGATACTGATGACATATAGTATGTATAACAGGCCTACTAGGCCCTATATACACTATACATACATTGGGCTCAGGCCCAATGAGTATAAACCCTGGGCCTACAGTAAGCCCAATGACTAAATTGGCTATGGTCCGGATTCGAGATGCGCAGAAGATACATAACGGGTCGAACCTCAACCGTTAGACCTTGAGATCGTAAGATACATTACATGGTACTTTGAATATTGAGGACAATATTCATTTCTGTTGGGGAAATTCGCGAATTTGATCATAAATGTACCCTTTTAGTCCCTTTTCCCCAAAATGGCCAAATTTTAAAATTTTATTTAGTGGAAGTACTATGTACTAAACACAACAAATGGTAATCAGTCCACCATGTCTAACCCACATAAGGATTGGCTAATCCAGAGCAAACGGCTCTTGGTAAAGATTTTCAAACCGCTTATATGGCTTGCAATTTGCCCAAAATTGTATGGTTCTCAACTCACCATATCCTAACTAGTGAAAAGTCACTAGCCCGCAAGGTTATGGCTTGTGGTAAAGGCGCTTGAAAATCCATAATTGGTAATCGGCTCACCAAAGATAATATTGATAATTTATCTAAGAGTTATTAGTCCGAAATAAACGGCTCGTAAAGACAAATCAAACTGTTCACGACTTATGATTTGCTCAAAATCATTCGTTATCATTGTACCAAAGTTCTTACTTGAATCAAACAATTGGCTACCCGTAAGTAATGGCTTTTGGTAAAGAGATGAAATCCATTAAATTTTCTCAAATCATTGCTAGGGACTAGCAATATCTTAGTGGGGATTGATGAGTGTCTAAATACTCATCATTTTTGATCGTTAATGCCAAAAGCATCCGAAAACACTCGAACGCATCAAAATGATAAAATATCACAAACGAGTGTTTTATATGTTTTAAATGCAAAACATCAAAATCGATGAAAAACGATCAAGTTTGCATAATTGGCGCTTTAGTCCCCAAGTTACAAAAGTTGTCAAAATCACCCTCGGTAATTCAAAAACTTGTAAAATATCATTTTAGGTCCATGAAATTCAAAAGTTGTCAAAACAAACCCTTTAAAGTTCAAAAATCACAAAATGACAACTTTAGTCCTTTAACTTTGAAAATTGTCAAAAATAGTCCTTGGTTAATTTAAAAAGTGAAAATTATCAACTTTTAACCTTGTACTATTCATTAATGACAAAAATGGTCCTTATGATAAACATTTGGGAATTTACACCTTTAGTCCCTAAAAATCCAAAAATTACATATTAGGTCCTTAAAGTTTAAAAAAAATAAAATAAAATACAACTTTGGTCCTTGTACTAATCACACTTGGCAGTTTTAGTCCTTGTATTAGCTTTGGAAAATGTTCAATACCAGTCCTTCAAGTTTACTAAAATTGCACTTTTGGTCCTTGTGAAGTTACCAAACCAAACGGACCTAACTTAATTATTAAAACCCAAATCCAGTTAAACCCAGCTGGCCCAATCAACCCTAGCCCAAACCCGAAATTTAAAACAGAATAAAAAGCGCTGCATCTTGCTCATCTCCTACCTCCTCCACCTGCTCCACCTCGCAACCACACTGCTACCACCTTACCCCCACCTTTCCAAATTGTGAAACCACCTATCACCTCACCCTTTCCACCTTGCTAGACAACTCACTACCCCATTAAATGCATAAACCAACTCCATGACTTTTTCCCACCAATTTTCCAAATGGACGTATGTGATGAATTAGAGAAATCCAATGGTTGGATTGAGGTGGGAAACACTCAGAGTGCCAGCAAGAACCTTTTTTGTTGAATAAATAGAAGAAATGAAGCTGAGAAGAAAAGTTAGTTAATTTTAGTTTAGAGTAGGTAGTCGTTTTTAGTGTAACTTTAAATTCCAGTGTATTTTTCAGCTTCCAAGTTGTATTGATAAAGTTTTAATGTAATCTAAACCTATTACAATTATTTATTTCAGTTAACAAGTTTAAACTCAATTTTAGCATTTTGAGTGAATTTGACAAGTTCATTTGAAACCTGCCTAATGTTGTAGTTTCATGTTTCTTCAAGCTCATATCACTTATTTATGATCTTTTATATACCTTTAAAAGCAGAAAACCATTTTAATTAAAAATATCAAAATACAAATAAATAGTTATAAAATAAAAATCGTTGAATAAAGGATAAACATCGATCAAGGTATCTTTTGAATTGTTATGGGTTAAGAACCCAAGGGAGTAATAGGATGGTGTCTTGAGCCTTGGTTCCTTATTCTCACCATGTTTCATTTGTAAGCCAATTTTCTTAATTTTAGTATTTTCCGCTCAAATTGCTTATTATTGCTCATCTCGTGTTTTTGTGTTTATTTGGTGTGTATTAGTGATTCTATCGAGTAATATTGCAAACTTGTTCAGAATTTCCTCACCACTTAGTTTTCGGGCCACTAGTAATTTTGCATAATAAGTAATTTCAAGGTCTTTGTTGTTATTATTAGTGTTTATAAGTTTAAATCAGCCTTTTATAATATTAAATGTTCTTATAAATCGTTTTCTAATCTCAATATATCATTTGCATGTTTAAATCTTCAAACCGCTTTTGATAAGGGGTGTTTGGTTCTGTTGAGTTTACTGTGTTTAAGGTTATTAGAGTTGTTGTTTATTGGTATTATCTGTCACACTTGGTATTAAGAACTCAAAGATACATTAAAAACCAGTACTTAGTTTGTAAAAAGTCAAAATAGCTTCTTAATTCATTTTATCAGTTAACTGCTAAGGATTTTGAATGCAAAGCTCATCACAGTAGCTTATATTTTGATACTTTAGCTTAAAATCATCCTATCATAGTTTAATATAACATACACAATCATCTAGGATCATTCAAAACTCACTAAAGTCAACTTTCCATTTCTGTTGATAAAAGTCAAGATTTGAAAAATCCAGTTTTTCCAAAACTTTGTTGAAGTCTCATTGATTCCTTTCTTCATCAAAATCTATGAAACTTTGGGATTTGCAAGTTCAAGAGGTCTAGTGTATAGATATCGCTTTTGTTTTCCATTTCTCAAGCTCTAATAAGCTTTAAATCGCTTCCATTTAGGTGATGATATGCCTCATGACAATGAAAGCAGCACAGCACTTTCAGATCTCTCACAAGCTTCATTGAAGCTTGTGAGGAGCTGATTTTTGGTCCAAGTATAGTAGGTCAGGTCTACTTTAAGTCCATATATCTGTTTTTCCATTTAGCTTAATTACTTAGCTTGTGCTAGTGCTTAAAGGTGCCCCCCTAATCACTGTTTTGCCTAAATAAGCCAATAAGCTCAAACCAACTTAAAGCTTCTTTAGTGATCCTGGGTACTGATAATTAGTTAAGATAGGCTTAATATAGCATTATTTAGCTTCTGTGTTCAGCTGGTACTCATTTGTAGCTTATAGCTTATTTTGGATTGCTTATTATTAAGCAATTACACAGCAGTAGCTTTTTCCTCCACATAAGCATATGTTTTTATATTTTTCTTAGACTTAGAATAATATTTTAACATTTTCCTGAATTTTCAGATTTTCCTACATCGCTTGCTATTTTTCTTTATTTAAACTAGTTTTTAATCCTTTTAAATAGCTTTTAATACAAATAAATCGTAAAAAGCTTAAAAAATATGTTTTCAATTTTCCTAGCTTAAGATAAATATAAAAGCCTAAAAAGTATTTTTCCATAATTTTCTTAGTTTAAAAAGTATTTTTTAGCATTTTAATTAGTTTTAAATAGTTTTAAATTAATAATAAATACATAAAAAGTCTAAAAAATATATTTTTAGTTTTAAAATAAGTTTTATCATATTTTAGATTATTATAAGTTATAATTTCATTTTTCTAGGTTAATTTTGTATTTTCTTGTATTTTAGTGCATTTTAAATACTTAATAAATAGTTTTTAATTAATAATAATTAAATAAATAGTTGTAAAAATAATTTTCTTTTTCTAATAATTTTCTTTTATTATTAGAATTGTTAAAATGTCATTTTCATATTTATAGATCTTTTATTTCTTTTAAACTCACGTTTTATTTTGTACGTTTACGTAATTTTATTTAAACGTACGTTTTAGGTTTTAAACGTTCATCACTTTAAAAATAGTGATAGCGTTTATTTAATATCTTTTATCTTTTATTTCTTTTAATTTGCATTTAAGTCGCTGTAATTTATAGATCTTTTCTTTAGGTTATTATCCATCCAAAACCTTATTGATCATTATCCTTAGTGATCATTCTATCATCTGAAGTTGTTTAAACACCAATTCATCCTCCGTGGGACATAACGACCCGGGAATTCCCTATATTCCTCTGATCTTAAATTGCATTGGTGTGTAATCTGTTTTGAGTTTCTTACAGTTGGTCATTCACAGTCGACTAGCTCATGTGAGATAACTTGATGATTTGCACCGATCAAATTTTGGCGCGCCGCCCGGGAGGTCAGAAGCGTGTTTCTAGCATTTTCGCATCTGCATTTGCACATATACCACGCTTTGTAAAAGTTTTTCGTAAAGTTTATTAAAATCAAAGTTCATTAACACTTTTCCTAAAGTGTTAACAAACCCAAAATATTTTCATTTTTGTTTTACAATATGTTTATTCAAAATCCAAAATATCCATCTTTACCTTCTTACCCTTTGATTCTTCATTTCACCCTCCGTTAAACTTTGATTCTTTCTATGTCTTACCTCACCCTCTTGATTGTCAATGGTGTGGTGGTCTTTATAATGGTGGCAATTGCCCGGTTGTAGCATGGTGGAATCGAGAAACGGTCCTGCCTATAACCAAGATCCCTATTCCTACCATAACACAACCGATTTATTCCATCGCCACCACATCGCGAGACTCAACAGCTTTTCTTTGCTGTGAGTACCGTGGTGGTTCACACTGATTCGATTGTCAATCGTGAAACACGCTTGTCTATGAGCAAGTTCCCGATAACACCATGACTACAACACTAACTCAGCCACATCGCTTCTTTGTTGTAGTATTGTGGAGGTCCACACTCTAGCTCGGATTGTCAAACAGGAACCCATTTCCTTGTAGCAATTACGACTCTTCGTATCAAGACCAACCTCCACGGCACTAAATGATCAAGCGACCTCATGAAACTACGATGACTTTCTATCAAGACTCGGATTTGTTAAAAGAACTTAAGGAGAGTCGGCTATGTCCTCCCAAGATAATCCAAATGAAAATCCATGGAAGTTTTGTTAGTCAAGAGCGGGATGCTAAATTAGATTCCCAGATTTCCATTGAAAACACTATTAGGGAATCAATTAGACTACAAAAGCATTCAAATCTAGCTCTCAATTCCATTTCATTCTTGATGACGATGATGATGAAGATACCCTTGATATTCTACAATTTTATTCATCAAGTTCATCGGTTGAGATTCCATCCGTGGAAATACTGTGGAGAAAAGAATATGACCGAATCACTAGCGAGAGAAATAATGGAACTTAGAATCCATAACCGCTAGTCCTTCTCAACTCCCCGCCCATCGCTATCACACCCGAGGTTCACACTCACTCTCTAAACACGGGGACGAGCATCTTGACACTGTTCTCGAAAAGGAATTGGACTAATTCATAAAGTCTAGTGTTGAGGACCTTGTCCCAATCCCAAGAGAGTCACAGGAATTCTCGAGCATTTGTGTGATATCCCTACTCTCTTGTCTTCCAAAATGATCATATTGAGATGTTCTCCGATCTCGATGAGGACTATTCTTTATCTTGTGGAGACATAAGCATGTGGGGAATTACCTTCGAGCTTGTCACCTTAGGAGAAGAGAATGATGAAGAATAATCCAAGACGAAGCTCTTCGTCTTACAAGATTGAATGTTAATCTTCTCATTTCTAGAATCGAGGCTTTTAATGAAAAGCCTACTTCATATCCTATCCCTTCGAGGATAGTAAACTTTCTTCAATGATTCTATTCCGAATTGCAAACGCTCCATTTTGATCATATGGGAGAAGATTAGTGGTATTACCACTTCTCATTCTCATAATTCTCTCCCGATTATGAAGTCATTTACTTTGATGAGTTCTCCATTGAACTCACTCAAATCAATCCCGAATATGAATCATTTACCTTTGAGGAGTTCTCCTGAACTCACTCATATCATATCTCCATCGGAGTATGATAACTCTACTTTGATCTAGACACACCGGATATGTCTAGACCAATTGAGCTTAAAGATGAAATTCATGAAACCATGAATTCTCCCGCGAGTGATGATGAGTTAATCATGATGGTACAAAAAATACCAAAGTACGCAAAAATTACAAAATTATATCACACAATTCAAATTACATGTACAAATCAAACAGAACTTATAGAAGCCCAAAAGAAGAATAACTTGGGCCTGAAACATTGTTATAGAAGAGAAACATAGCTGAGCCCAAAACGGTACGGCGACGAAGATGGTGGCTCCAGGAGCAGCGATGATTCTAGCAGTGAAGAGCGATGCTGAGTGAGAGCCCATTAATTCCATCGCAACCACCACCTTCATTCCTTCCTTCAACCCACCTTCCACTACCACAAACGAAACTAATTCCGACAACAAGACGACAAAACTCATCATATCAAGGTCTTTCTTCTTATTAACATTATTCTGTCTTGTTTTAGTTAGTACTAATAGCAACCTATACTACCACATCGTTCCTTTGCTTATTTCCTTAAACAATACTCATAAGTTAGTTATCTATTGGATTCTAGGATACATATCCGTATGTGTTAGTAATATATTCTGTCCCACATTGCCTGCTTCGAAATAAGAGAACTTGGGTATTTAAAGTATGAACTTAGCCTTGACCTGTGAGACGTGTTTTTGTAGAATTTATGGGTTCGCATCAAACCAAGCCAAAGCGCAATAATTATGAGAACCGGGGTTCGTGATCGCCTTTATTCGAGTGGGGATGTGAAACATTATGTTTTAAAACATAATGCAAGAATTTGTTGTTTGAGCCTTAGGTTGTGACCAACTATATATCCAATTTCATTGGTTTATTGTGTTTTTACATGTCATGATAACTGGTTGTGATTTACAACAGGCACAGAAGCTATTAGATGACATATTAGAAAAGAGTTTACAAGTTGTAACACATGAGCCTACTGAAGTTGTGGAAGATGATTCATTGCAAATGGAGGTAGGTGTTAGACTATTTAGAGATGCTCCAATTGGTATAGTGTTTGATCGAGCTAGTAAGTTGACTCTGATCATTATATTGATTATCTTGAATACTAGTTTTAGAATATAGAGTTTAATTTAAAAATATTCTTCCGGGTTTTGTTTTACCAGATGATTATCAAGGGCTTAAAGCTACCAAGAATTATTCCTAAAGAGGAAGTTGATGAAAAATCCAAAAGGTCGACTTTTGCTGCATTATTTACAATACGTTATATGCTGTATGTTGTGCTAACAATCTGATTTTTGCAGTTTAGACAACAAATCAAATCAGCCGTGGATGGGAACGATATTATAGCTTCAGCAAAACAAGCACGAAAAGTTTCTAGCTGTTAGCCAGAGAGGCAGCCGCAAAACTAAAAGCCCAAAAGAGGAAGAGAGGTTGCAGAGCTCAAAAGATCGAGGGGAAAGATGGCTGCCTGTTATTGCTAGACAAATGCGCTTTGAAGTGAAACAGTTTTTTTCTTGGTTGTTCAGTAAACACTTGATATTGTCATTGTAGTGCAAAAGCTTATATTAGTTTAAGCTAAGAATTAGTCACATTGGAGTATACCCAACAGGTGGTTGTTTTATTTGTATAACTTTGAGATTCGTGAGATACTTGAATGCCGCTCAACGGATCTTTACAGTTTCATCTTCAATCAGTATTGTGATATGGTCTTATTTGTACTAATTCGACGTATTCAAAGTTTTTTTTTGCATCTAGAAGGGCATCAAACATCCTCTAAGCAAGATGTTAAATAAAGTTCCATGAACATAAAGATATACACGAGGCTGCAGAATTATTATTCTTAACATAACTTGGTACCATAGTGACATTTATTACTACGAATCCTACCAATGTTAATATTATTCATACACAGCAATCATATAATAATTGACAACAATTAACCGATTAGTTAATTGAGAGGCTATGAAGATAATGGAACCAGGAAACTAGAATTTCTGAAGATGGAACATTTTATTTGAATTTTGTGATACACATCAGAGGATGTTTCATATTATGCCTGCAGGTACCCTTTGCATCTAGGTAACATATCACTTTCTCAGCTATGACCTCAGGTGGAGGACACCTCCCTTCCTGCTGTATTACTATCTGCACATAACAAATTAGCAGATGTACTCATCATCAAACTTTCATACTTCCAGTTAAATAAATATCAAATTTCGATCACATATTTCAACTTTAGTAATATGAATATTAGTTGCATCTCAACCACTAATATCAAAATTGATATGATCATGTAGACAATAAGTACACTAATGATGAATGAATTTGTTTGTGTATAAAAAGAAGTATATGATAGATCTGTGGGAGAATCAATAACCAACATTAAATTTACCACCAAACTGACAGTTACGAGCCATTGTAATTTCTATATTACTATATGAAACATGTGTGCTGAAGCATAGCTTCTCCGGTTCTCCCATAATCACATTCTCAGTCTTTCTTAGCAAAAAATGGGCAAGGGATTTCAAATGGAATATGCCAATAACTTAACTTGAAAACCACAAGAAGGCTAATTGAGATTACTCAAGTTTGTAAGGTACAGCAAATTTATATACCATTTCAGGTAAGCACTCACAATTTAGTGGCGCTCATACGGGTCATCAACACCAGTAAAACCTGCCATGATAATACTGTAAGATGTAACCCATCAATAAAATAAATAAATAAAACAGATAGCCTAAGAGAGATATATATAACACTGCACTGTCGTAAAACCGCACTTAACAGAAGTTTAACCAATATAAAATGAGGATTCAAATAAACTGATAGCGGATAGGCCAAACGCTATTTAAGTAATGTAATAAGTTACCTGTAATCTTCCAGCACGTCAAGCTTGTACAAACCTTTGGATCCCTGGCCTCACAACCCGTAAAGGCATATCCATGTAAACCTTCCAACACATCATGCAAAAATAAGAAAAGGAAAACTACATATTTAAAAGCTCAAATTTATAGGAGGTATAGGACCAACCTCAATAAATCTCCTTCTGGCATTTTGATCGATAATCACGATTTTTCTGTAAGGAGATATCACACTAGCAATGCAGATAATGCCAGAATCAGCAAACAGTTTTGCAACCTCCCAAAAATCCATAGTTTTAATAAAATCAGCAAAACAAAACTAATTACTAGGAATATCTTAAGATAAAATTAGACCAACCAATTCTTCAGATATTCTCAGCACGTCCTCCGCTTAAAAGTAAGATCTATTAAGACCATGCCTGACATTATCACCATCAAGGACGATGTCAGCTTCCTCGTGAATGCAAAGCTCGTTAGTGCACAAGCCAATGTGCTCTTTCCTGAATGCACATTCATAATTAAACCTTACAATATCTGGCTGAACATATACAACATTCAACAATGCATACTTTAACCGTGAGCATATATGATTAAGGAACAACACGTCATCAAAATATAATCTAAAACAAGGACCTATAAGTTGTCATCAAGAAATTGAAGACCATAAACTAAAATCAATTTAGCTTACTGATTACAGTTTTCCTGCAGCATCTTTCTTCTAGCATCTGTCAGGGTCATCTAATTGGAGTTTTAGTGGCCATGTGCCACAATCATAAAGTGATCATATTAAACATAAAAACTTTGAATATATGAGAAATGTATATTGATATCATGACAAACTGCTATATGTATCCAAAACAGTAGTTTGTGGGACCTATTTTCTTATATCACGAGTCTAAACTCTAAACTAAAGCAAAACTGAGGCCCTAAGAAAACGGTGGCCCAACTTTTATCCATCGAACTGCACTTGGGGAATGTTTGGCCAAGTTTATTTAACGAGATTAATAGTTTACTGTGTTTTGAGAAGCTATCAAGCTCCTTGAAGGTGTTTGGTAAAGCTACCATAAAGAGCCTACAAGTCTTTAAGAGGTGAGCTGAGGTTTCTAGGTGTGATTTCATTCGCTTTGAAAATGCATAAGCTATTAATTGCTTTTAATAATGATACACTAAGCATGAACTAACTAAACAGCTTTATTTTTCCCAAAAGGTTTGCCAAAGGATATTTATGACTATTTGATTGGCAAGCACAATAAATCAACCTCCCTCGCCCAAACTATAAAACAGTGACTAAATAAAAGCACAAAACATTATGTTACGCTGATACGTCAATATACTAACCTGAACCACTTAGACCAGTAATCCAAATAACACAAACTTTTTGTTTCAGTAACTCCTGTCTGTCACTTTTCTCAACAGAACATTTATGCCACACAATATTCGTTGATCTCTTTTCGAACCTAACAATAATTTTCATTTCAAAATTTTTACGAGAAAACAGTTAGAGAATATTCCAAAACCAAATCAACTTTATATAAATAATTAACAAACTTAGTACCACAAGAATCATCCGTACTGTTACTACCACCACCTTCATTTGAACAACTTCTATACTAGTTTTTAACGACATCTCCTTTCCTTTATAGGCGCTACTTTGTCGATGATGACGTCACCTGACAACAACTGGATGATGTCGCTGGAATGTTTGAGAACACTAGCTTCTTAGAATTGATAATCAGTGAATGGGTTCCAACAGCAATCATCTCATTGATTTAAAACAAAACAATACACACATTAAAATTAATGAAAGACTAGAAAATAATGTGAATGTTAATTTTAGTGAATGAAGACAAAATATAAGGATGTTGGTGTAGATTTGGGAAATAAAAGTGTGAAGATCTCAAATGTTTTTATGATCTTAAAATTAAAAACCGTAGTTCGCTGTCGGAGCTTGTATGCGTCCACTACCTTAAATTTTAGAATAAGAAATATAATTATATGATATTAATAGTCCACCACCTTCTACATTGCTATTTGACAAGCATGTTTTACAAAAAAAACCAATTATGTGGTTAGCTTTTAAACTCTTTTGTATGCCTAAAGTAAACGATTGGATGATGTGAATTAGGATTTGAACATGCTAAAGTTTTGAATACATGGTGGCATGGCATTCATTCATAAAAACATATAGTGATGTTTTGCATTATTAAAATTATTTATTATTTTCTAAAAATAAAACATTTTTTTTTTAGACAGAACTTATAAGATTATTAAAAAATAATCTTCCATAATCTCTCGAATAAAAAGGCATTTACACAAATTTTATAAAATAATCTCTTTATAATCTTTTCAAAGAATAAAGACAAAGACCAACATCAAAGATCAAGAATAAAGAATAAAGACCAAAGACCAAAGACCAACACAATTTATTTTTGCCACACAATGACTTCTTCCTCAAAACACTTGTAAACATTAATGACTATTTTCATATGCTTAAAATAAGTTGCTCACTTTATATTTAAACCACAAAGAAAAGAATTTAGTAAGTAAATGTGATACTTGTTAGTAAAGAGAATCATTGAGATTTTCTAAACTGCAAGCATTCTAAAACGAACACAAATTTCGAGTATCAAGATCGAATGTTTAAATCTTATAAATATTAGCATAGGGGTTGACTGTTCGCTTAATACAATGAATTTTATAAATGTTCCTCAAGTATTTCTTAAGGACAACACACGTACTTTAATATTATTTCCGTGCAAATAGACAACACTAAACAATTTATAATGTCATTTTATTACTTTTTAGTTTTGAGGGAATTGAAGTTATGACGGTTGTCATTATGTTTTACTTCAAATTGTGTTTGGTGATGAACCACGCACCACCCTACATGTACATTCTGTTGTTCGTGCTTGGTCTTCGGATTTTGGGTGGTTGGGTGGTCATTCCCCATCGAACAAAATTTAAGTTATCAGTGTGTAAAAGGAAAGAGAGTGCCAAGACAGATGTTTACATTACGTAGGAGTATGCAGAAGGAAATACCTCAAGAATCAAGGGTAGAAAAATCCTCCCTTATTGCGTCAATTGTGGGAAAATCCAAAAAGACCTCTTGGAAACTTGAACCGAAACTTTTGAGAGAAAATTTATGAGATTTTATTTTATCATTGTCATGATAGCCAGACAGATTCAGAGAATACAGATTTGAGATATTTTCAACAATAAAAAAAAAGAAAGTTTCAGGAAAAGATACTCGAACGATCAAGAAAAGCAGTTAAAAATAAACGTAATATCTTTCGATAATGTAGTTTCTGTAATGTAAAAACCCTTAACCACGCCTTACCCTAAATAGTGATATTTATGATAGCTTTAGATTCTATCACAAGAGATCGATGTATTATCATGTAGAATTGATGCTAATGAAACGCTAACGCCCACACATTATTACTTTTAGTCTTACATGGTTCATTTCTATTTCTGGTTGTCGATGGCATCTAGTAAATTTGACGATCGATTGTACATTTTAAGTATAGATAAGTATTTCAATTTACGTTAAATATTCAGATAATATTAACATTTTACTTCAACAGCTTTTACATTAAAGTGTGGAAATAAAATTTAAATGTGCACGTCAGTTAATTACCAACTTTTTCGGATATTATATGTTCGTAAGTTTTATGTTTATCAAATTCTGGTAGACGTAATAATAACACATAATGATATTGTGATGTTGATTATTCATTATTTTAATTAATGAATAAAACATGTTCCTAAATCTAATCATTTAAGTATCATGTCAATTTTTGACAGATCTTTTGTTTCCTTCTCTAAAATACAAAACCCGCTTATCTTTTTCATTCTCTCTTTTTACTTATTTTATTCATAAGACAAGCAATTTTTTTCATATCATTTGCTTTTACCGCTTTTTAACTCGTTAAACTTTATATTTTATATTTCACATTTTTTCGACGCTTTACTCACTTATTAATACGACAAAATAATTTTTAATGGTCATATTTTATTTTTGCTTGTTACTACCATTTAAATTTATATTTTCGGCCAGATTTATTAAACATTATAATAACAACAAAATTATAACAATAAAAAGAAAAAAAAAAACAAAAGAAAAGTAAAAAGTATTAGAATCATTTTAAAAGTGTACCAATAACCAATCCTATAAAAATGGTGGAGACGAGATGAAAATGAAAGAGTAATATGACTCGTTTTCTTTCTTTTCTTCTTTTTTTCCTTATATATTTGTTATGTTTATCTTTTCTGAGTTATCCATACAAATCATAAGCCGAATGAAAGATGACTTGTACCACACCACTATTTTCACTAAAAATGTTTGCCTGGGAACAAGACAATGAAACATGGGTCCCTGTATTCAGTGTAGGATAATTGCGTAGATGAGTTGGAATTGGCTACATACACCTTCTAAGCATTGTACAAAACAGTTACAAAGTTTTCTAAAATATTTATTTAAATTATTAAAATTTCAACATAGTAGACAAGCTATTTATGTTTCTGAATCTATGTATAATTTCAGACATGTTTTAACCTTTCGATATTGAATATCATCTATGCGGCATTGTTTTATTTTTTATTTATTTTTTAAAAGACTAATAATGGTTGACTTATCTCGCCCAACACTTTCCCCTGCTTATTTGACCGCCCCAACAAAACGCTTTTCCCCATTTCATCCTTTTTCGATTTGCAGACTCAAAAACAACAAAATCAAATTAATTTAATCAAGTTTAGGGTTTTGTTAGCCTTGTTATATTGTAATATATAGATAACTAAATGTGTGCTAAGGACTTATTTAATATACTAGGTTGAATGTTGCTTGTAACATCTACTAGTCTAATCCATACAAAACCAAGTCCACCTCAAAGCCCATTAGGGCGTTTTGTAATATAGACGAACCATTAATTTTATTCGAGAGCCACATGAAATGTTGCTTAGCCATGAGTAAATAAAATATCATCACCATTCTCTCATACTTCTACTTTCTCTAAATTTTCTCTCTCTCTACGACAGCATGATAATACAGATCTTATGTTGCAGATCAATCGCCAAACAAACGATCAAGAGTGTTTGTGTTGTTGTTCGTGTTGAAGCTTGAAGAGTTATGCTTTTATAAAACGTTAGCTTTTTTTCATTATAAAGTTTCATTTTACTTTTCTTGTTTAAAGTTGTTGTCTTTCTTATAGTTCTAGTACTTCGTAAGCTTGCAAAAGAGTATCAAAAACCAAAAGTTTCTTATCGATTTTAAAAAATTTATCAAACTTCTTCACATTTTGCTATAAACTAAAGTTCTAACCTTTATCAACTTTAAGCTGGCTCGCTTGGTCATAACGTTGATTAATCGAATCAATGAATTAAATTTAAGAACTAATGTTAAATTAAATCCATGATTTAAAACCACAATTGAAATTTAAATATTAACGCATGTTTATGAAATGAAAAAACAATTATATTAAAATATTTAAAATTTAGTTTTAGTTTAAGATTGATTAAACCAAATATTATTTAATAAATAAATTACCTATCAAATAATAATAATAATTTTAAATAATATTATATAAATTAATGTATTAAATATTTTTTTATATAAATTACAATTGTATTTTAAAGTATAAATTAAAAAGTAAGTTTATAAATAAATTATATTTAATTTTAAATAAATAGTAATTTTAAATATAATAATAATAAATTTTTAAATAAATAATAATTTATATTCAATTTTAAATATAATAATTTTTAAATCTTAATAACCAAGTTGTTTATAAAATAATAATAATAAAATCAATGATCGCTTATAATAAAAATAATAATAATAAATGATCGCTTATAATAAATTAATAATAACGGATGGAGGGCGTGATGTACGCTACGATCCGACGGCCGCTCCTCACGTTTTGGTGGTCCCAAGCCAGATTATATTATGTAGCTTCATCAGTAATCATCTAACTTTCCACGGAGGATCGTCGATCCGATCTCAATCAAAAGATATTAACTCAAGTTGGTCGTCAAGGAGGTTTTCAAAATCAATTTTTCGTGTTTTTAAGGTTTTCATTCAATTGAGTGCATTAAAGAGTACTATCAAACCCTAATTCAATGAACTTTTAATGATCACTATTTTTGGAGTATGGTTTGCTTGTTTGTGGTTGTCGAAACCCTAATATTATCAAAGTACTGCTTATGGTTTCAAAGTACTGCTGAATCTGGTTGAGAAGCAGGTTATTGATCGTGACTTGAACAAGGTTTTGGATAATTGATTCTTGTTATGTGATTTGAAAAGTAAGCTGTATGATCTAGGTTTGCTTAATATGGTTGTTGATTGGTTATTTTCTAAAATCATGGGTCGGTCTCATATGCTATTCGAAGACTGCAAGTATTGTTTATTATTCAATATGGGTTGGTGGATATACTGTTGGTCCACACATGGGTTTTTGCTCATCTAATTGGTGGATATTATTTGGATAGGACGATCATATTCGTATACATGCATCTGGATGTTTGGTTTGATTTGTAAGCAATGGATCATATGTGACATAGTTAATATTGGTTTCATATTTAATGCTAGTATTGCTAGCGTTATCAGATATCGGATAGAAAAGGTTTTGGAACTCAGATTGGTATTGGTACGTTTAATAAAGGAAGGTTATTTGTATTGCCACGTTATTCATACTGCTGTGTATCATGATTTATATCTACTGCTGGGAATACACTAAAAGAAAGTTTGGTAATTGTTGATTACGCTATGATTGATTGGATGGAGTTCGAAACGAAGACGTATGTTATAATTCCTACTGCTACGTAACTAATGCGACCTCATGACCTCATTATTCTATACTGCTGCTACTCATCTGCCACTGTTGAGATTGATTTTGTTCATGATATGGGAGAGAGATTAAGACGTGACTACAGATTCGATATTACATGATCTTCGATATTATGTAACTACTGCTCGTATATATTCAGTGCTGCTCGACATGTCTCTACTGCCACTTTGCTGATCATTGATCATTACTACTTCCATGGTAAACTGAAACGGGTTTATGGTGACGTTGGAGCATATGCGTTAGTATTGTAATTGGAGGACCGTATGGATCAACATGTGAGCATATGCGTTGATATTTAGTATTGTCTACATCAAGATGGAAGCTGCTCACGTGTTTGCTAAGGATGTTCACAAATATGTCACATGGTCCCAACAGCTAAAGGGTGTACCAAGGTTTTAGTTGTCGACAAACGTAGCTGTGTGAAGTGAATCATGAATTGGGTGAATTCAAGTTATATTATAATAGATTGTGGCAAGTGGGACTGATTATCTATTAAAGTGGGTAGAAGATCTGATTGACGTTTTTTTTAAAGTGAAATTACCTCGTATTATTTATTAAGGATGCCATGTGCCAATGGAGTTGTGCACTTTAAAGAGGCCACGATCTGATTGGTGGGTACAAGATTTAAATGTGATGAGAAATTCGTTCATGGTGTATATTAATTAGTATATAACCTTGTACTAATGAGTGGATGTTGAATGTACGAGGAAGTTAAATCAATATGAAGGTTTTTTGTGCGACAATAGGTATTGTAATTCCTATTGGTTGAAGAAAATTAATTTGCATCCTGTACGCTAATAGTTTGTACTGCTAAGTTCGTCCGAGAAAGATTTGTTTATACCGCATATATCATTCGATATCGGACAACAAATGGCTTTGATTCTTGTATGGTTTTGGACTTGAGGAAGTTGAGCATAATTATTGTTATGGATTTTGGCGCACACACACACAAGGAGATTAGCTCACACACACAAGGAGTTTGAATTTTGTTTTAAAAGATTTTAAAAGCTCAAAGTTGATTTTATTGAAGAATTGATTACGAGGATTATTTATCACTTATTCGAGGTGAAGTAATTACTTGGACACGTATTTTATCATACTTTTAAAGGTGAGGTAACTTGTTCAGGTGCTCAATGATTATGACAAAGAATTGACATAACACGGAAGGAGTGACGTTATTGCTCGCTGATTATCACAAGAGATTGAGGTCTCCCATACATGGGGTATACGCTCAATGTCATCTATAGTGCAAGATATAAGATACAAGTTCGGGTTATTTTACTTCTTCATCAAGTTAGTTATATTTGATTTTCTTCACAAGTGATCATTACAAGGAGCTACAGATTGAAGAATCATTTGATGTTCATGCTCCACCCGAGGAAGTGTTTGATTTTTACCATCATCGATCATTATTACTACCGCTAGTTGAGTTTTCACGCTTTTGGATTCATTTTTAGTAAGCATTTTGGTGTTCTTCATGGAGGGCAATCAAACATTGACGGCTTAGATTCGAAGTATGATATTGGTTCTAAGTGGTCAAGATCATTATTTGCATACGCTCCCTATTTGATAATAACAAAAGGAAGAGATGTTCGAGTAGGGCATGACATGGATTAAGGGAAGACAAAGGAAGACATACTTGTTTTATTCATGGTGAGATCCCCGATCTCAATTTCTTATCGCCTAGGGAAGTTCATTCAAGAATGGTTTTGTCATTATCAACTGTGGGAAGATTGTTGGGAATTATACGCTCGAGTTGATAAGACAAAAAGAATGAAACAAGAGGACTTAATACGATTAAGGAAACCTACAAAAGATGGAAGGACTTGCTTGCAAAAGAAGTTTTATTTATTAGTCCTTTAGTATTTTGTAAACCCTAATCCTCTAGTATATAAAGAGGACATAGGTGTAGGTTTTAAATAAGTCTTCCAAGATGTAGTCGACTTAAAGGCGTGTGTGTGTCCTAGGCGATAGTCTTGTAAACGCCTAGGTTATTAGTTTAGTTAGTAGACGTGTTCCTATAAACGCCTATAGTTAGTTAGTTTATGGTGATAAAACCTTGTTCAATAACAAATAATTGATTAGTTTATTCATCACATGTTATTAGTCTTTGTTATTGATCCCAGCCGAGCTTATAAACGATCTTATCAAATACCATCAAGACCGAAGTTGCAGTGTAGATTACAAAATGGAGCATTGAATCGGGGAGTATGACATACAAGATGCACTCAAGAACATCCATCAAAGCGATGATTCTAGCGGACTTCATAGTAGCTTCCAAAGGATGATGAAGAAGATTAACCAATGGAAGAAGAGGAACTCCGCAACCATGGGTCCTGCTCACGGATGGCTCATCTTGCATAGACGGTCATGAGCGGAGTCTCATCACCGGATGCACCTCGTGACGGCGTTTACTTACACTCTAAGGTTCGGTTTCAACACAACAAACAACGAAGCCGAATACGAAGCCTTGATAGCTGGGTTACGGATAGCAGAAAAAATGGGAGTCAAGAACTTGCAAGAAAACGTAGACTCAAAACTGGTGGCAAATCAAGTCAATGGAATACATTGCAAAAGAATCAGGAATGATTCAATATCTAGAAAAAGTAAAGGAACTTCTAAAAATCTTCTGGATGTTCTGAATCAAACAAGTGCCCAGAAGCGAAAACAAAAAAGCAGGCGCCCTAAGCAAAATGGCTTCTACTAGCTTTTCACATCTAAAAAAGCAAGTATTAGTAGAAGAGCTCAGTCAAAAGTCAATAGAAGAGACACCGCTCGTGGCGACCATGGAAGAAGAGGGGTACACATGGATGACACCGATATATGAATACCTGGAAAAAGAGACGCTCCCGGCCGAAAAAGAGAAAGAACGAGAAGTTAAAAGAAAATCACAAAGATTTGCGGTAGTCAACGGGATACTTTACAAGAAATCTTTTCTCGGACCATGGTTACGATGCGTCAGGCCCCTTCAAGCTAAGTATGTGTTAAGAGAAATTCATGAAGGGTCTTGCGGCATGCACGCAGGACAAGGTCCGGTAGCCGTGAGTTCTCGATACGTGCATAACGCGCTGCTCGGTCAAGGGAAACTTCATTTTCTTCGAAAGAAGTTTTTCAACCACCCAGGTGAACCTAATCGTTGTAGTAGTATTAGGTGTTTCTGGATTGATATCGTTCTCTGTGGGAATAGGAATGCTAGTGAGAAATTACTACGCTAAGGTTGGGGTTGAGGAAGATTATTTTTTATCTTTTTATATTTTTAGAAAATGAAAATGATCTCGGGTATGGATTGGGGTGGTACTTCACCGATTACTCTACTATCTAATTATCTAATTAACTAAACTAAGGGGTAGTCTATGTCTATTGTGTGTGCTCGATGATGATTAAAAATGTGTCTACCTAGATACTATTACTCCCTAGTTATATTTTTATTGATGGTTGAATTATCACGTCCTTATTCTTAACGTGTTGTGTCTTCTAAGGTCGTAGGGTATGCTTTTCTCCCTAACTCTTTGAGAATACCTTAAGGTTATTGCCTAAAAAATCTCTAGGATTCATAAACTAACTCGAAGGTTATCTTTGGATTTTTAGCCTACAATTACTCTAGGCGATTATAAACTAAGGTTCACAAAGATTACTCAAGCATTAAAAATACAACGATAGCCTATTCCAATCCTAAGCCAATTAATTAAGATAAGAGACAACCAATCAATAATTAATAACTAGGTTTCATGGATCTAGGCAAACACATAAGTAAATTAGCTTGACATAGTAAACATGCAAGCGCGTACACATACAATTGAACACATAATGAAATCAATGAAGTAAATAACTTATCTTGATGTAAAATAGGTATGAGAACCCCAAGATACCGCCCAAACCGAAAAGAATCATTTAGGTTTTTACTCCACAAATCTACCTCTAAAATTCTAAAATCGAATTCTATATATAGAGTTACAACCGCGACGGCGCTACCTTTTAATTGTGACGCCGCCGATCGCCGCCATTAGGTTTCGCCTCGCCAAGTCAACGCTGTGGTTAGACACCGCCGCCACTTCTAACGCCGTCTGAATCGGATCTAGGCCGTCCGAGGAAAGGTCTTCGTGACGCCCTACTCTTCAAAGCCCGATGTCGTCAGTGCAAAATAGCAAATTCAACTCGAGTCACAATTATAGGACGACGCCGCTCTTTGTTCGTGGACGCCGCGGGTGCACTTCCAGCAGCTGAGTGTCTTGATCTTGACTTTGGCCATTTTCTTCACATATTCACGCCTTTTCATCCAAATAAGCATCATTCTAGCATTTTGCCTTCAAGAGACCTAAAAAGTGAAAAGGAACGAAATTAAGAAGTAACAGATATAAAAGTGGTCGATTAAGGGCTTAAACGACCCCTCAAAAGTGTACCTTTTAAATCCTTATCAAATATCCCTACACTTGGTATTTTCTTGTCCTCAAGCACATGTGCTTTTGGCCAATCACTTTATAAGTTTGGGGGCATGAAGCATTGGTTTAGAACAATTCACAACAAGTATAAGCCCCACAAAAGTCATAACAAGCACGGAAATTACATACTAGCACCTTACAAGTGGTGTTTGGATACTCTCATCTCTCGGGTGTATATGAAATATATCAAATTAAAAATGAAAGATAAACACTCATTAACCGATCCTAGTACATAGATTACCATAGGCTTGAGACTAGATAAAACCTCCACCGCTTTGGCGTAAGCACCTAGGAAAAACTATCTAAGAGTTCTTTTAAAGGGTTGTAACGTTAGGCTTACGGTAGGGAACCAAAGGGTTTGGTTGGATAGGCGATTTAGTGGTGGCAAGTCAAAAATCTTTATGTCACAAGCATGAGAAGAATGGTGTTGCTAAGCCAAGACTCGACACTCTAAACTCTAGATAACTTTGAAACAAACAAACATAAATATAAAGGTAGATGTAAGATGATAGTGAGTCAAGTAGGCACGGAGGCTCTTGGGAAAACAATAAAAGGGCTAAACAGAAAGGGATTTTGCAAGTAATTAAACTCAAAGTTAAGAAAGAGTATGGGAGTGGCTATCCTAAGTGTGTTAAGTGTACCAAGTATCATCCAGAGCATGAGATGTGTCGCTCATGTTTCGTCTGCAACGATATTGGTCACTTTGCAAAGGATTGTCGGGCAGTGAACGGACATGCGACTCCAATTAATGCGGTCAACATGGTTAATAACATAAGAGTTTTCTTTGAGTGTGGAAGCCCAAATCATTTCCGTAACACGTGTCCTAAGCTGAATAGGGCACCAGGTCAAGCTGGGAACCGTCTGGCTTTTGGAAGCAATCGAGACCAGGGGAACACCAGAGATCCGGCAGAGGAATAGCATTCATTATGAATGCAAATGAAGCCCGCCAGGACCCTAACATCGTGACGGGTACTTTCTCTCTAAACAATCACTATGCTACCGTATTATTTGACTCAGGCGCCGATTTCAGTTTCATTTCCTCTACCTTTGTGAAATTCATCGATATGAAACCTAGAATCTTAAAACCCATTTATGTGATTGAAGTAGCTAATGGTAAGGAATTAGAATTTAATAGGATCATTCGTAGGTGCACTCTATTATTAGAGGATACCCCATCTTCTATCGACCTAATACCTATTTGAGCTTATTTTCGACGGTGGATTCAGTGGAACTTTGGGACGAAATTCTTCTAACGGGATGATACTGTGAGAACCGCCATTTGATCCGGTTAGTCAACGTTTAATTTGACCTAGTATTCGACTTTTTTTAAGATTTGAAATTTCCTTATTTGTCCATTTATAAAATTTTAGCTAAGAATAGTTAAGTATTAAAATTAATCTCTATGATTGTTATACTAAAAAAAGACATCCTAATGTTTCTCTAGACCTTTGCACATTTTTTTCTTTTTTCTCTTCACACCATATTCTCCAAATCACTTCCTTTTAATTTGGTCTTACCCTCTCTTTATAACCGAATCATTCAAGTGAGCAATCAAGCCTAAAATATGTGAAATTAAAAACTTACCTTTTTGATGACACGCTCCTCCATCCTTGCCCTAAAATACGCTTTTTTTTCTAACCTGTAATACGCTCCTAAACATCTCCATTCTTCCCCATGATGCCAACCAAAAATAAAGCACTCAGGTCCTAGCTTAAATTGCTTTCTCTCGTTCTAAAGATCGCGCATTCAAGGAGGTTGCTGTTGTTGTTTTGTGGGTAGTAGGGTGCCGTTAGTTGTTTTAGGGTTTTCTGGGTAAGAGATTGGATTGTGGGGTGAATTTCTTTGATTGTTGTTCCTCGTCGTTTCGTCGAAAATCTGCTCCAAAGGTATCCTTAGTCATCCTTGTTTTGTTTCCATAGTATGATGCATAAGCATGTAAAAAATAAAAGAAAAAGAAAACCATAAGCGCCTAGTTGCTATATCAAACATGAAGTAACTGAGCATGATCAGAACGTGGCTAAACTTATTGTAAATTATGGTGCCCTCTTCTTGTCCTCGTTTAAACAACAGGGTTTTATAATATGCTCCTCTTTTTCTTTCATGCGACTTACACATATGATTAGAAAGAGTTTAGGGTTGTGATGTAAGTCAACTTGTGTCAGGTCTGGCCTTCTCCCTTTCGAGTCTCCTTGATCAGCCCTAGGGCTGCTATGGACATCTTCTTACCTAGCAATCATTTAAGACAACGTTATATACATAGAAACTTGGTCATAGCGGGCGTAGGTCTGGTTAGGGTCGTTTATGAATTTTTTTACGTATGCGTTGGTATGGTGTTGTCCTATGTCAAAAACTCTCCTATAAGCATGCACATGAATCGAATATAAAAAATGGAGTTTGGTATTAATACTGATCTCGAGATGCTTGACGATGTCTCATATATATATGACCTTTGTTTCGATCATGGTGGTGTCGCGAATGGTAAATTGTGTTTTCATGCATGGTCGTATATACTTCCTTTTACCAATAGAGTCATGGACATACTTGGGGTAAGCGTTTATGAGTGTGTCAACCTTATCAACGAGATAGGTAAAAACCGTACCCATAACCTGGTCATCAATTTGCATGTTCATCAATTTGCATGTTCCTCAATTCGCATGATAGTAAAAACCTGTATCCATAATTTGGTCATCAATTTGCATATTCCTAAAACGAGAGTTACAAGCTAAGCACATGTTTTCTTTATGGTTTAGTCTTGGTGTCGCATGATAGTTATTTGAATGGTCGGTTTAAAAGAAAAGTGTATTTGTATGGTATCACGAGGGGTGTCGGGTAAAAAGGGTGGTTTGGTATGGGTAAATTATTTTCGGGAAAAGGATTGGTGTATACCATGAAAATGTGGTGGTTTCGAAGGTGTTCTAAAAATAAAATTGCGTAAATGTCTCGAATCATCTTTTTGTTCGCATGTAATCTTCTAACTTAAATTATAATGCGGTTAATTATTATAACTATCACTAATCCGGGGCACATTACAATCTAATTAAAAATTGACATTTCCCTTATTTCAGTAAATGACATTCCAATAATTCTTGACTCATGGTACCCTTAAGTATTGTATTATAAGCACCTATGATTTAAGCATATCACATCTTGTACACACTATTCTTTACTTTACAATGAAAAGGATAACACCCTAACATATTAGTATAAGTATTTATGCGCACCAAATTAGTTACAACATCCTAATAGATGACTTATAAGTGCTATGCATTATAAATTTATGTGGATCCCCTGCAGAAGGA
Organism: Chrysanthemum lavandulifolium; assembly: GCA_022545495.1. Taxonomy (NCBI): domain Eukaryota; kingdom Viridiplantae; phylum Streptophyta; class Magnoliopsida; order Asterales; family Asteraceae; genus Chrysanthemum; species Chrysanthemum lavandulifolium. The sequence goes on from JAHFWF010000053.1 coordinate 449,911, forward strand.
GTAGCTTGTGACTTCGTTTGATTAGCACTTGTTGCATTCCCTCATCTGTTTAAATGTGAGTTTTCGTGACCCCTTTTTCTATATTTTCTTGGGGGAAAATGATACTCAAAATTATTCCAAGTTTTTATGCCGTGATTAAATGTTTGTTTTATTATTTTGGACAAGCTTGTGCACAGATATAATTGCGTTAGGAGCACTAGTGATTTCTGGTTATTCTGTGTGATATTTTTGTGTGGTTCTTGGGTCATGGATTTAATCCACTTGACGTGAGATTACTCATGTTTTAACTCCAGTTGGTAGGCATGCGTGTAGTAAATATGTGTTATGGGTGGTTACCTGACTAGCCAAATGGGTGGCTACCTGACTAGCCAAATGGGTGGTTACCTGACTTGCCAAATGGGTGGCAACCTGCTAGCCAAGTGATTTAATTGTGATATAACTACTTGACCTACGCTTTATTATTATTGCACACTTGTCTTACATATAAATCATGCACGGTAATTTGTTTTGTTAGCTTAAACCTGCGAGCTCACCAACGTTATGTTGACATTTTCGAGTATTCATTTCGTGTTTTGAGAATAAGACAACTTAAGGAAGTTTGATTCTGCATGGCTTAGCGAGACCTTACGATTATCTTCGGATTACTATTATTTCTAGTCGAGACATTTATACTTGTCTGGATTTTGTTGCACTTGTTTGATGTAATTTCACCCGGTTTGGAGACTACTTGGTTGTCATATGATTATGTGGTTGTGATTCGACTAACCATGATACAAGTCCCCTACTTGTGTTTACGTCCATGACATTTGGTATTTTTTCACTTAGTGCATTCTCTATTTACTTAACCATGTGTTATGACGATTCCAATCTGTTATGCCTCGTGTTTCCGCCTTGGCGGGGTGTGACAGAATGGTATCAGAGCCTTGGTTATAGAGAATTAGGTTGTTTTGCATAGACTATAATCTAGGATTCCTCATATAGCATGCATCATAGGAAATATGTGTGCAATTATCTATGTGTTTAACTATTTTTGCAGTTTCGCCCATATTTGCTCTGCTATATGGGTTTGCCTTAGATTAATTGGATTTATGAGGGGATTTGATAGGATTTATTTGTGACATTACCTGGATTATTTCATAACTCTATTTTTTTGTGTTAATACCCCGACATGCGACCTTGGTAATGAGTACACGTGTGAACGGATGCAATTATAATTATGGTGGCCAACATAATTATGAATTCATCACAAACATGAGGACTTGTGATCATGGTTGCGCTGAGTGGTACTATTAAGGTCAAGTGTTAGTAGGAGAATAATATCTAATGTTTTCATTCCAATTTGTGAATATCAAGTAATTTTATCTTCCATCTGACATCTACAAATTACCTTCCTTTTATAGTATGCCGCCAAAGATAAAAACACGTAACTCTGGTGCTAACCCAGAGTCTGGTGCAAACCCATACGTTGCTGCAATCATAATGATGGAAACGGAAATGGTAACGGTGATGGGAATGGAAATGGCAATGGCGGGAACGGGAATGGTAACGGTAATGGGGGTGGTGGTAATGGCACTAATGGGTGCTCATACAAGGAGTTCTTGGCTTGTAAATCAAAAGAGTATGATGGCAAGGACGGTGCACTGGCACTCACCCGGTGGATAGAGAAGATGGAAGCCGTTATGGACATAAGCAACTGTGCTGAGAATCAGAAGGTGAAGTATGTGGCTAGCTCACTCATCAACAAAGCTCTTACCTGGTGGAATACCCAGATTCAAGCTAGAGGTAGAGAAGCTACTATGGGTATGACATGGTAGGATTTCAAGGCCTTAATGAAGGAGGAGTTTTATCCTGATAACGAAATGCAGAAATTGGAAACAGAATTCTGGAACCACGTCATGGTGGGATCTGACCATGCGGCATATACTGATAGGTTCCATGAGCTGGCTAAATTGGTTCCACACTTGGTCACTCCCGAGTCCAAACGCATCTCCAGGTACATCCACGGGTTGGTTCATGAGATTCGCAGGATGGTTAGGGCCACTGAACCTACCACTATCCAAAGCGCCATTCAGAAGGCAGGGGTTTAGGTGTGGAACGCTTTCAAAGGGTGGTGAAAAGAGGAAGGATGATAGTGAGTCAAGTAGGAACGGAGGCTCTTGGGAAAACAATAAAAGGGCTAAAACAGGAAAGGGGTTTGCGGCAGCCGAAAGTCAGGTTAAGAAAGAGTATGGGAGTGGCTATCCTAAGTGTGTTAAGTGTACCAAGTATCATCCAGAGCATGAGATGTGCCGCTCATGTTACGTCTCCAACGAAATTGGTCACTTTGCAAAGGATTGTCGGGCAGTGAACGGACATGCGACTCCGATTAATGCGGTCAACATGGTTAATAACATAAGAGTTTGCTTTGAGTGTGGAAGCCCAAATCATTTTCTTAACACGTGTCCTAAGCTGAATAGGGCACCAGGTCAAGCTGGGAACCGTCTGGCTATTGGAAGCAATCGAGACCAGGGAACACCGAGATCCTAGAAGAGGAAGAGCATTCATTATGAATGCAAATGAAGCCCGCCAGACCCTAACATCGTGATGGTACTTTCTCTCTAAACAATCACTATGCTACCGACATATGACTCAGCGCCGATTTGAGTTTCATTTCCTCTACCTTTGTGAAATTCATCGATATGAAACCTAGTATCTTAAAACCCATTTATGTGATTGAAGTAGCTAATGGTAAGGAAGTAGGAGTTAATAGGATCATTCGTAGGTGCACTCTACTATTAGAGGATACCCCATTTTCTATCGACCTAATACCTATTTGAGCTTATTTCTGACGGTGGATTCAGTGGAATTTTGGGATGAAATTCTTCTAATGGGATGATACTGTGAGAACCGCTATTTGATCCGGTTAGTCAACGTTTAATTTGACCTAGTATTCGACTTTTCTTAAGATTTGAAATTTCCTTATTTGTCCATTTATAAAATTTGAGCTAAGAATAGTTAAGTATTAAATATAATCTATATGATTGTTATAATAAAAAAAGACATCCTAATGTTTCTCTAGACCTTTGCATGTTTTTTTCTTTTTTCTCTTCACACCATATTCTCCAAATCACTTCCTTTTAATTTGGTCTTACCCTCTCTTTATAACCGAATCATTCAAGTGAGCAATCAAGCCTAAAATCTGTGAAATTAAAAACTTACCTTTTTGATGACACGCTCCTCCATCCTTGCCCTATAATACGCTTTTTTTTCCTAACCTATAATACGCTCCTAAACATTTCCCTTCTTCCCCATGATGCGAACCAAAAATAAAGCACTCAGGTCCTAGCTTAAATTGCTTTCTCTCGTTCTAAAGATTGCGCATTCAAGGAGGTTGCTGCTGTTGTTTTATGGGTGGTAGGGTGCCGTTAGTTGTGTTAGGGTTTTCTGGGTAAGAGATTGAATCGTGGGGGTGAGTTTCTTTGATTGGTTTTCCTCGTCGTCTCGTCGAAAATATGCTCCAAAGGTATCCTTAGTCATCCTTGTTTTGTTTCCATAGTATGATGCATAAGCATGTAAAAAATAAAAGAAAAAGAAAACCATAAGCGCCTAGTTGCTATATCAAACATGAAGTAACGAACTGAGCATGATCCAACGTGGCTAAACTCATTGTAAATTATGGTGCCCCCTTCTTGTCCTCATTTAAACAGCATGGTTTTATAATATGCTCCTCTTTTTCTTTCATGCGACTTACACATATGATTAGAAAGAGTTTAGGGCTGTGATGTAAGTCAAGTTGTGTCAGGTTGCTGCTGTTGTTTTGTGGGTGGTAGGGTGCCGTTAGTTGTGTTAGGGTTCTCTGGGTAAGAGATTGGATCGTGGGGTGAGTTTCTTTGATTGTTGTTCCTCGTCGTCTCGTCAAAAATCTGCTCCAAAGGTATCCTTAGTCATCCTTGTTTTGTTTCCATAGTATGATGCATAAGCATGTAAAAAATAAAAGAAAAAGAAAACCATAAGCGCCTAGTTGCTATATCAAACATGAAGTAACTGAGCATGATCAGAACGTGGCTAAACTCATTGTAAATTATGGAGTCCCTTTCTTGTCCTCGTTTAAACAGCAGGGTTTTATAATATGCTCCTCTTTTTCTTTCATGCGACTTGCACATATGATTAGAAAGAGTTTAGGGCTGTGACGTAAGTCAAGTTGTGTCAGGTCTAGCCTTCTCCCTTTCAAGTCTCCTTGATCAGCCCTAAGGCTGCTATGGACATCTTCTTACCTAGCAATCATTTAAGATAATGTTATATACATAGAAACTTGGTCAAAGCATGCGTAGGTCTGGTTAGGGTCGTTTATGAATTTGTTTACGTATGCATTGGTATGGTGTTGTCCTATGTCAAAAACTCTCCTATAAGCATGCACATGAATCGAATATAAAAAAAATGGAGTTTGGTATTAATACTGATCTCGCGATGCTTGACGATGTCTCATATATATATATGACCTTTGTTTCGATCATGGTGGTGTCGCAAATGGTAAATTGTGTTTTCATACATGGTCGTATATACTTCCTTTTACCAATTGAGTCATGGACATACTTGGGGTAAGCGTTTGTGAGTGTGTCAACCTTATCAACGAGATAGGTAAAAACCGTACCCATAACCTGGTCATCAATTTGCATGTTCCTCAATTCGCATGATAGTAAAAACCTGTATCCATAATCTGGTCATCAATTTGCATGTTCCTAAAATGAGAGTCACAAGCTAAGCACATGTTTTCTTTATGGTAATGGTCGGTCTAAAAGAAAAGTGTATTTGTATGGTGTCACGAGGGGTGTCGGGTAAAAAGGGTCCTTTGGTATGGGTAAATTATTTTCGGGAAAAGGATTGGTGTATACCGAGAAAATGTGGTGGTTCCGAAGGTGTTCTAAAAATAAAATTGCGTAAATGTCTCGAATCATCTTTTTGTTCGCATGCAATCTTCTAACTTAAATTAATATGCGGTTAATTATTATAACTATCACTAATCCGGGGCACATTACAATCTAATTATGTTGACATTTTCGAGTATTCATTTTCAGGTTTTTAGAATAAGACAGCTTAAGGAAGTTTGATTCTTGCATGGCTTAGCGAGAGACCTTAGGCATTATCTTCGTGGATTACTTTTATTTCTAGTTGAGACATTTATACTTGTTCCGGATTTTGTTGCACTTGTTTGATGTAATTTCTACCCAGTTTGGGAGACTACTTGGTTGTCATATGATTATGTGGTTGTGATTCGACTAACCATGATACACGTCCCCTACTTGTGTTTGGCGTCGTCATGACATTTGGTATTTTTTTTTCACTTAGTGCATTCTCTATATACTTAACCATGTGTTATGGCGATTCCAATCATATGCCTCGCCGCTTTGGCGGGTGTGACACATACAAGGTAGGCTAAGGCGATTGGGTGTACATTTGGGGCGGATTGTAAACATGCTCTTCATTGATATTCGAAAACCGAAACATCACGAGAACCGCAAAAGGACAGCTCGAGGGTTAACTAGGGTATCGGTACTAAAGATGAGTACAACGCAGGGTGCGGGGAATTACTCAACCAATGTGGAAGAAGTAATTATAATACGGTATCAAACAAGAGTTATCCTAATGCCTCTTATCATTTAGTTATTCCTAGCTACACAAGTGTAGTCTCACTAGCTATCTCTGGATGCATCACAAAACAAGTTCTAGAATCTATTATACCACCGGTACACTCTCAAGCATTAAAGATGAATGCTTTAATTCCTACAAATCTAGGGGCTAACCTCACATTTTGGGTGGAATTTGAGTGGTAAAGGGTTTTGTGCTAGTCATATAACTTCCTATCCATGAGACGCTTTATTAAGACTAATGGCCCACCCTACATGTCATGAAAATTTTAAATTTGGGGCTAAAATTACCCTAACCGATATTTCTCATGGTTTATTACACAAATGAAATAGGACAAGACAAATAGTCAAGGATAAGCATAGTTTCAAAGTTCCTGCTTTATTTTCCCTCCCCACATTTAAACCGAACATTGTCCCCAATGTTCCCGAAGTATCAAAGTTATGATAACGAAGGTAATTAAAAGAGAAAGAAACTAATACTCCCCGATTAGCTTGGTAGGATCCGTGAAGTAGTGGTTAAATTATTCTCCAAGAAAGTATGCGTGAAAAGCTCCATTCAATCTTATGTTTCTTCTTCTTGATAAATAAAACCCGCACATTTTAAGAAAATAGATGAAACCTTCGTAAAACCAAATGTAAAACTACATATGACTCTACTAAACTAGGATATAATGCTTGTGGAATGGATGTTTGCGATTTTCCGGAAAATTAAGACCCGAGAAATTCCAAAAATTTATAAGCAGTACGTAAAATGAGAGAATGTAAGATAAGTGGTTTCGCTCCTCCCGACACCGTCAGTGGCGAAGTCTGACGCCGCCTAGTTATCCCGACAGAATCTGGTGATTTTTCTCGAAAAATTCGAAAATTACATCTTTAAACTGGAAAATTCCTCGCAAAACATCCATTATGACTGATACAAGTATTTGAATCTAACAAACACACATATATATCTTTTTCAAGAATTGTAATTCTAATGTTCACGCTCTTTTGAAAACGTGTAATCTTCCCTACACTTATCCTTTTGTAAAATACCTTTATATGTAATTAAGACGAGGTTAAAGACAAAATAAAGCATTTTACAAATTCAAACATGAGAATAAACAATCAATGAAAAGATATATGACACACAAACAAGCAAACATTTAAGCATGGGTTGCCTCCCACGAAGCGCTTTTCTTTATTTATGAGTCTTGTAGCTAGACTCGAAGTCGTGCGCACTATTTTCCCCTTATCTTAGAGGCCCATTCGATTTCCTTAACTCTTCTCTCATCACGAATATATTCAGGGCCTAACTCTAGACAAGCGGTATAGTAGACCTTGTTCTCCCAATCTACTTCAAAAGCCGAAATGTTGTCTACATTTAAATCATCAATGCCCTCAAACTTCTTATTTTTGTAGGGCATTATATATTTAACACACTCAGTCCCGTTTGAGAACTTGGCTATTCCTTCCTCTTGATCATATACCATCTTAGATTCCTCAATAAATGGTCTCCCAAGTATCACATCTCCTAAAAACCCATCAATGATGCCCTTAACATTTTCCAAGATCATGAAATCACACCTATATGTGAAGTTACCCACGAAGACATGTAATCCTTTAACCTCCCAACATAGTTACTCACTTTCCAAGTGGTAAAAGGGTCCTCATAGGTCCTAACTTTCGCTCATGATCCGATTGTAATAGAGCCTAGACATTATGTTCATGGGTGCCGTATAGTCTATGTAAGTGTGATCCCTATATGAGTACCCAATCATGCATGGTATCTTAATGTTTTTAGGGTCACCACTTTTTATGCGAGGCTCAAAAGGTGGTCGCGGGAAGTTAACTACGTTATAGTGATAGGCGGTTTCCTTCCCGTTAGGGTATGAATCGAAATACTCCCTAAGTTCCTCCTCCCCCTTCCTACCCTCCATAATTTCTAACACCTTATAATCTCCTTCTTTTAATTTATCCTCCGAATCACTTGAAGTCGAATCACTATCTAAAGTACTAGTGGATTCCTTAAGGGCTTTGATAACATCAAATAGTCCTGAATATTAAGTGTCAATTTCCCCCGATAATGCTTGTAATTTATATCATTTATATGGATTTACGCTTGTTTTCCATTGTTTTCAACTTTCGTAAATTACGAGCATGGAGCTAAAGAGACGCGGAATTGGAGAATTATCTAAAGAACTATCATAGTATGTCGATTTTGAAGAAGTTACGCATAACTCATCTCTCACATTATGCCGTAATTATTGCATGACTCGTAAAACCAACTTATCAAGGTTACGCAGAACTCTTCCCAAAGGTTACGACGTAACTATATTAGGTCAAATGAGGTTCCACGCCGATACTTACGCCGAACTATCTCATCAACTACGGCGTAACCAAGTTTATTGAAGACTACTACGTAACCACCTATAAGGTTACCAGAACCAGCGATCTAGTGCAAAATACGATGAATTAAAGGTTACGGCAGAATTTTATTATGGTTACGCCCGTAACTCGTGATCCGCCTATAAATACCTCACAAATTCCAAAGATTTCTAATCATCCCATTCCACACACAACAATCGAGAACGTGGGAAAATCTCAAGGTGTCTAGAGGAGCATACGGAGTCGCTCCAAGTGGAGAAATCACTCCCCACGATAAGCATTAGCATTTTATATTTTCTTTACTTTCAATTCATGTATTTCGTACCTTTGAATATTGAATTGGTTTGTATGATTAATATGAGCTAAGCACCCTTGGTGCCGGCCTAGTTATGATTCCTTAATTGTTTTGTTTCGCTACATTACTCCGTATAACTATTTCTAAGTGTATGCATGCATAGTTTATTGGTAGCTACCTTTGGTTCGGTAGTTTTGAATGGCGGTAGAGGCCAATTGCTCAGGAGATATGACCAACTCGAATTCTAGGTGAGCTGGACCGAGACGGGAAGGGTAAGATATGACTAACTCGACGACCCTTTCTACTTGTGCGATTCGACCAACTCGATCACCTACCATTTGGATGAACTTAAGAATTAAAGTGAGTTTTTGTTAACGCCCGCACTCACTATTATAAATCAAGCATGTAGCGGTACTTAATGACTGGATTAGGGGACCATGAACAATGTAACTTATGAGGGACACCGACTTCTCCCGTGGTGGCATCTTTACCGATAGGTTGTATTAATCGACCAAATGCCGCCCTCTCGACTTTGACCCCACCAAGTAATTGGAAGTAAGTAGACATAGGCATAACTAGCTAGGAGGATTAACTAGGTTAGCACCACTCTCCTCTATTGATTTCCCTTTACCTTTTATCCGCTTATTTCCTTTATTCTGCTTTTAGTAGTTTAATAATTCATTCCTCATCAAAACCTATATTAAACTGTGACACCTAGACTTAGTAATAATCCAACCACATAGCTCTTGGGACGACCTCGACTTTACCGATTACTACACTACACGCGACCGGTACACCGCCTGCTAGTGCATTAGGGTAGACCATAGGTATAACGAGACTTTATAAATATTAAAACCGGTCAAGAAACCCGCATCAAGTTTTACGCAAATGGGAGTTATATTAGGATTAATATTAAGTCTTTCATTTCGCTTTAAACTTTTCTACTATTCTCATGACCATTATTCGAGTTTTCAGTACCATTGAAGTTGCACATCGATGACCTCACTCTTGAGGAATATTTGGCGCTTACAAGAGCGTGGACAGGGCCGTGTCTCGAAGACCCGCAATTGGAGCGGATGTCTGCTTTCAAATCTAAGACCAATTTACGAGGGAGCTTCGTACTAACCATTTTTCAGAAACAGAAAGAAGATGATATGAGCACATTGAAAATATCCTATACATCGCAAGCCTTTCAACATTCCGGCGTGTCTCATGATGTCGTTATGCTAAGGGTATTCTAATGACTCTTACCGAGCCGCCAAGATGGATCGAAAGATTGCCACGGGCAATTAATACTGGGCTCTACTTAAGAAGCACTTTATTCGAGATATTGTCCGCCATCAAGATTTCTAACCGCCTTTTAGAGATCCATAATTTCAAGCAAGAAGATGACAAACGTTGTATCAAGCCCGGATAGATACAACGATCTCCTTTACAAGTGTCCTACACATGATCCGAACAACCAATGTAAGGTCAACATTTTCTACAAAGGAATTAACGTAACTACAAGGCAAATGCTGGACTATCAAGGACCTATCCCGAACATGACTCCTACTCTTGCAATTGAAGCCATTCAAAAAATGGCTGATCACTCTAAAAAATGGCACGATGGAGAAACCGTTCATGCCATCCAAGTGGGTTGTGAAAGCTGTGGAGGAGGACACCTCACGAAGAATTGTCCTCAAATCGACGAAGAAAATATAATTGAAGAAGCCAAGTATGGAGAAAATCGACCGTTTTACGGAGATAATTGAAATAGTAACGGGCATCGTAGAAATTACAACCGGCCTTATGGAGAAAGAAAGCCCACTTGAAGAAACATTAACAAGTTCCCGGAAACTTCAAATTTTAAACAAAAAGAACAAGATACATGGTTAAGGGTTTCGTGAGAACACAAATAAAAATCTTTCGTGCACGACGAAACCCTAAAAACCTTGGAGCAATGATTGAAAAACTCAAGGTCTTAGATAGATGAAATTGAACTTAATGAAACCAAGCACATGGTGGAACGAACGCTATTTTCGCTAATAATTTCGTGGAGGTGGTTAAGGATCGCAACCACAACCGATGAATTAGAGATGACGATAACCGACATGTGTGTAGGTTACGCCAGAACCAATTCTCCGAAGTTACTAAGATAACCATAATACGTAAAGCGATCCGTGTCGAATGAGTTTATTTTCGCTATGATATTAGCGAACGAGTTAATCATTCCATGTTCGCTAGGAGTATTAATATTTTGGGGTAGTTGATTTTGGATCTTGTATAAACATCATGCCGCTTTCCATATTCCTAAAACTTAAGATAATCCATCTTTGGGAAATGGAAATCTTGATTGAACCAACGATGACACCAAGATTACCCCTTTAGGAATTACAGTGGTACTTGTATCAAGGTCAATAAATTTGTTTCAAATTTGCAATTTGTAGTTGTTTACATGGGGAAAAAGGAACATTTGATTCTAAGAAACCGCCCTCGGACACATTAGCATATTACGGTGGATATTGTGGCGATATAGTGAGTTTAAATTGATAAAACCTTAAGCCTTGAACCGTAAAAATTGTTACGACTAAGGATTCACCAAGGATTGAATTAGATGATTCCGATAGATTTCCGCCTTCATCTTTTGGCCATTTGCAGGGCACCGAATCAAGTGACAATGAAAGAGATGAGGAAGAGATCCCATTTTCTGTACCTAGTTACGTTGTTAAATGAAGACTTCACTGTTGTGTTCCTGATACTTGTTTAATTGATGGGACCAAAGTAACACTACCCACGTGTTCTCCTTTTCAAAAACGATGCAATGGAGGAGGTCAACACCTCATTCGAATGATTAAAGAGGCTGCAGAAGTTTGGTGGTGCTGGGAAGACGAGAAACTTATCAGGAAAAAGTGGTTACAAGGACATAATGTTTTTAGCGAATGGTTTACCAATATTGATTGGACCATTCATTTTTGTGAACCAGCTATAATGCATGATGACTACACCATGGCATGGCCTACATGCAACCCCAATCGCAAGATCTCGCGATGGAGGAGAATATCCTCGAACCTAAATGGCTCAAACGCAAGGAATGGGCGTGTTTCCAAGATAAAAGAAGCAAAGTAGGATACAGGGGGATCTCATTTGAAAATTGGTTACGAGTAAAGTTTTGGTATGTTAAAATAAAAGACAAAGAAGAGGCTAAATTTCGTTACGAATGGGTACGAGCTAATTTTCTGCAGAAAAGATACACCATGACGCGGTTTGTTTCTCCACATGTTTGGGACCAGACTTCTTCAAATAAAATAGACATGGAGGAAGTCGGACAGGTCCAAAGGCCCCTATAGAGCCCCGCGGCTCTGAGTCTAACTTAAAGACTCGTAAATAAAGAAAAGTGCTCTTTCGGGAGACAACTTGAATTATCCCTTTCTTTTTATTTCCATTTCTGTAGGGTTTTGTGTTTTCTACCATTTTGCAGAAACGAGGAAGTAATCATGCCGCAGCTTGTCGATTCGATCGAGTTACTGGCAGAACTCATCTATGCGATTACGCCATAACTAACTTTTGGCCGCATAATTGTTGGGAATTATACGTTTGAGTTGATAAGACAAAAAGAATGAAACAAGAGGGACTTAATACGACAAGAAGGAAACCTACAAAAAGATGGAATGACTTGCTTGCAAAAGAAGTTTTATTTATTAGTCCTTTGTAGTATTTTGTAAACCCTAATCCTCTAGTATATAAAGAGGACATAGGTGTAGGTTTTATATGCATGTCTTCCAAGATGTAGTCGACTTAAAGGTGTGTGTGTGTCCTAGGCGTGTAGTTTATTGTAAACGCCTAGGTTATTAGTTTAGTTAGTAGTTTAGTTATCTAGACGTGTTCCTATAAACCTCTAAGATTAGTTAGTGTTAGTGAATGAAAACCTTGTTCAATAACAAAGAATTGATTAGTTTATTCTGCTGTGCATGTTATTAGTCTTTGTTATTGATCCCTAGCTGAGCTTATAAACGATCTTTATCAATTGGTATCAGAGCGGGGAGCTCTTGATATAGGAATCTACAAGGTTTTTCGAAGAAGAAGGAAGAAAAATTTGAATCTAGAAAATTTTCGTAATGTTTCTGCAGGGCTGTTTTTAAGAGGGCATAACTTTTTCGTTAACCGTTGGATCGTGACTATATTTTAGGTGGACGTTCTCTATATGACAATCTAACTTTCCACCGGAGGGATCATCGATCTAAGCTTTTATTTGAAAGATATAAGCAGTCGAATGTGGCTGCTGAAGGAGTTTTAAAAGTCGAATTTTATGGTTTTTAGGGTATCGATTTTTGTGTGGAGATAAAACAAAACATGGCATAATATTAAATCATATTGAATTAATTGTGTTTATTTAGAAGCTGTATAACAAGTGGGCTCTCGTGTGGTACAAAGGTATTACTCTATTGGTCGATCAAAGCCACGAGAATTAAGTTTAAAGATCATGGGTCGGTGCTCTCCCATGGGATTTTCTCAATCAATCAGTGATTGGTATTTGAAATTATGAGAATGTATTTTATCTTCAGTGGACCATGCAGATCGATGGTAGTTTTTTAACCTAATATTTTTTATTGGAGTACGGGAGTAAGTCTACTGGGTGTTGCATGAAGGTTGCTGAATGAGGAGATCACATGAGAGGTCGTAAGTCATTGGTTATTATATTATAAAGTAACTAAGTTGGAGTACATGGATATGTTATTGTTTGATATCATGCGTTATGTTAGGTTTGACGAGGATTACGAGAGAGTAAGAAACAGAGGAGGTTAGGAGCATTGAAACTTAACGTTGTATTAAAGATTGTAACGTTTTACTATTGCTGATTTTACAAAGTACTGCTCCACAAGACGAAGTATCGCGTCATTTAAAGTACTCGCTTGATCAAAGTACTGCTGGTTCCGGTTACGCATCGCTATGTCCATATAAGTTCAAAGCATCGCCCCGCCCAAGGTAGTGCTCCAAGGTACCGCTTTGTTGAACATAGTTACCGATGGGATACTATGGAATACCGGGCTACTAGAAGATATTAAACGTGCTGCTATGTTTGTTGCAGCAATGTATTTGACCTCGTGACTTGATGCTACCGATAGAGTCACGTGTGTTTGATTATACATGAGACCCACATGTAAGTCATGATCCGCTACTCACTTTTAATGCATTGGTCCATGTGAAATACACAACTCCTACAAATATTATACGACGGGTCAAGAGCAAATTTTATGGTTATTTATACTACTATCACGGGATTACAAGAGGGTGGGACCTACAAGTCACGTGGTTATGCTAGCATGGGAAAAATGATTGGCTAAATTGATGAAGAGTCATATTTAATTGTTTTGAATATTCAGTTGGCACTGTTGTGATAAGTACTGGTCGAGGTCAAGATCTCAAGTGGGTTAGTTTATTAGTATCATGGTCCAAGATGATGACTGGTTTCTATATTAATATAGATATATCGACAGTTTGGTGAACAAGGTACATGGTAATATTCGAATGACAATATTTTATTGTCATCAATTGCCATACTGTTGATGATGTTAATGAATGGAAAGTTGGTGACTCTTGAATTTATACAAGTAAGCATTCGTATTGTTGGTCTGGTTTGACATATGCGAATTACAGTTATATTTTTGGAATTGAGGGGAAGTTGTACAAGAATTTGGTACATGTAGTTTATTGGATTTTGGTGACACACACTAGATTGGTACACACACACAAGAAGTTTGGTTATTTGTTCTTAAAGATTTTAAAAAGCTCAAGTTGATTTTATTGAAGAATTGATTACGAAGAGGATTATTTATTACTTATTTGAAGGTGAAGTGGAGTTTCTTGGATGTTGTTCTTATTATATTTTTAAACCATGAATCGTTTAAAAGTAACTTGTTCGTGCTTAAAGGATGTTGACGAAGACTTGCAAAATCTAGTTTTCATAGGTCAAGGGGTGGATGGATGAAGACCTAGTTAACTATCACTTAAAGGAGTTACATTGTAGTGCTCAGTATCTCATTGAAGATGAGGATTTTGTCAAGAGGTTGCGATCTACTTATAATTTTTAGCGGTATAAGTTCAAAGTCACGTGGTTAGTACAAGACATAAGACACAAGTTTGGGTTATTCTACTTCTTTATCAAGTTTGTTATATTTGGTTTTCTTCACAAGTGATCATTACAAGGAGCTTATGATTTGAAGAATCATTTGATGTTCATGCACCACTCAAGGGAAGTGTTTGATTTTACTATTGTTGATCATTATTACTACCGCTAGTTGGAGTTTTCTAACGTTTTGGATTCATTTTAGTAAGCATTTTGGTGTTCTTCAAGGAGGGCAATTCAAACATTGACGACTTTAGATTGGAAGTATGATATTGGTTCGTGGTGGTCAAGATTATTATTTGCATACGCTCCCTATTTGGATAATAACAAAAGGGAAGAGATGTTCGAGTGGCATGGCATGGATTAAGGGAAGACAAAGGAAGACATACTTGTTTCATTCATGGTGAGATCCCCGATCTCAATTCTCTACTGTCTAGGGAAGTTCGTTCAAGAATGGTTTTGTCATTATCAACTAGGGAAGATTGTTGGGAATTATACGCTTGAGTTGATAAGACAAAAGAATGAAACAAGAGGGACTTAATAATACAAGAAGGAAACCTACAAAAGATGGAACGACTTGCTTGCAAAAGAAGTTTTATTTATTAGTCCTTTGAAGTATTTTGTAAACCCTTATCCTCTAGTATATAAAGAGGACATAGGTGTAGGTTTTATATACATGTCTTCCAAGATGTAGTCGACTTAAAGGTAGATGTGTCCTAGGCGTGTAGTTTATTGTAAACGCCTAGGTTATTAGTTTAGTTAGTAGTTTAGTTATCTAGACGTGTTCCTATAAACGCCTAAGATTAGTTAGTGTTAGTGAATGAAAACCTTGTTCAATAACAAAGAATTGATTAGTTTATTCCACTGCATGTTATTTGTGACAACCCGTACTTTCGTGTCATTTCTTGACACAATTTATGCCTCATTATTTCAACATTTATCGAACTTGGTTTACGTGTTCCAAATTGCGTAACCTTGAAGGTTTAGCGGCGAATTCATGATCATAACATCACGTACATTTCATATGGACTAAAATTAGTCTACATTTCATTGACATCATTTGCATCTCATTAGTTCATTCACGACATTTCATTTCACTTTAACGCGTAATTTTATATTTAATAAACGTTATCGCGTGAGTTATTATTTTAAATATTTAATCCGTTACTTTCAAAAATGATCCCGATGTATTTTTAAACTTACATTTAGTTTATAAAACTATATTTTGAGATTTCCTAGTGTTTTGAATTTATTTGGTATATAAATCGTTAAAGTTAAATTATTACGCGTTTTCTTAAAAATTCTACGATAATTATTTTTATCACTCAAATTTCACAAGGAATGTATTTTACAATTTTTATAAAATCATTATACTCTATTTTGATTTATTAAAAACTTACTTGTACCAAAAAGTTACCATTTACCTTACAAGTATTATTAACTACACATTTACTTACATGTTTCTCACAAATTATACAAGTATATATACAATAATTACAAAAAAAAAAAAAAAATATACAATTGAGAAACAAGATCCATAAAACCGCCCTTGGGGTTGGGCATTAAATGAATTGGTAAGATTTTCTTGATTGTCTATATACTTACTCCATACTCATTTTTCTCATTCATTCTCTCAAAAGTCTTCAAAGTTTTAGCAAGTTTTCTTCTCTTTGGGTCCTTACATAACCGGTCATCACCAAGGGTTTTCATGAGATCACCATTTTTTTCTCAAGCACAAGTTATTAACAATCTAGATTATACTCTTTATTAGGTTTTGAAATAAAACCAAGAGTATTTAGGATTTGTCTTGTTACTTGCACCTCATCATATTCATTTGTAAGCTTGTTACTTTCATTTTCATGTTTCCTTTTCATCTCATATGTATCTTTTCATTTTATTTGAGCAAGCATGCATGATATGTGATTTATACCATTTTTAACATGATTTTAGAGTATATATACATATTTGGTCATCCTATAAATATTCCTTGGTATTCTTTGGTCTTGATGATGTCTAGGAACCCATGACACCCTAAGAAGGTGTATGGTAGGATTAGATTAGCTTTGGAGTTGATTTGAAGGGATTAGAATAGGTTTTGTCCGAGAAAACTATTTTCGATAAGT
This sequence comes from Chrysanthemum lavandulifolium, assembly GCA_022545495.1. Lineage (NCBI taxonomy): Eukaryota > Viridiplantae > Streptophyta > Magnoliopsida > Asterales > Asteraceae > Chrysanthemum > Chrysanthemum lavandulifolium. The sequence continues at coordinate 466,423 of JAHFWF010000053.1, forward strand.
TATAAATTATGTTCTGTCCTTGTTTCATTTTTCTGGAAAATCCGACAGTTGGTATGAAACTTTGGCCTTGATATTTAGAAAATATACTTTAAAACGAATCCGTGGCCGCTTGAACGGATGAAACGGACTTATAACGAAGAAGTTATGGATTTTACAAGTTTGACGACTAAATATATTATTTTCGAATTTTCAAGAAACTGCTTTTACATTGTTTGGGTCAAAATGAGCCTTAAGCTTCACAAATTATTTCGACTTCTCAAAATATATTAGTTTACTTGACACGAAGCTAAGGACGTATTATACGTGAAAACGGATTTGAAACGACAAAGATATGCATGTTTTCATAAACTTGCAGAACTATTATTTTCTAAAACTATATTAATTTACGATACAAGTGTTACTGAGTCGTAACGTCCATATTGAGGGTCGTTTTTAACCATGATGTGCAACTTTTGGAACGAAATGTCTTCTAATGAAATCAAGTTCACCGCCATATTTTTCAAAACAACAAGTCGTTTGTAAAGCGGAGTTATAGTAAATTAATTACGGATGCTCAAACTTGGCGAAACTCATTTTTCTCGCACAACAATTAGCCAAAATCACTATCTTTAACCCTTAATATCTTTATGATCGAGACCTTTTGGACGAAAACTCCTGAATCGAAACTTCTAGATATCGATACAAACTTTCCAAAACAATGAGTTCGTTCTCTAACGATCGACGACACCATTTTACTACTAGTTTTCCAAAGCCATTTTTGTTAATTTCATGAAAATTCGACGACATTGTTTTACTTACTAAAAGTGAAAATCTCACCATAAATCATTATAAAACCATTGTAGGATGACATTTTGACGTAAAACTTGTAAAGTCATTTTGAGTGGTCAAGACGTCAAAAGAGTATTTTTCGACGATAAGTATTATTTTCAAAACTCGCAAATGGTATAAATAACATACGAAATGCATGCATAACATTACATTGCAACTCATTACGTATCATATCCTTCACAATAGGTCAAGATTAACGTATCACATTACATCTCGGTGTACTCACTTTTGTCTTCGCATCATTCCACCAAGTGAGTTTCATAGCCCCTGCTTTTACTTGTTTTCATAACTGTTTTGGGGGAGATACATGCTCAATTATTTTCATTTACTTTCACAAGTACTATACACTTTTAAGGACTACTGTGAGTTTCGTAGCCCCTACTTTTATATGTTTTGAACTATTTTGGGGGAGATACATGCTTAACTATTTTTCACAAGTACTTTAGATTTTAAGGATAAATTCTATCATGATCACCATTGTTTCAAAATCGAGTGTTATACTATATCAATTGTTCTTGTTTGCGTGCTACGGTTCTACGTCGTATAACGTTCTAAATCGCTTGACTCATCGATACATTGAGTTAGGTGCTATTGATTATGTGCTATAGTTCTACGTCAGATAAAGTACTATGTCATTGACTACCGATACATTAAGTCATGTGCTATTGATTATGTGCTATTGTTCTACGTCGAGTTAGGTACTATTGTGAATTCATTTGACGATCATGGGCTTGAACACAAACTATACATATCTTGGCGGTGGGTTGTGAACACACAAAGTTGCAAGTTTTGTATGGGCGGGACTTGGAACCGAGTGGATTCACAATGCCTTTGCCGCATAAACGATTTTCTAAAGGCTTTACATTTCAAAACAAACTCTATGAACTCACTCAACCTTTGTGTTGACACTTTTAGCATGTTTTATCTCGTATCTAAGGCATTCACTTCATGGCATGCATTTGGACACATCATGGAGTCGTGATGACGACGCGTCTCACTGGGTTTTACGTACTTTAAAACATCGCTTGAATTGTAACAAACTTATTTCCGCACAAGTTGATTTTCATTTGGGACCTACTTTGTAAACTCGATTGTTTTATTAAATCAAACGATGTATTTTCCAAACGACACTTTAGGTCGCTCAATATAATCGTGATTGTGATGCTATGACAATCAATCCCGTGAATTCCATTCACCGCAAAAATGTAATTTGGGGTGTGACAGATTGGCATCGAGCTTGATTATAGAGAACTAGGTTGCATCATTGACCCTAGACTATAACCACATCATCATAGCATCTCATCATATCATTACAAGTGCATATTCTTTATACATGCGAACTTATGACTCAACACCAAACATCATATGAGTCGATTAGTCCAAGCATTGCATAGTTACTCCTAAATTATACATAGCCCGATCACCTATGTCTAATTCAGAAGAATCATGCAATGGCGGAGTAGTAGTCTCATATGAGTAAGCAATTCAGAATCGAGCCAAATTTTCAAAAGATTTTCTTCCAACCACTTGTTTCCAGCTTGATCCGCGTGATGTTCTTGTTTGATGAGTTGCAAAGATCAAGCTAGAAACAAGTTGTTACCTAAACCGATTTAGCCTAATCGTATGACGTTCTTGTTTGATGAGTTGTGGGATTAAGTAAAATCGGTTACCAAAAGTCTTTTGAGGGTTTTGCTCGAGAATGGAAGGCTTGCCTCATCAAACCCTAACCCCGAGAGACCAACACGAATCAATTCGTGGATCGAATTCCTTTTGATGGGCGAATGTGACAACCCGTACTTTCGTGTCATTTCTTGACACAATTTATGCCTCATTATTTCAACATTTATCGTAAACTTGGTTTACGTGTTCCAAATTCGCGTAACCTTGAAGGTTTAGCGGCGAATTCATGATCATAACATCACGTACATTTCATATGGACTAAGATTAGTCTACATTTCATTGACATCATTTGCATCTCATTAGTTCATTCACGACATTTCATTTCACTTTAAACGCGTAATTTTTATATTTAATAAACGTTATCGCGTGAGTTATTATTTTAAATATTTAATCCGTTACTTTCAAAAATGATCCCGATGTATTTTTAAACTTACATTTAGTTTATAAAAACTATATTTTGAGATTTCCTAGTGTTTTGAATTTATTTGGTATATAAATCGTTAAAGTTAAATTATTACGTCGTTTTCTTAAAAATTCTACGATAATTATTTTTATCACTCAAATTTCACAAGGAATGTATTTTACAATTTTTATAAAATCATTATACTCTATTTTGATTTATTAAAACTTACTTGTACCAAAAGTTACCATTTACCTTACAAGTATTATTAACTACATACATTTACTTACATGTTTCTCACAAATTATACAAGTATATATACAATAATTACAAAAAAAAAAAAAAATATACAATTGAGAAACAAGATCCATAAAACCGCCTTGGGGTTGGGCATTAAATGAATTGGTAAGATTTTCTTGATTGTCTATATACTTACTCCATACTCATTTTTCTCATTCATTCTCTCAAAAGTCTTCAAAGTTTTAGCAAGTTTTCTTCTCTCTTTTGGGTCCTTACATAACCGGTCATCACCAAGGGTTTTCATGAGATCACCATTTTTTTTCTCTCAAGCACAAGTTATTAACAATCTAGATTATACTCTTTATTAGGTTTTGAAATAAAAACCAAGAGTATTTAGGATTTGTCTTGTTACTTGCACCTCATCATATTCATTTGTAAGCTTGTTACTTTCATTTTCATGTTTCCTTTTTCATCTCATATGTATCTTTTCATTTTATTTGAGCAAGCATGCATGATATGTGATTTATACCATTTTTTAACATGATTTTAGAGTATATATACATATTTGGTCATCCTATAAATATTCCCTTGGTATTCTTTGGTCTTGATGATGTCTAGGAACCCATGACACCCTAAGAAGGTGTATGGTAGGATTAGATTAGCTTTGGAGTTGATTTGAAGGGATTAGAATAGGTTTTGTCCGAGAAAAACTATTTTCGATAAGTTATAAATTATGTTCTGTCCTTGTTTCATTTTTCTGGAAAATCCGACAGTTGGTATGAAACTTTGGCCTTGATATTTAGAAAATATACTTTAAAACGAATCCGTGGTCGCTTGAACGGATGAAAACGGACTTATAACGAAGAAGTTATGGATTTTACAAGTTTGACGATTTAAATATATTATTTTTAATTTTCAAAGAACTGCTTTTACATTGTTTGGGTCAAAATGAGCCTTAAGCTTCACAAATTATTTCGACTTCTCAAAATATATTAGTTTACTTCGATACGAAGCTAAGGACGATTATACGAGAAAACGGATTTGAAACGACAAAGATATGCATGTTTTCATAAACTTGCCGTAACTATTATTTTCGAAAAACTATATTAATTTACGATACAAGTGTTACGGTAGTCAGAACGTCCATATTGAGGGCTGTTTTTAACCATGATGTGCAACTTTTTGGAACGAAATGTCTTCTAATGAAATCAAGTTCACCGGCCATATTTTTCAAAACAACAAGCTGTTTGTAAAGCGGAGTTATAGTAAATTAATTACGGATGCTCAAACTTGGCCGAAACTCATTTTTCTGCACAACAATTAGCCAAAATCACTATCTTTAACCCTTAATATCTTTATGATCGAGACCTTTTGGACGAAAACTCCTGAACTGAAACTTCTAGATATCGATACAAACTTTCCAAAACAGTCGAGTTCGTTCTCTAACGATCGACGTACACCATTTTACTACTAGTTTTCCAAAGCCATTTTTGTTAATTTCATGAAAATTCCGACGACATTGTTTTACGACGAAAAGTGAAAATCTCACCATAAATCATTATAAAACCATTGTAGGATGACATTTTGACGTAAAAACTTGTAAAGTCATTTTGAGTGGTCAAGACGTCAAAAGAGTATTTTTCGACGATAAGTATTATTTTCAAAACTCGCAAATGGTATAAATAACATACGAAATGCATGCATAACATTACATTGCAACTCATTACGTATCATATCCTTCACAATAGGTCAAGATTAACGATCACATTACATCTCGTGTACTCACTTTTGTCTTCGCATCATTCCACCAAGTGAGTTTCATAGCCCCCGCTTACTTGTTTTCATAACTGCTTTTGGGGAGATACATGCTCAATTATTTTCATTTACTTTCACAAGTACTATACACTTTTAAGGACTATGTGAGTTTCGTAGCCCCTACTTTTATATGTTTTGAACTATTTTGGGGAGATACATGCTTAACTATTTTTCACAAGTACTTTAGATTTTAAGGATAAATTCTATCATGATCACCATTGTTTCAAAATCGAGTGTTATACTATATCAATTGTTCTTGTTTGCGTGCTACGGTTCTACGTCAGATAACGCTCTAAATCGCTTGACTCTCGATACATTGAGTTAGGTGCTATTGATTATGTGCTATAGTTCTACGTCAGATAAAGTACTATGTCGCTTGACTCATCGATACATTAAGTCATGTGCTATTGATTATGTGCTATTGTTCTACGTCGAGTTAGGTACTATTGTGAATTCATTTGACGATGTGGGCTTGAACACAAACTATACATATCTTGGCGTTGGGTTGTGAACACACACGGTTGCAAGTTTTGTATGGGCGGACTTGAACCGAGTGGATTCACAATGCCTTTGCCGCATAAACGATTTTCTAAAGGCTTTACATTTCAAAACAAACTCTATGAACTCACTCAACCTTTGTGTTGACACTTTTAGCATGTTTTATCTCGTATCTAAGGCATTCACTTCATGGCATGCATTTAGACACATCATGGAGTCGCGATGACGACGCGCCTCACTGGGTTTTACGACTTTAAAACATCGTTTGAATTGTAACAAACTTATTTCCGCACAAGTTGATTTTCATTTGGGACCTACTTTGTAAACTCGATTGTTTTATTAAATCAAACGATGTATTTTCCAAACGACACTTTAGGTCGCTCAATATAACTGTGATTGTGATGCTATGACATCAATCCCGTGAATTCCATTCACGCAAAAATGTAATTGGGGTGTGACATTATTAGTCTTTGTTATTGATCCCTAATGAGCTTATAAACGATCTTTATCAAGAATTCTTGACGATTTACTAATTACGGCATAATACCATCTCGATGGTTACGCCAGAACCACCGCTTGCGACTTATGTCGTTTTGCGCCACGGCGTAACTCCTCAAAAGAGTTACGACGTAACCTTCCTCTCGCTTAATTCTTTCATTTTAAAACACAATAACCTTGTATTAGTATTTTAAATGAACTTTGCGGGTGTGTTCTCAGTAAACCCTCACGAGATTTCACTCGTCCACTGGGACACCAAGTGGTTTAAAAGGCTTGTTGCATATGCTAAATGCAACCGTGATTCCTACGAAAGTGAGTTAGGTTTGTTTTTCATTTTTCATTTTTTTTCTTTTAGAATTATGCTTGTCGGTAGTGTGATTTCGTGGATTGAAGTTTGTTCATGATGCTTATACTAAGGCACGCCTCTTTTCGTGGGCCTTCCTTCTTTTGGAGCAAATTTCGGGAACTTCTCGCCTAATTCTACTTTTCTTCACCTTTATTTAATGCTTAGTACAAAAGGGACTTTGTACAATTCTAGTGGGGGACGGAGTAGAATTATCTCTTGAATATCGCTTTTGCCCTCGTTTTCTAGTTTATTTTGAAAAATTATGCAATTTTTAAAATTTTGACTTGTTTTTCTTAACCTAACTAGATTAGACCTTAGCCGAGCACATACAACCCTTGATACTATATGGTGAGATTAGCCTTATCCGCTTCCTATATTTTACCCCAACCGCCAAATTATGAGTGCGCTTGGGTAGCTTGTAAACTTTAGAACTTGGCATTTGCATCATTTCGAGACCATAAACGAGGTATGTTGAGTTAGCTTGATGTATTTAGACTTTTCGCTTTAGAAGGCAATATTATAGGATTATCACCCAAACAGCCTACCATTGTGTGTCTATCGATTAGTCACCCGACTTCTCGACCCCGTGTGAAACCCTTTTTGCACTCACCTTTAGTGCAAGATACCCTAGATACACCCTTTGAGCCATTCCTTTCATTTTGTAAACCCGATATCATTGTTTTGATACACCTTAGCCTACCTCGTAGTCTTTGGGAAGTCATCATTTGCCTAAGTTCAAGGTTCGAGTGGAAAGGTTCGAAATCACGCTTTCATCGACAACATTCACGAAGATCATCAAGACCCCGAATTCCCATTGTTAATCTCAAGTGGGGGATATTATGTTTAGTTATTATTGTTATGTTGGAAAAAAGTTGTTATGTTATTGTAAAGTGCGATGTTATAAGCACTATGTAATGATCTTTATAGGTTTTAATATCGAGGAGGCCAACTCGGTCACATTTGAAGATTGGAGTTGGTAATTATGCCAACAGTTGGAGAAAAGGTAGTGTGCCCATCACGACGCCCTCTAATGACACATCTACCTTGTATTTCATGATCCGGTTTCTTGACTTCAAAGCTTGAACTTTGGGCGGATGGTAAGTGGTGATGACTTAGTTATAGATTTAGACTACTGCTTGTTTTTATTTTACACCATTTATATATCCCATGTCTTATCCTACCCTTTAGTCATGAAGCGTGTCTAGTGATGCAATGAGTAATCTTTGGTGTCTTGGCCATGGATTTGGTCATGTATCATTGATTTTTCCACTTCTCCGTGACATGTTAGTAATGACGAGTCACCCTTAACCTTTGTCGTGTCTACCCATATCGCCTTCGAGAATTGTTTAGCCCCTAACTCTAGTGGTGGAGATTTGTGTAACCGCCAAGCTTATGATAGAATACATGCTATGACCGTATGCGATTGAGTGATCACCCGAAATTGACACTTAGAATAGTTGAGAGATTTGAGTGTTTTGTTCCCTTTTCGTGAGGTGTTCGGTTTTGTTTTATTCTAGCATAAGGATTTGTAAACTTACATTTTCCGTGTTATGGAGATATCTTTTAGGAATCTTTCTAATAAGGTCTACTTGAGGGTAAGTAGAGTTCAAGTGGGGGATATTTGATAACATCAAATAGTCCCGAATATTAAGTGTCAATTTCCGATAATGCTTGTAATTTATATCATTTATATGGATTTACGCTTTTCCACTTTCAAGTAAATTACGAGCATCGAGCTAAAGAGACGCGAATTGAAGAATTATCTAAAGAACTATCATAGTATGTCGATTTTGAACAAGTTACGGCGAACTCATCTCTCACATTACACCGTAACTATTGCGTGACTCGTAAAACCAACTTATCGAAGGTTACAGGCGTAACTCTTCCCAAAGGTTACGACGTAACTATATTAGGTCAAATGAGGTTCCACGTCACCGATATTTACGCCAGAACTATCTCATCAACTACGGCGTAACCAAGTTTATTGAAGACTACCGGTAACCACTTATAAGGTTAGGCCAGAACTAGCGATCTAGTGCAAAATACGATGAAATTAAAGGTTACTACAGTAACTCTTGTTATGGTTACGCCAGTAACCCGATCCGGCCTATAAATACCCAACAATTCCAAGATTTCTAATCATCCCATTCCACACACAACAACCAAAGAACGTGGGAAAAGCTCAAGGTGTCTAGAGGAGGATACGAAGTCGTCTCGAGTGGAGAAATCACTCCACTACGATAAGCATTTGCATTTTATATTTTCTTTACTTTCAATTCATGTATTTCATACCTTTGAATATTGAATTGGTTTGTATGATTAATATGAGCGCTAACCACCTCTTGGTGCCGGCCTAGTTATGATTCCTTAATTGTTTTGTTTATTTACATTACTCCGTACAATTATTTCTAAGTGTATGCATGCATAGTTTATTGGTAGCTACCTTTGGTCTGGTAGTTTTGAATGGTGGTAGAGGCCAATTGCTTGGAGATATGACCAACCCAATTCTAGGTGAGATGGACCGAGATGGGAAGAAGATATGACTAACCGACTAACCCTTTCTACTTGTGCGATTTGACCAACCGATCACCCACCGCTTGGATGAACTTAAGAATTAGGGGTGAATTTTAAATTGCTAACGCCCGGCACTCACTATTATAAATCTAGCATGTAGCGGTGCTTAACGACTCTGGCAGGAGACCAGAACAACAGTGACTTATGAGGACACCGACTTCTCCCGTGCAAGCATCTTTATCGATAGGTTAGGCGAATTAATCGACCAAACGTTGTCTCTCGACTTTGACCCCACCAAGTAATTGGAAGTAAGTAGACATAGGGTGTGTTTGATTACTGCTTAATGACATGATTCAGCACTGTTTAATAACAAAATTAATCGGTCAATGTTTGATAAAGAAACATTCGGTCACTGAATGGATAAATGAGGCGCTGAGCGATTTTGTATTATATACTATCCTAAATGATTCAGTGGACCACATGTACACAAAATACCCTCACGTCATTTTCCCACTCTCCCACGTGGACTTCTCCCAGATAATACATTTGAACAACAATTAAAGAAATCATATTATTTTACCATACCACACTCTACGCTTTTAGTTATATATAATTTGTTAGTATACTTTTACTTATTTAAATTATGTTGAATTGAGTTTGCTTATATATATTCGTTCGTCCATTGATATGAAGAAGATTATAAATAAGCATGAGCGCGTGGCGTAAGATAACCAAGTCTTACGATTTGCGATCAGCGTTTTCATATTATAAGACGACATAAAAGAACACATAAGATGAAAATATCTATATATTCATATCATAATTCATATATATCGAGTTTACAAAAATATGTGGCATAAGTGGCGGCATGGCATGACGTGGCCTCACGCCTCATGAGACATTCATGGAAATTTTCATAGTCTTTTTGTAACGAAGAATGAAGTTACTTAGGTGTTAAAATATGTGATGATATTTATGAAAAGTTATGTAATTTATATAGTTTTCTTTTAGTTACATTCACTTTTATACTATAAGTTTTATAGATTAACATTATCAAGTAACATATTTCATTAAATTACGGTGGAGGTTAATATAGTAATTTTGTCTATTCGTAATTGATATTCGTAAATTTATCAAACACATAAACATTTTCACTCAAGACTTTCAATTGTTCAAGACCTTTGATTTATTCATTTGAATTATACAGCTTTAACAAAAATGTTCCATAGTCATAACTAGAAGGATGATTAACTAGGTTAGACAAATCTCCTCTATTGATTTTCCCTTTACCTTTATCCGATTTTATTTGCTTTATTCTGCTTTTAGTAGTTTAATAATTAATTCCTCATCAAAACCTATATTAAACTGTGACACCTAGACTTAGTAATAATCCAACACACATAGCTCTTGGGACGACCTCGACTTTCCCGACATTACACTACATGCGACCGGCACACCGCCTGTTAGTGCATTAGGGTAGACTATAGGTATAACGAGACTTTATAAATATTAAAACCCGTCAAGAAACCGCATCAAGTTTTTGGCGCACCGCCGGGATTTATATTAGGATTAATATTAAGTCTTTCATTTTGTTTTAAACTTTTCTATTATTCTCACAATCATTATTCGAAGTTTTCGTGTACCATGGAAGTTATTAACATCGATGACCTCACTCTTGAGGAATATTTGGCGTTGACAAGAGCGGAACAAGGGCCAGTCTCGAAGACCGGAAATTGGAGCGGATGTCCGCTTCAAAATCAAAGACCAATTTATGAGGAGCTTCGTACAACCCTTTTTCGTGAAACACGGACGAAGATGCATATGAGCACGTTGAAAATGTCCTATACATCGCAAGCCTTTTCAACATTCCGGCGTGTCTCATGATGTCGTTATGCTAAGGGTATTCCTAATGACTCTTCATCGGAGCCGCCGAAGATGGATCGAAGATTGTTCACGGGCAATTAATACTGGGCTCTACTTAAGAATCACTTTATTCGAGATATTGTCCGCCATCGAAGATTTCTAACCACTTTTGAGATCCATAATTTCAAGCAAGAAGATGACTAAACGTTGTATCAAGCCCGGGATAGATACAACGATCTCCTTTACAAGTGTCCTACACATGATCCGAACAACCAAAGAAGGTCAACATTTTGTACAAAGGAATTAACGTAACTACAAGGCAAATCTTTGGACTATCAAGGACCTATCCCGAACATGACTCCTACTTGTAATTGAAGCCATTCAAAAATGGTCGATCACTCTCAAAATGGCACGACGGAGGAAGTAAAAGAAACCAAGGCGGAAATTTTGACGGAATTGCAAGAATCGCTAGTAAAATTGAAAATCTTAGTCCATATATGTCAAGGTCGAGAAACCGCTCATGCCATCCAAGTGGTTGTGAAAGTCATGGAGGAGGACACCTCACAAGAAGTTTCCTCATAGCGACGAAGAAAATATAATTAAAGAAGTCAAGTATGGAGAAAATCGACCGTTTTACGGAGATAATCCAAATAGTAACGGGTATCGTAGAAATTACAACCGTGGGCCTTATGGAGAAAGAAAGCCCAGTCTTGAAGAAACAATTAACAAGTTCCTGGAAACTTCAGCCCATAAACAAAAAGAACAAGATACATGGTTAAGGGGTTTCCAGGAGAACACAAATAAAAATCTTTCCAAGCACGACAAAACCCTAAAAAACCTTGGAGCAATGATTGAAAAACTCAGTGCTGAGATAGATGAAATTGAACTTAATGAAACCAAGCACATGGTGGAATGCAACGCTGTTTTCACCAATAATTCTCAGGAGGTGGTTAAGGATCGCAAATCCACAACCGATGAATTAGAGATGACGATAACCGACATGTAGTAGGTTACGCCGTAACCAATTCCATGAGTTACGGCGTAACCATAATACATAAAGCGATCCGTCGTCGAACGAGTTTATTTTCGCTATGATATTAGCGCGAGCGGGTTAATTATTCCATGTTCTACTGGGAGTATTAATATTTTGGGGGTAGTTGATTTTGGATCTTGTATAAACATCATGCCGCTTCCATATTCCTAAAACTTAAGATAATCCATCTTTGGGAAATGGAAATCTTGATTGAACCAACGATGCACACCAAGATTACCCTTTAGGAATTCTGGTGGTACTTGTATCAAGGTCGATAAATTTGTTTCAAATTTGAATTTGTAGTCGCCGACATAGGGAAAACAAAAGGAACATTTGATTCTCGGTAAACCGATCCCGAACACATTAGCATATTACGGTGGATATTGTGGCGATATAGTGGAGTTTAAATTGGATAAAACCTTAAGCCTTAAACCGTATAAAATTGTTACGACTAAGGATTCACCAAGGATTGAATTAGATGATTCCGATAGATTTCGCCTTCATCTTTTGGCCATTTGCGTGGAACCGAATCAAGTGACGATGAAAGAGATGATGAAGAGATACCATTTTGCACTCCGACACGTTGTTAAAGGAAGACTTCACCGTTGTATTCTCGATACTTGTTTAATTGATGGGACCAAAGTAACACTACCCACGTGTTCTCCTTTTCAAAAACGATGCAATGGAGGAGGTCAAGACCTCATTCGAATGATTAAAGAGGTGCAAGTTTAGTGGTTTGGGAAGACGAGAAACTTATCGTGAAAAAGTGGTTACAAGGACATAATGTTTTTAGCGAATGGTTCACCGATATTGATTGGACCATTCATTTTGTGAACCAACTATCATGCATGATGACTACACCATGGCATGGCCTACATGCAACCCCAATCGCAAGATTTGCGATGGAGGAGAATACCCGAACCTAAATGGCTCAAACGCAAGGAATGGGTGTTTTGACGAAGATAAAAGAAGCAAAGAAGAGGCTAAATTTCATTATGAATGGGCACGAGCTAATTTTCTCGAAAAGATACACCATGACGCGGTTTGTTTCTCCACATGTTTGGGACGAGACTTCTTCAAATAAAATAGACATGGAGGAAGTCGGACAGTCCAAAGGCCCCATAGAGCCCCACGGCTTGAAAGCGTAACTTAAAGATCAGAATAAAGAAAAGTGCTCTTTCGGAGACAACCCAATTATCCCTTTCTTTTATTTCCATTTTGTAGGGTTTTGTGTTTTCTAACCATTTTGCAGAAACGAGGAAGTAATTATCTGCTGCGGTTGCTAATCGACAGAGTTACCACAGAACTCATCTATGTGATTACGCCAGTAACCAACTTTTTGCGCGAGAATTCTTGACGATTTACTAACTACTGCGTAATACCATCTCTATTGTTACGCCAGAACCACTCGCTTTGCAAACTTTATGTCGTTTTGTCACATCACAGAACTCCTCAAAAGAGTTACGACGTAACCTTCCTCTCATTAATTATTTTATTTTAAAACACAATAACCTTGTATTAGTATTTTAAATGAACTTTGTGGGTGTGTTCCTCAGTAAACCCTCACGAGACTTCACTCGTCCACTGGGACACCAAGTGGTTTAAAAGGCTTGTTGCATACGCTAAATGCAACCGTGATTCCTACGAAAGTGAGTTAGGTTTGTTTTTCATTTTCATTTTTTTCTTTTAGAATTATGCTTGTCGGTAGTGTGATTTCGTGGATTGAAGTTTGTTCATGATGCTTATACGAAGACACGCCTCTTTTCGTGAGCCTTCCTTCTTTTGGAGCAAATTTCGTGGAACTTCTCGCCTAATTCTACTTTTCTCTTCACCTTTATTTAATGCTTAGTACAAAGGGACTTTGTACAATTCTAGTGGGGGACAGAGTAGAATTATCTCTTAAACATTATTTTGCCCTCGTTTTCTAGTTTATTTTGAAAATTATGCCATTTTAAAATCTTTACATGTTTTTCTTAACCTAACTAGATTAGACCTTAGCCGAGCACATACAACCCTTGATATTATATGGTGAGATTAGCCTTATTCGCTTCCTATATTTTACCCCAAATCCACCAAATTATGAGTGTGCGCAGTAGCTTGTAAACCCAACCCTAGGTGAGCGGATCGAGGCAGGAAGGGTAAAATATGACCAACTGACGACCCTTTCTACTTATGCGATTTGACCAACCGATCACCTACCGTTTGGGTGAACTTAAGAATCGGGGTGAGTGTTTAAGTTGCTAACACCCGCACTCACTATTATAAATCTAGCATGTAGCGGTACTTAATGACTTGGTTTAGGGACCAGAACAACATGACTTATGAGGGGACACCGACTTCTCTGTGGTGGCATCTTTTCGATAGGTTAGGCGAATTGACCAAATGTCGCCCTCTCGACTTTGACCCCACCAAGTAATTGGAAGTAAGTAGACGTAGGCATAACTAGCTAGTAGGATTAACTAGGTTAGCACCACTCTCCTCTATTGATTTTCCCTTTACCTTTATCCGCTTTTATTTGCTTGATTCTGCTTTTAGTAGTTTAATAATTAATTCCTCATCAAACCTATATTAAATCCGTGACACCTAGACTTAGTAATAATCCAACACACATAGCTCTTGGGACGACCTCGGCTTTACCGATTACTACACTACACGCGACCGGTACACTGCTGTTTGTGCATTAGGGTAGACCATAGGTATAACGAGATTTTATAAATATTAAAACACTCGTCAAGAAACACGCATCAGCTTCCTCAAGTGCACTTTCAATTATCCTATTCAATTTCTTAAGTCTCTAATTTCACTAACAATACGAGCTCGAAGTTAGTTGGAAAAGTTGGATCAAGTGGTGGGTATTTGTTTGATGGTAGGTTGTTGTTTGGTGGTTATCACCTTCCATGATGAAAAGTGATGGGATTACTAACAAATTCACAAGAAGGGGATAGACTATGAGGAAGCTAAGAATGAGAAAAAAATCTTACTTGATAGGAATCAAGCAAGGAAACCTAAACGAGATAGACTCCTAACTAGCTATTCTATTCCCGCGCCGCGCCTAAAAACTTGATACTCATTACAACGCTGTTCGGGGTCAAAGGAAACTTCTTTCTTCGAGCAAGTTTTTCAACGACCTAGGCAAATGAACCTAATCGTTGTAGTGTTGTATTAGGGTAAGCCTCGGATTGATATCGTTCTCTAGGGTAATAGGAATGCTAATGAGAAATTACTATGCTAAGGTTGGTTTTGAGGAAGATTATTTTTTTTTTATATTTTTTATATTTTTTAGAAAATGAAAGTACGATCTCTGGGTATGGATTTGAGGGGTGGTACTTCTACCGATTACTCTACTATCTAATTATCTAATTAACTAAACTAAGGGGTAGTCTATTTCTATTGATGTGTGCTCGTATGATGATTAAAAATGTGTCTACCTAGATACTATTACTCCCTAGCTATCTTTTATTGATGGTTGAATTGCCACGTCCTTATTCATTACGCGTTGTGTCTTCTAAGGTCGTAGGGTATGCTTTTCTCCCTAACTCTTTGAGAATACCTTAAGGTTATTGCCTACAAAATCTCTAGGATTCATAAACTAACTCTAAGGTTATCTTTGGATTTTAGCCTACAATTACTCTAGGCGATTATAAACTAAGGTTCACAAAGATTACTCAAGCATTAAAAACGCAACGATGGCCTATTGCAATCCTAAGCCAATTACAATTAAGATAAGAGAAAACCAATCAATAATTAATAACTAGGTTTCATGGATCTAGGCAAACACACAAGTAAATTAGCCGGACATGGTAAACATGCAAGCATACACACATACAATCGAACACATAATGAAATCAATGAAGTAAATAACTTATCTTGATGTAAAATAGGGTATGAAAACCCTAAGATACTGCCCAAACCGGAAAAAAGTTGTTTTAGGTTTTTACTTCACAAGTCTACCTCTCTAAATGTTTGAAAATCGAATTCTATATATAGAGTTACAACTGCGACGGCGTCACCTTTAATTGTGACGCCGCCGATCGCAGACCATTAGGGTTTTGTCTTGGCCAAGTCAACTTTGGGACGGCATCACGTTGTGGTTGTGACGCCGCTTCAGCCTCGACGCCTCGAACTGGATCTAGGCCGTCGAGGAAAAGGTCTTTGTGACGCCCTACTTTTCAAAGCTCGACGTCGGTGCAAAATAACAAACTCACTCTTGAGTCGTCACAATTATAGGGACGGGCGCTTCTCTTTTGTCAGGACGCCGTCGGGTGCACTTCCAAGACCTTGAGTGTCTTGATCTTGACTTTGGCCATTTTCTTCACATATTCACGCCTTTTCGTCCAAATAAGCATCATTCTAGCATTTTGCCTTCAAGAGACCTAAAAAGTGAAAAGGAACGAAATTAAGAAGTAACGGATATAAAAGTGGTCGATTAAGGGCTTAAATGACGGCGATACTCGGAAGCTAATCCAAGCATGCAAAAGCTGTCAGGTGCATAGGCCAGTTTTGAAGCACCCGGAAGAGAATCTAACGCCTATCACTTCCCCATGGCCGTTCCGTAAATGGGGAATTGACATCACATGACCTTTGCTAGACGGGCCTGGGAGAGTTAGAATCCTCATAGTAGCAATAGACTACTGCACAAAATGGATAGAAGTAAAGCCGGTAGCCACCATAATAGGAAACCAGATCAAAAAATTCATGTGGGAGAACATCGTATGTCGGTTTGGACTTCCGGGAGAAATAATATTCGACAACGGAAAACAATTCCGAGATAACCCATTTAAAGAATGGTGTGAAAAAATGAATATAAAACAACACTTTGCCTCAGTCAAACTCCCACAAGCAAATGGACAGGTAGAAAGAGCAAACAGAAGCCTAGGGGAAGGAATAAAGGCTCGGTTGGAAAGAAAAAAGCAAAAACTGGTTGGATGAACTATAGCACGTCCTATGGGCACACCGCACAATGATTAAATCTAGCAACGGAGACACTCCATTCTCATTAACATATGGAACGGAAGCTATCATACCAGCTGAGATAGGGATGCCCACATGGAGGACAGCAGAAGCAAACGTGGAAGAGAACGACGAAGCACTGGAAATGAACTTAGACCTCCTTGAAGAAAGAAGAGAACAAGCGGCAATATGCGAAGCAAAATTCAAGGCACAAATGGAGAAATGTTATAACTTAAGAGTCCGCAATACAAGTTTCAAGCCAGGGGACCTAGTATACCGAAACAACGATGTAAGCCATGCCGAGGAAGGAGGGAAGCTAGGACCCAAATGGGAAGGACCCTACGAAGTCATGGAAGCACTAGGAAAGGGCGCATACAAGTTGAAGGACCGTGCATGAAATATAATCCCCCAGACATGGAATGTTTGCAATTTTAAGAGATGTTACATACATCAAGTGTAAGCAACCCGTTCCTCGCGGATTTCATGAAGGAGGGTTAATGTTACAACCTATCTTTTTATATTGTAATGTTTTACGATTGAATGAAAAAAAGGTAAAGCTTAGCTACCTTCACCAGCTTTTACTTCAAAAAATTCTTAAACAACAAAAATTATTAACTCATGTAAGTAAGTCGCGCATACATGTGGGCATGACCCATACAATGTTATTCCGAATAACAAAAGGCTGAGTAACCTCCAAATTACCTCAAGATACGTAAGAGATGTTGCAAGTCCAGTATCGGGCGAATAACCCACAAGTATTCAGAAAAGACTATTATAATAGGCACATCAATGTGAAGATTAAAATAGCAAAACACTAAAAAGTTTCTAAACAAACAAAATACGCATACAATAGACCTGCTCACACAAAAGAAACAAAAGTGCGCTCAAAGCCAAACAATAGAAAGCATAAAGTATCATTACAATGAACTACACTTGATTGGAAGGGTTCACAAGCGGATCCGTCCCAGATTGTGAACAGGCATCCGCACCAAAGTCACTTGCATCACCACCATGCTCAAGCACATCTGATACCTCAGGAACGGACAAACGAATTGATTCCACTAAAGGCTCCTTACATGAAGGACCAGTAAAAGAAAACCAAGTGTCCGCAAGTGCCAACCAATCGTTCAGGGAACCTTTCCTTGCCTTCTTAGCTCTATCGAAACAACCTTGGATTGAAGCAGAAAGGGGAGACTCACTTATCGAAGAATTCCCAGAAAGACAAGCAGGAACGACCAGCTGCTCCAAGTAAAACTGCTTATCGACAAGGGATGAATCATCAGAGGATACCTCGGCACGAAGCAAACGCATGATGTTCTCAACAGAAGAATCCTTTTCTAAACTCGGGACATAGCAAAGGAAACTGGAGACCGCGGAGAGCTTGAAGAGCATTTTCATAGTTAGCCTCGGCAGAAGGATTAAGAGCCGCAACAAGGGAAAGAGATGTACCGGTTGTACCATGAAAGTGCTCGGAAACAAGCACTTCTTGCATTCCTTTATCAACAGCACAACTAATAGCATCAGCCAGTGCGTTCAGGTAACCTTGCCAACGCCAACACCCAGAAACAGCAAGCTTGAGGCCTTCAGATAATAACCAACGACGAACAGACATAGCAGTAAGCAAGCATAGATAAAGTTTTTCCTCTAAATGCAAGGAAACCTTTAGGAAGAGCTCCTTCAAACAAACCAGTTCCGAAGCACGAGGGCGGAGGTCCACACATTCATTGTCCAAAACTTGTCCTAACAAAGAAAAATTTCGGAGGTCAATAAAAAAAAGGGGAAGAAAGAATGGAAAGAAGAAAAAAGAACAAAAGAGAACCTGTTTAATAAGTTCGGCGTTATGGGAGGCGAGTTAGCACACCAGAAGCGCCAAGCTCAACGCCCTGTCGATGTAAGAAGCTTCGGCTCCTTGATTTTGGCACGTAACACTTCATTTTCTTTGTCAGCCGCCCCTAAAGATGATACCGCCACCTAAGAGAAAACATTTCAGAAGCATTAGATTCAGCCCGAGCCAATTGGGACTCCAACCCATGAATAAAGTCAGCTTGAACGCCACACCTAGCGGACAATTCCTCCTTCTCTTGCAGATAGCGCTCTGCACGAATCCGCAGCTCAGAACCAAAGCACAAATGACGAGACGACAAGATGTCGAAACCTGAAAGCAAATCGTCGTGGCTCATATCACGAAGAAAGGAGGAAAACTTTAGAGGAGCAACCCCATCAACAATCTCACAGCAGTCCAAGGGATTGTCAAGCAGAGATCCGTTCAATACTTTCCACTCCAGAAGATGGCGCTCCTGTGAGCACAGGGGGTCAAACCCAACAGAAGCTTGGGCATTACTAGTCAAAGGTTGACCAAAGGAAGGTCCAACAAGATCTTCGGCACCAAGATTAGCCCCTCTACCGGACGATGAACTGAAAAAAGGAGAGGCATTCTTCAATATAGGGATAGCAACTGGAACAATTGTAGCAACAGTGGTAGCAATACCCAAAACATTCTCGGACCTGGTACAAGAAGTAACCTCAGCTCCAGCAGCAGCAGTACTAGAATCAGAAGAAGAATCAGAAGAAATAACCAACCTTTTGGGAGAACCAATATCAGGACGATGCCTGAAGGAAGAGCCAACAGAAAACCCAACCTCACGCTTAGGAGTGGTGGAAATAGAAGAAGTAATGAAAGGCCCAGTGTAGGGAGTCGTATAGCCTAGCTTAGCTTCCAAAATACTACTATACAATAAAGCCTGAAAGCCACCAACAGGAATGTTACTGCTGGATGGACCCGGTTGAGATTCAAAACGAAGCCTCTTGACGAAACTAGATGGTCCCGGAACACTCGACAAAGGCCCCTCTTTCCTCTTCAAAGGACCAGAGGAAGAAGGGCCAGCATCAGAAACCGTAGCCTCAAAAGATGATCCACCACCAGTATCAACACTAGCACTTTCTGGCTCAAAAAGAAGATTAACATCAGCCTCCAATTCACCATCCGCACGGGCAGGAGCAATAGGAATGGGTGGCACTGTACGGTGAACAACAACTTTAATAATGGATGGTTCCCCTTCACGACGCGGACGTGTGGTCATCGTGGCCTTCAAAGGCTCCGGAGATTGAATATACTCGGCCAACTCATCTCATGCAAGGAAAGGATATATATATATATATATATATATATATATATATATATATATATATATATATATATATATATATATATATATATATATATATATATATATATAACGCAAATGAAACTCACCGATTCGATCATCACGAAGAAACTCGTGGTACACGTCCTCATCCAAGGTATAATGGCGACTCAAGCCAACCCAAAGAAAGAAAGGGCTCGGGAATGCCGGAAGGGATAAGGATTGGCAGCAAGAAGAGCAAAATGGTCAGGATTGTACTCGTCGGGGCGAGGAACAGGATCTTTAGAAATGTTTTTCCCAAAATGCCACGGGAACAAGACAGGATAGGCAAGGGCATCGACCCAGAAAAATCGGTCGTTCCAATTCTTGACAGAATCAAGAGTCTTAGTGCAAAGGGTAGGGACACCATCGCGTTTACTAAAGGAAAACCACCCTCTAAACTTTGAGTTAACATAAAAGCAACGAAAAGTAGTAACAAATGGGAGTAATGTTATGAGCATGACACAAGATCTCAAAGTGAGAAACTCGCGCGCGCCGAGAACCGAAAGTCGAGAAATATTAATAATGATAATACCCAATCAAGTCAACAAGGAAAATGCAGACAAGGCGATTTAAAATTGGCAAGATCAAAAAGTCGGTATACAAGCCAATCTTCCCGAAGGGCACTCATGCATCGTACACTTGCGATCGAAGCTCCGGTGGAATATGGTAAGTCGTAAGGAAGGAACCAAACTTCGGAGGAGTATTACATTTATATCAACAATCAAAGCCATAGCGAGCGGATCAAGGGCGGACGGATGAAGAAAATTTTTACTTTTTTCTTTTCTCAAAAAGAGATGCAACGAAACGGCAATGGTTAAAATGGGAGCATTATTTATAATGAAGGAAAACCTAAAACTAGATGATGACACGCGCCAAAGAAATATGGAATGAACGGCCAAGATGAAAAACAAAAAAGAGGCGCGTGGAGCAAAGGTCAAATAAAAGCAGAAAACGAAGAGCCCACAAGCGCCCATGTCGCACGAAACGCTTCCCAAAGAAAGAAAAAAGGCACGTGAAAAAGCGTGGGGAAATAAAAATTCCCGGTCAGATTCTTGCATATACCTACCGCACGCGACAAAATCTACATGCAATAAATATACTAGACTAGGGGGGACTGGGTGACGTAGAAATTCTCAAACAAAAAAGAAAAAGGTACAGGACAGCAAAACACTTAGTCAAACTCAAGTCTAGTGACATCCACCGCACGCGACAATATCCGCACGCAGTGAACATACTAGACTAGGGGGACTTGATGACGTATAGTATGTATAACAGCCTACTAGGCCCTATACACACTATACATACACGGGCTCAGCCCAATGATTATAAACCACGGGTCTACAAGAAGCCCAATGACTAAATTGGCTATGGTCCGGACCTTGAGACGCCAAGAAGATACATAATGGGTGAACCCTCAACCGTTAGACCTCTTATGTCCGTCTGCAATTAACACGGAACCCTTGTCCGCCAAGGGTCCGGCCCGATGACTAACTACTACATGCGAGAATCTAGGGAACCCTAGCGAGAAACCTCGCCTATAAAAGGGCTCTAATCCCCATACAAGGTACAACTTTCTCTCCTATAATTACACACACATACTCTTACTTTCCCTCTCGAGATTGTGTACTTACTCTCACGCCGAAGTCTAATCGTGGGGTCCATCCCCACGGTAAGACTAACGGTTTACCTTTCTTGTGCAGGGATCTCATTCAAACTACTTGAATAAGTACAAGACCAACCCATTAGGAACCTGTTGGCCCAGTCCGATAAGCTATATTCATATCTGTTGTCACCCATCACACAAATTATACTAACAGATACTATCGAATTTCAAATTATGTTGAATTTGACTTATCGAATTTGAAATTTTTTATCGCATTTGGAATTTGTTATTTAATTTGCAATTTCTTATCGAATTTGAAATTTGTTATCGAATTTGGAATTCGACTTATTGGATTTGGAATTTGAGTTATCGAATTTGGAATTTGACTTATCGAATTTGGAGTTTAACTTATCAAATTTGACTTGTCATTTGTTGAAATTTGACTTTTGACGACAAAACTTCAAACGGCCATAACTTTTGAACCGTAACTCCGTTTTCAGTGAAATACCTGTCAAAACAACCATGAGAACGAGAATAAGGACACGTTGAACAAATAAGATACATCCAACCCAAGTTTTGAGGGCTAAAAACGCTCCAAAAATAAGTTATTGCAGTTTAAAGATTTACGACCTACTTTTCACAACAACAACTGCACTTAAATTACAACAAAAACAACTCCTTTATCGTTGAACCGATCCAAGATCAATCATCGTCATGGCATCACAAACTCCTATAGAAATTAAAACTTCCAAATGCTTTCCTCTTAATCCGATGTTGCTCAAGCCGGTTCAGATAATCGTCCACCAATGCTTGCCAAGGATTTGTATACACAATGGGCAAATCGCATGCAACGTTTTATCGAGGACAAACCCAATGGTGATCTTATCTGGAACTCAATTCAAAATGGTCCCTACATTCGCAGAATTGTCACAATTCCTACTAACACCTCCAACTGCTGAGATTATTCGTGAACAAACAAACACAGAACTTAGTGATGAAGAAAAGGCTCAAGTGAGAGAAGACAGACATGCTTTGCATCTCGTATTTCAGGGACTACCAAATGAAATATTCGTATCTGTAGACAGCTGCACAAATTTAAAGGCACTATGGGAAGGAGTAGAGCATTTGATGCAGGGAACCAAAGTCAGGAAGTATTGTATTTATGAGAATATGAGAAGTTCACATATGTTCCAGGGGAGATAAATGAATCATATTATCAGTGATATTACACCGTGGTCAATGACTTAAACAGAAATGGCATTGCTGTACCTCCACTCTATTTAACCATCAAATTCATGTTACGTCTTCAACTTGAATGGAAACGTTTTATCACTCAAGTCAAGCAGACTAAAGTACTTAAGGAAATAACATTTCATCAGGTCTTTGATATCTTAAAACAGAATAAAGATGAAGCAAAAAATGTTAAAAAAGAGCTTGAAAGACATAAGATTGATCCATTGGCGTTAATGACAGACTTGGCATCTCACTTATCCCAGGCACAAGTTAAAGCTCAAGCACCAGTACAGAGGCAAACAGAACAGACACAATATGCACCACCGCGAACCCCTCCACCTACCAATTATCCTCAACAACCATCTATTTTCATAACACAAGATCCATCACCAGCATACACATCATCAGCATATGTATCCCCCGCACCTACCCATCCTACCACAGTTTACACACCACCGGAACAAAACTTTTCAAAAGTTGACTATGCGTCATTACCTCTAAAGTATTCCACACCAGAGGCAACCGGAGTCTTACCACATCACACTACTGAATCTGATCCTACTCAAGACTTAACCACTATCATGTCATTACTTTCTTAAGCTATCACTCGAACCTAGACAACCCCAACCAACAACAATCTAAGGACGTCATCCAATTTGAGAAACCCAGTCAAAAGTTTCCAACCACCCAGAGCTCCCACTCCAGCACAACAATGGAATTTTGGGTCTCCACGACAGAACAACGGGTATTCAGGAAATAGTAGGTATTCCAGGAATGTTGGTTATTCAGGGAATGTTAGTTATTCAGGGAATGCTGGTATGAATGGGAACAATGTAGTTGTTTGGAATTCTTTGTAGAGGAGTAATGTTACAAATGTTAAGTGTTTTAACTGTAAGGGTACTGGGCATGTGGCAAATGATTGCAAAGAACCAAGAAGGCTAAGGGATTCTGATTATCATAAGGATAAGATGGTGGTATGCAAGAAAGCTGAAACAGGAGCACAGATGACCACTGAGGAAAATTTCATGGCTGAAAACACGGATGATGAAGAAAAACTGACTACACACTACATCTTCATGGCTAATCATCAGGAAGTCGCATCTAACACCGACTCTCCACCAGTCTATGACACTAAGAAAATTGCTGAGGTCCCATCTACTTTCTTATAATGCATCGAATGTGCTTGCTCATGAACAAGTACATCATGCGAATAGTGAATCCATGAATGACACATATGTGACGCACCAGGATGGTGGTAATATCATTTCTGATACGCCAGATATGGATCCTAATGGACAAACGGTTCTACAGGATATGTCGGCTTATGAGCAAGATCGTATTGTGATTTTTTCCTTAGTTGATGCTTTAAAAATCTAAAACTGTACTGCTGTTATTCAAAAACACAAAGATGAGAATGAGGTGTTAACCAATGAGCTTGAGAAGTACAAAAACCAATTCAAAAGTTTTAATTTAGACTATGAAAGGAAAAATGTTCTTGAAATTGCTTATGCTGAAATTGTCAAAAGTGAGACAAAATTGTAAAAATAGCTTGATGATCAAAGTTTTCTTAATCATCATAATGTTCAAAATCTTAAAGAATAAATTTCAAAACTCACGGCTCAGATTTCAAAAAACTAAACCACTATTTCTGATCTTGAAAAAGAAAAAGAAAAGTTGGCTGAAAAATACAAGAGTCTTGAAGACAAATATCTTGACAGAATTCTCGAACTAGAAAAACATGCCAAATAGTTATCTACCATAGTCTACAGAACCAAACAATCAATTTAAACAATTCACATGCTTGCACCTAAACCAAAATCATATCATCTTGGTGAAAGCAATATTGAATTTCAAATTTCAAGACCAAGAAAGCTTAGCGAACACCCTTCTCAGATGATTATGAATTGCCATGTTTGCATAAATGACATTAAGCACTCATTCATGTATGAATTTGAAGAGTCATTGCAACATGAAACCATGAGTCGATCAACATTTAAATATGGTGAAATCGAAACAATTGATTATAAAAATTTAAATAAACATTATGATGTTTTTGTTCCACAAAATCAAAAATACGCCGATGAAAGGTTTTTCACTTATCCTTTAAGAATGTAGGCTTCTCCAACCATTTAAAATATTGAAATTAAATCTTGCAATTTGGAGAAGCATTACGATAAAACTCAACCTGACACTCCTGGGAGTAAAGGGATGAAGAATTTTAAGGGTTTAAAGGATATGTGTGGGGAAATAGAAGAGCTTCACACTTAGTACTACAGGTATAAGTTAGTATTGCTAGTTCTAATACTGATAACTTAGTACTGCTAGGTATAGGAGTTAATACTACTAGTTAAAGTTAGTAATGGTGTTAGTTTTGGAAAGATGTGTGAAGGTTGTAACAAAGTATATTATATGTAATTAGAAGATATACGTAGATAGTTTTCTTGTAAAGGACTCCTTAACCTATAAAAGGAGGTCCTAGGTTATACTTAGCAATAAATCATTCTGTGAAAAGCTTCAATGTTGTATACCATGATACTAGCTAGAGTATCCGTATTATTAATTAATAATATTAAGATGTTTTGGTTAATACTTTGTCTATTGCATCATTACTGTTATATTGGTTATTCTTCTAAGTATTACCAAGTAGATTCCGCATACTTGATAGCATTAAGCTTTGTTTCATTCACAATTGTTTTGGAATCATCCAAAGCAATATACTTATACAAGCTAAGTAGATCTGAAGTTTGGGACTCACAATTGGTATCAGAGCTTGTGTATCTGAAACTCAGAATTTGAAGAAGTTCATTCCAACAAAGAAGCAATGAAATTTGAAAACAACCAATCACATGCTGTTGCAAAGATCCCCAAGGTGAAGCAAGGAGAATATAATGTGTGGAGGATCAAAATTGATCAGTATTTTCTGATGCTGGATTACAATCTCTGAGAGATCATTAAATCTGGAAATTCTTTCAATGCAGTGTCCATTGCAGGCAAAGATGGAGAAGCTCTAACCATTTCAAAGCCTACATCCAATGATGAAAAGATCAGAAGAAAAAATGATCTGAAGGCAAAAAGCTTGCTACTTATGTCTCTACCTGATGAAAAATTACTGACCTACTTCAAGCATCGGGATGCAAAGAAGCTGTTGAAGCTATTGAAGCCGGTTTGGTGGGAATGAAGCCACCAGAAGACTCGAAGACTCGCTAAAAAAGCAGCTTGAACAATTATGTGCAACTTGATGCAGTAATCTCTTGATTCTATATACAATAGGCTTCAAAAGATTATTAGTAAGTTGGCCATTCTGGGTGTGGATATCTCTGTTGAAGATGTGAACTCTAGGTTCATGAGAAGCCTACCAAGTGAGTGGAACATATATGTAGTTGTCTGGAGCAACAAGCCAGACTTTGAAAAATGGCTCGTGCTAATCTGTACAACAATTTTAAAATTGTTGAGCAACAAGTTAAGAAATCCACCACTTCAACTACAAGCTCAGAGTCACCAAATATAGCATTTTTGGCTCAACCAAACACTGGTAGTACCAATGATGTCATTGGAGTTAGTACTGCTAGTACTAATATTGGTACTGCTAGCACACAGGTTAATTCTGCTAGCCTACGTGATGCCATTGTTTATGCTTTTCTAGCTAGTCAGCCAAATAGATCTCTGGTTATTCATGATGACTTGGAGCAGATACATGAGGATGACCTTGAAGAGATGGACATTAAGTGGCAGGTAGCACTCCTGAGTATGAGGGCAAAGAAGTTCTTCCAGAAGACAGGAAAGAAGATCACCATCCACAAGTCCAAAGTCGAATGTTACAGCTGCAGGAAGCTAGGACACTTTGCTAGGGAATGCAGGAACCCATGGTCACAGGAAGGTAGAAACAAGAGCAGCAACCAATGGGGAAGATTCATCATCCAAGGCTATGGTAGCCATTGATGGGGTTGGGTTTGACTGGAGCTACATGGCTCATGAAGAAGCAGCTCCTCCCAACATGGCACTAATGGCGTTTTTAGACTCTGGGGTATACAATGATAAATCTTGTACTACAAATTGTCTGAATGACTATGAATCTTTAAAAACTCAGTATGACAAGTTAAGGATAGAATTAAATCAATCTGAGTATAACTTGGATAATCATAAGAGAGGATTAACCTTTGTAGAAAAACAGTTAGATTACTACAAAGAAAATGAGAAAGCTTTGAATGAACAGATTGCAGTTCTTAAGAGAAACATGTTATAAAGATGTTGAAATATGTGTGCTTAAAACTGATTTAGATAAAATCTAGATAGAAAAGGATAACATTCAAGCTCGTGTGGACATATATGCATATTCAAAAGACTGTTCCCATAATATCATAGAGGCTGGACTTCTTAAACCAGGAAAGGGTTTAGGATACACTAGTGTTGCACCACCCACTTCAGGTTTATACAAACCTCCTAAATTTGAGCTGTCTAGCATAGGAATAGAGGAATTTAAAGAACCTGAAAGGGAGTATGGACCTCAAAATGTAAATATAGAAGTGACTAATGAGGTTAAGGATTCTTCTGATGCCTCACAAGTCAATACTTCTACAAATGATGAAACTAAGTTTGTTCCACATGTAGAGACTGTCCAACCTAAACTAAAGGAAAAACCATTTAGGAACACAGTCAAGTATGCTGAGATGTATAGGTCTAGAGATAGAACATCCACACCTAGGGGAAACCAAAGGAATTGGAATAGAAAAAAATCACAGCACCTAGAATATGAGTTTGTTAGGTACAACAAATTTTGCTTTGTATGTGGAAGTCTTGAGCATTTACAGAAAAACTGCAAGTATCATCAGAGGGATAGTATGGTCCATGGAAATAGTTTTGCTAGGTTGAATAACTTTAATGCTAAATATTCTCATCCAACCCCTTTCACTCCAAGAGCAGTTCCTTTGAAAACTAGCCTTAAAACTGTCAGTACTGCTAGGCTAAATTGTACTGTTTAACCCCAACCAACTGTTTTTGGTGCAATACCTAAAAAATTCTTTACTAAACCAGCACCATCAACTGACCCAAGACTCACTAGAATAAAAACAACATCAACCTTTCAAAACTTTAATCAACAGGTTGAATTTTACAAAAGAAATTTTAGTTGCCAGACTCAAAGTTAGTACTGGCAGGCCAAAACTTAATACTGTTAAACCAAAAATTAATGCTTTCAGGTCTAAAAGTAATGTTGTTTGGGGTAACACGGGAAATGCTGTTAAGACCTCAGTAGTTTGGGTTAGGAAGACCACCAAATATAATAGTGCATCAGTTATATTGAAGAAAAATGACTATCTTGATGCATGAGGCAGATCCAAGTCAGTGATGGCTTGGGTCCCCAAAGGAAACTAATTTCATTTCTTTTGTCATGTTAGTCATACTGTGTACTATCATAAAGGAAATGCTCTATTTTGTGTTTTCTTGGTTTTAGACTAACATTTGCAGGCAAGACACAACACTATGAATGGATTAGGATGTGTGAGACCTTGGCAGTTCTAGAAAATGGTGTGGTTGACTCTCCTTGACAGCTGACCACATGATAGAGATTTGCTATGCTGATGATTGTGTAGATGCCAAAGCATTATGAGGCATCTGGATCTTCATTGAACATGAATTGATGGTTTCAGTTAGACAGTTTATTCTGGTCTAACCCACTTTTTGCCATTCTATCATGTTTCATGATAGTGTGTTACTCCAAAGAGCTCTAGCATTAAGAACAACGAGAAAAATTGAATCTAACACTTCTGTGTTAGAGGTAACAACTGCCACGAGCTGGAAACCGTATCAAGAAGGCTCTTAGAATGAGTCTTTGTCACAGGCAGTACTAAGTACTGAAAATATTGGTTCTCACACAACCAGAGGTCATATGATACCGAACTTTGATAAAGTATCTTCCCTTACACTTAATCCCTTCTTAAAACTCAATGCAGTATTGTTTTCTAAAGAAAATTGAGTTAATACTGGTTAGAAAAATATTTTGGAATAGTTTGTACTGCTAGGAAAAATATTTGTCCTGCTAGCATAAATTAGTACTGATGTGTATTTGTTTAGTACTGTTCGAGAATAACTACTTTTTGAATATAGCCGTTGAGATTTGTTTTTGTTATTTAGCATACTTAAGGCTTTCTAAATTGGAAATTTACTTTCTATCTTTTAATAGATTACCTTTCTCTTAAGTTTCCTATTAATTCGATTCGGTTAATCTAGAAACCCTAAGTCTTGTCTATAAATACTCAATTGGCTCCCAAATCAGTACAATTCATTCAATATCAATCCAATCCCAGCAGTCAAAACATACTTTTAACCCTAAAACCTAATCATCCTAGGAAAACTCACGGACGTCCAACCACTTTACTCTAATACTAGGAAATCTGAATGGTATAGGAAGAACATGGTTTTGCCCAACCACTTTACCCTGATACTAGGAAAACTTACGGACGTCCAGACATTTTCCGAAAATGGTTTCCCCGCACATCACTTTAATTTTGCATCATACAGTGATTTACCTTTGCGCACTGACAGGAATTACGTAATCTTAACAGGTACATATAATCGATGTCACTAATTTACTTTGAATATTCACTCTGGCTATACGTTCACGAACTGCAGATTACATCAGATGTGTTCTCCATGTAGGTGATGTGCGACAGCCTGGCAACGCAAATTAGAGACCGGTTGTTTGGAGGGATATCGTGCTCCAAAATTTAGAGTAAGTTATGCTATTTGATGCTGATTAACAGGATATTCAACCGGATGCTAACTAAAATCTCTCTTTATACACAGAGGAAACACAGTCAGATTTACCCTCTGGAATGAAAAAGCCAAGGATTTCGACACTAATGCGTATGAGAAAGAACCAAAGCCAACTGTTATGGCAGTTCGTTCCTGCTGGGTTAAGACATACGGAGGTGGCGTCATTCTTATATTTTCATATTTAAAAAATTTACGTAAAATTATTTCTAATGAGCGTGCCAATAAACGCAGGGTTACAACTTTCAAGCACGCCTGCGACCTACTACTATCTAAACCCCATGATTCCAGAAATAGACTATATACTCAGCATGTGAGTTATCAATCATATAAAACATATACGAAAAGTTCAAATACATAGCTATTTTATATGAACTGCTAACTAAAGGCCAATGGTCATGATTAGTGTTGAAACTGGGATATAATATTCATCTAAATCCTAAAAATGTAAGCCTAACCTGTAATAACTTTACAGGTACAATTCATTGCTAGCGCTGCCGGTTATAGAGAACGTCCATACGTACTGATATGACGACATCGAACAAGAAAAGTTAAGGAATAGGACGACGGTAGATGAACTGCTACGAGAGGAGCCACACAATCAAACGGTGATCATTGTTCCCTTATCTAAAAACTGTAACCACAGACAAGACATTAAACTATTGTTGTTTTTGGTAGAATGTAAGGTTTACAGTCATTGCTACAGTTACATAAATTGTTGTCGGAAGACCCCAGTATTTTCACCGCTACCGAGACTGTATGCACAAAATATTCAACGACCGTCCGCACACACATTTCCATCCACCAAATCTACAGGTACGTTTGATGACACTGATGACAAAAGCAGCGCAAATGCAGGATACCATTTACGAACAAAAAATCTTTACATATTCTAATTCGGTTCTTTTTTCCCTCATCCTTTGCAGTTACTGCTTTAGGATATCTATCACTGACAACACCAAGACGTTAATACTCACATGTTTCAGTAACGAGGTGCACTCAATGGTGATAGAATGCAACAAGGTCGTGTCAGAACAAGGCCACATAGATCCATACATACTGCCTCCAGTTCTGACTGCACTGGAAGGAACTACTCACCTGTTTCAGTTGCATTTTTCACCGAGTCTACAGTAGAAAATCCGGTCTACATACTTGATACGGTGATGGAAACTGGACCACAGCTGCTGATAGCACCTCCTCAAAATGTGCTAGCCGAACATACAAATCTACAATCAGAAAATGAACTGCTTCTGCTAACTGGACCTGAAGACGACACACATAAAGGAACTCAGTTACCGGCAACGATGGACATACCACCTGCTACACCTCCTGCAGCTGAAATCTTGCAGGTGTCAACCCCTGTTACCACAGAAAGCACCACTGGTCTACAAAAATATATTGCTAAGACTCAAGAAACGAAGCCTTCTGTTCGCAGGCAGCTACTAAAAGATGACACAGCCGAACAGTCAGACACGAGTGCAAAAAGGACTAAACAAGAATGGTAACTGTAACATATCAGTGTCCATAATAGGTTGTCTGTAATTATAGCAGTTTTCCTGCAAATCACTTATCTGTATAGATTACTGTCGTGTAACAATAGAACTAAGGAGTAGTTGTATGTGACACAAAAAACATATGTAGCCTCACTACGCTGCACAGTTCTGGTAATGTATGTTGTAGGTTAACGATGATGTTTATACTTTATGTGTTACGATTGTCATTACTTATACAGTTGTCGCGACGACAACATCAACAGAACGACTGATGTCAAACACAGGCATTGAGAGCCATGTTATGCAAACAAATTGCAAACATATTCTGCTGTGTGCACTTATTGTCATACCTAAACAGTTAACAAGCCTCAAACCACAACAGGATACTAAATCAGTCAAGGTTAATCATATGCACCGTGACGAATTAACGCAAAACAAAACCATATTCCAGAAAACGGCTACAATCGTCGTTATATCATCATCTTTACAGATACGGGCGTAATACGTAGGAGACATGAAAACAGTATCACTATTACGACTGATTTATTTGCATCCAACATCTCAGCAGGCGTGACAACATACATTATATTAGCTAAAAACTACAGCCACAGAAACGGACCACATCAAAAAAATCATGTAAAATAACAAACATGATACCACCAAAAACATGCAACAGCGTTGGAACAACGCCGACGTCAAGACATTCACGGCGATGCCCATTACATTGTCCTTGACCGTCAGGCATAACAGAGCCTGCAGAAAACATGGTACGGATTATAGTTCTTATGTAACAACACCATCTCCCGGCAAAAGCATAACACTTGCACATGTAATCCTCCGCAGTTCATATGCCTCAATCTCTTCCAAAGCATATGGAAAACGTAACTTTTAAACCCAAAAACATATGGAAAGCAACTTTAGAAGGTGTATAAAACCACCTATTGCCAATACAGAAGTCCAAAACCAAATTACAGCAAATCGTTAATGAATGGTAAATATGAATAAGAACAACACGAAAACAAAATTGTCCTTTTCCATTAGCACATGGCAGGTTACAAGACTTAGATGCAAATACTTACATACCTAAACATACACCTACACTAGACTTAAACAGAAATCGCACACTGGATTATCCAATACACTTCGGCAACCATTTCAGGCTGCATAATTTCTTAACAGACACACTACATAATTACGCAACAGACAACTAAAACAGTAACATACTGACGCTAATAGACAACTATATGCAAACATTAGCTGCAAGTACTGTTAGGAATTGGAAATTCCATGTTAAAGTGTCGGTCACCCCAATTATGGTCTAGCATAGTTTAGCTCGTAGACTTGTAGTTATTTACGTTATTTAGTAGCCTATTAGTTAGTTTGTAGCGTAGTATAGTTTAGTGTAACACCGCGGAGGAAGGACGGGTCTTTACCCACTGTATGCTCGATCCACGGTCCGGCGGGAGGGCGTATATGTTGTAGTATAAATACCCTTCCATCCATGGAAGGGTGGTGCTTCATTCAATCTAACCTTTTACATTTGAGAACCAAGTCTCTAGCAAGAACACCCTCTATCTTTCTCTCTAAATATGGCAAACATGTATTTTGATCATCCAAGACCACCCGAATCATCAACACAATAATATATCGATCCTACAATTGGCACAAGAGCCAAGGTTTTTGTGTTGTGTTGATTTGTGTGGTTTTGTACCATGGTTATTATGTGTTATTGATTTATGTCGGATTGTTATGTGTTGTTGAAACTGTTTTTTGGTTCACTTTTATGGTCGAATTTTATCAAAAACAGTTCTTTATACAATCTTTTATATCTCGCTTTGGTACAAAACTGCTTTTAAACAATTTGTATGTGTTGTTGAAATAAAGCTTTTTTTTTTTTTTTTTTTTTTTTTTTTTTTTTATCAAAGCAGCTTTTTATCCGTTACCAAGGTCATATGGTCAGATTTTGGTATGCTATTTTTTGTAGTCATATGGTCAGATTTGGCATCAGTTCATGTTCCGCAAGTCTTTTAATGGATTTTGTGTGAATTTTCATGGTCAAAAAGGTTTAAATGATGCCATTTCTCCTGCTGTTTCTGTGTCTATATTAACTTGGTTGAATAAATGGTCATTGTTCTTTATAGCGACTTGTTCCTTTTGTCCAGATTCTGTGTATGGTCAGCAAGTCAATGGCGAGTTGGTCTAAATCTGCTAGCGACTTGTCTTTACAAGTCGTCTAATGTTAGATATTAGTTTTCACATACACATCAAACCATAACAACAAGGTGGCGAATAAGTGGAATTCTAGAGAGAAAGTTAGAGGTTTAGGGAACTTAGTGAGAGAAAGTGAAAGATATTATTATAGCTCCAACTCTACCTTGGGAGGTAGAGAGTATTTATAGTCTTACATAAATCGCCACACATTGGGGCATGGATCGGGCATACGATGGGTAAAGACCCGTCTGTCCTCCACGGTGTTACATAACTAAATACTACTTAACATAAAGAACTACGACTACGAGCTTTAACGATTACATATACTTGAGGTGACCGACTCTTTAATACCGGAATTTCTAATTCCTAACAATCTCCCCTAAGGAGGTCACCTCAATCATGTACCAAAATACATTGAAT